>CM026428.1:7483470-7871154 GCA_014871385.1 Ceratodon purpureus | reverse complement strand
TCATATTTTAAGATTGTCTATGAGAGCTACGAGTCTCTCAAATCTAAGAGAAACAATTCACGTCATGATCTAAAGAAGGCCGAGGGACAGTACTCAACGCTATTGGAGAAGATGGCTAAGATGGAGTTGGATGCAAACAATATGAATCAATCAATCAACGCAACCGGTGCACCTCAAGCATGAAGTAAGAACATTGGAGTGTAAGTATTGCCCAAAGAAAGATCCCTCGTAGACTTGGAAGAATCTTGAAGGTATGCGATTGGTTTTTATATATATATTATCATATATTGATATAAATTGTGCTTCTGTGGTTTTTATTATTGTGGAATGTCTAGCTCCTTGAAGTATTATTATTCCAAATGAACTATGTGATTTATGTTCTGTCTCACAATTCATTACACATCTATTTCGATTAATTTCTATGTTCAACTCCGATTGAATGTTGGTTCTACTGGTGATGTGCAATTAGAAACAAAGCCTTATTTTCGTTACTAAATGTAGTAATGTGCTAACATAGTTGGACCTAGATTTACTAATCGTGTGATTTGTATTATGCAACCATGATCGATCCTACTATACGTACCATGTGGAAAGCAGTGTGGGCAAATTCCGACAATCCTTACCTTGGGCACTTCTACAACTTGTTCGACAATTGTAATGTTAACTTTCTTTATCCGAAGTGGGAAGCGTTGTATTGTTGTGAAGGACGAGGGGCAATCAGTTCTACTCCTTCAACATCCATCCTTTAGTAAGTATTATTCCCGGAATTCTTTATAAATGAGTTTGAATACCACAGATCAGGATACCAAACATCCTGATTTCTACAGTATTGTGGTCGACGATAGATGTGGTTCAAAGATACAAAGATTAATGGTATTTATTACAATTGGCCAAAGATTCGACTCGTCCTTTCAAGTTCGCGGCATGCTCTAAATCTTACTATTGCTTCTATGAAGTGCATAAAGATCACCGTGATCTAGTGTCTTTTAGAATTGCTATCTTTTGTGGTGTACTATGTCACTGGTTCTCAAACTTCGATCTGATTATTGACGCTAACAAGTGTACTCAACGTTACCAAGACATGATGTATATCAAGTTGAACTACTCTTCTTGCAGAGTCCAGCGATTCTTGAGATGATGTGCCAATTGCAATTTCTATATGATTGACACAGAAACATGGTACTTGACAATGCGACACAGTGGGGAATAGCCGATGAAGGGCGTCATGTGCAATGAGATGAAAAACGGAAAGAATCTCAGAACCTTCGAAGCGACTACGACTCTGAGTATGGAAAGAGGCGGCATCTATGGTAAGATCGGATTGATTTATTATACCTATACTGCGTATCATAGGAGGATCAGTAAGATTTTACCAACTGCATGGTAAGGACATGTCTTACATTTTCACCTTTTTGTATATAGTGTTGCACAATATAAGTAGCAAGGATTAAAGATTAGACATTAATCCTTACATTGTATGATTAATCTTCACTACCAGAACTATTAGCATCCAAGGATACTCAGAATTACCAGCATTCAAGGATAGTGTTATTTAAAAATAATATGCAATTGCATAAATGAACATCAAAAATCAACAATTCCTTCGTTTAAACAAGTGTTAATATGTTGAAAAAAATATGGTCATATATCTTCGAATTTTAAATTTTGAAAGCCGTATTCTAAATGAAAATCAAGTATTACTAAGTCTTTAATACTTATCAAATAGTGGGCACCTTTTGTGATGTGTGTACCTAAGTCAATTACAATTAATATGCTGCACTAAAACTGCGTCCCCATATTTTAGAAAGTAATTGGTTCACAGTGGCAAAGTATAGTAATGTTTTTTTGTAAAGGAATTGTTGTGAATTTGCAGTCCAAGCTTGTTAGATACTGAATCTTCTATAGTTTCTTAATTAAAAATATCATCAGCACTACAAGTAGGGCTGTCTTTGCTATGGCATATCCAATTGGTATTGCATATCCAATGCTTTTCTAGAGGAGACATGAGGAGGATCTTGAATTGACTTTGAACGGAGGCACAACACTCTCAACCGGCCACCTGAACATTACAAGAATTACAGTACCCACAAATGATGTCTCATTGTCATTGGTATAGATCTACAAATGAATACCAAGTAATCAGACAACAATACCACAACCATTTACAATGGAGGAAGGAGACACTACATCACTTTACAGTTTCTTTAAGGACATATTATCATAATTTAAACCCCTTGGTTACAACTTTGCTTTTATAACAGTTTGGTACCAAAAGAAACCTGGCCCCTCAAATGCACTATACCAAAGAGGGTGACTTAATTGTAAAGATTTGAGGCCTCAAATCCCCTACACCAAAGATGATGACTTTTTTGTAAGATTTTATTCAATCAAAACTCAACCATTCTTTTGATTTTTTACAGTACTGAGGTTTCATTCTATTGCCAATCAATTGAGAAATCTGTAGGCCAATTGCCTGGAATGACATAGGACATCAAGACCTGGATTGTTCCCATACCCCCATGTAACGATGAGAAGTTCCTTGGAAGATGGAGTAACCTCTACGAAAATCTTAGTGGTAGTCCATTTCCGACCTTTGAGGCGCTACTGTGGATAGCGAAGGATCATACCCCAAACCTTTGACCTCCACTAACCACATTCCAGAAGTTGCAATTTTCAAAATCCTGTAGGCGCTGTAGTTCCTACCCTCGATTGGTAGAAGCTGATGATAGGCTCTGCCGCCATTGTGAGAGAAGGTACACCTCGTATGTGGACCAGAGATTGGATGATGTGTGGTATAATTGGCCTATCATTATAGGTTTTTACGACACTCCCATCAGTTGTTACTAGAAATATACCAGATTTTTCCAAGTGTACTGCCACCATCAGAACCCACTTGCTTCATGGTAGCCATCTTTTGTTCCATCTTTGCATTCTGGTGCCATAAGTTCCAAATTGTTATTGAAATCCGGGTTGGAGATCAAAAATGCCAAGACATGTTATTGTATACCAAAATACATTACTTATCATGTAGGAAAACTCGTCTATTAGAGGTGATGGCCATTACTCAGTTTTTGAGGGTGAGCACGATGTTCTTGTCATAGACATGTATCCAAGTATTAGGAATTTGGTAATGAAGGCCTTCTATGATAAGCAAAGTATCTTTGAGGTTGAACAGAAGAGGCTCTGCATTAAGTTGGCTAGCGAAGGAGGAAGAGAGAATGTTGAAGCATTGGCGATACACCATTGCGTCGGAGTGTCGAGGCTCAGTTCTAGGAGGGCACCAAAATTTAACAATGCCTCTATTGACTTCTAACATTTTAGGAGAAATAAGAGCTAAAATTACTACAACGGGGCAAAGCAACAATGGTGTAGCAGGGTTAAGCATGAAAGACATAGTGTCAGAAAAGGGCGGCGGGGTAGCAACTACAACTATAATGCCAAAGAGTAGGAGTGATGCAACAGAGCGAGGCAAAATTCCAAAGCCTTCTAGCAAGAAAGATTGACGCAGAGTGTGGAGGTCCGGTACTATAAGTTCTTTCAAATATTCTTTCAATGTTGTCAGGAAGTAAACTTAGCAATTCTCGTGACCTCCGGTCGTTTTTAGCAAATCATGATCAAAATCTCCGAAGTTTGCTTCTACTTTGAGATTTCCTATTTTAGGAGGGTTTGATTTTGGTCCAAAAATTAAGATTTAATTGGTTGTAACTAGAGGCCAGTTTGGCACCGTCGCATCGAGAATACACTCACGGCATTTTGTGGATGGACTGATGCTCAGTGGAATGGCCATCACTTTAATTGATAACCAGATGGCTATTTGAAGATTCTAGAAAATGCCAGTGTTGATGCATTAGTGGTTTTGTGCATGTGCACATTTTAAGCTCTAATTCTTGAACGTCCCAACAACAAAACATCTTGTGAGACACTGAAGGGGCCCAAGAATTCTGAGAGTGCGAAGACACAACTTGTTGGAGATTCATCACTTTCTGCTTTAGTAACTTGATGCTAGGTCGTGAGAGTGGTGAACACTAAATTGCTTTTTTTTGCATTCATTGGCTTTGTAAGCCAAAAACTTGAACTCGTTTAAAACATTACTTAGCCTCGGCTTTCACTGAGTTCACCGTGTTTTCGAAGAAGCTAAAACATGTTTTGTTGGTTGCTTCTCTTTTGTTTTGTCATACCGATGGTGTGCCAGGTAGCATTCCGCTTTCTTGTTTGGCATGAGAATTAGCAAAGTTTGATTAGTAGTTCTGTGCAACGTTTGTGCTATTTATGCTATGTTTATGCATCCTAATTCAGTGGTAAATTCAAACATCTTCAGTAGCAAACAAGTAACTTGTAATGGACTAATTACAATTCACCTGTGAGAGTTCCTATCGTCATCTGCAAGGAAAAAACGGATCCTATTACTAGAAAACGGGCTATTTCACAATTCCTCTGTGAATCCATGCCTTTGTTGTTTAGGTTCAGGTTTCGGTTTAGACTGCCCAAAAATGGTTTTTTTGAGGACGTCCTTTGTATGAAGTGGATGTCCAACGAGTTTGAAACCGTCCCCCCAATTGTATGTGGTTGTATGGACCCCAAAAGTGAATGTTTTGAGACAATGGTTGGCAGTGACGAAGTATGTGATTTCGTTGACAACCTATAGGTTCAGATTGATCTACAATAGGTTGCGAGGGACGTCCTATGGGTGGCGATGGAGGTGCCAGAGGTGGAGGTTGCACTGGCAATGGACAACGCCAATTTGGTGTTGGTGGATTTTAATATTCCATACCAAGAGGCAGAACTCTTGAGTGGGAAGTTGGAAACTCTCCCGAGAGGGAGAACACCTTCCAACACACCACTGTACAGTACCCGGCAAGTCTCAATCGTCCACCACACTGAAACCAGCTTCTCTGAAGTGGCACTCATGCTACTTCAAAATGCTCCCTATTCTCCACCTCTCCAACTCAGAAGCTCTAATTAGTAACATTGGGTAGGATGAGTAGTCTTACAACATGTGTCATTTAGCAATTAATGAGATATTAGAAAGATCTTCATAAAAATTAATCATAGAGACCTTTGATGACTCTTGCAAACCAACCATGGTCTCTGCTGATACCTGTAATAGACATATATTGTTAGCTACAGCAACATAACAACTAACGCCTATCCAAATATATATGCTTAATTGTGGGATATGAACATACAGTTTTAATGAAGGAGAACCCACTGTCGATACTAGGCTTACCGATTCCACGCTGGACTATTCTCTTCCAATATGAATCCTTTCTCAAACAGGTAAAGGAAAAAACGGTAATGAAAACGAATCACCGGGCGAAGGGATAACTCCCTTAAGGAACGGCAAGGGTAGACCTAAACAAACATGCACATGTACTCTAACAGGTGCCGCGCAACAGATTACATAAAAAAGTAAATTCCTCTCTTCTACCATACAGTTCATCATGTAGACATATTTGATTAAACAGTTATATTCTTAGATTCACGACATCCGTAGATTAAAACGGTACATATTGGGATAAAAGATTTCTCTTCAGTACCACAAGCGTCATTCCATTTACGCAATAGGTGTTTTCTCTGAGGGAAAAACCAAAAAAAAAACAACATCAAACAACTTGGATTATCAAGGCGACAGTGTTAGCGCAAAGCAATTAGGAAACCCTTCTTCATCATTGAACTGAAGCACATATCTGCATATGACAGAACGAGGATAAACTAACATTCTGTGTCTCATATGAATCATGCAAATAAGTTCTGAACCTATTCCATCCACTGGACAACAAACTCGTCGACGTGCTGATCGTCGTCGAAGTGACTATCGTCCTCATCCCTTTCAGCAAGGGCATCTAGCACCTGAACTTCAGGAAGGGGGATCAATTCTACTTCTGCCTCATCGTCTTCTGGATTCTCCGTCATGGTTGAACCAGCGGTAGTGCTCCTTTGTCGCACTCCATTGGGGGCACTTCCAGGTGCGCCAAAATCGAGAACCTCGCGATCCCCTACAAGCCTCTTACTGCGAGCCTCACATCGAAGCACCACCTTCCATTCAGGATCAACTGAATCCGGCATAAAGAAAACCTGAGACACACTAAGAGGGAAAACGTACGGGTTGTGTTGAGGGCCGCAACGAGCTCTAAACCGGACCGTCCAGAAGCCGTAAGAATCCTTCTTTACAGAGCGCCTTCCTTCGTGCATGGTCGGAATCCAACTTCCTTCCATCACTACGCACTTCAGAGTGCCATAAGATATGAGCAATATTTTCTTCAAAATCCCAACATCGATTGCTGTTGTCACGGACTCAGGGTTAATTCCAGCAATACCGCAGTCGTAAGCTACATGTGAGGGTCCTTCTTCGTCAACGCAACATCTGTAATGACTGCCATAAGCCCACATGGCGTCGTATGAAAGTGCATGGGTCGAGGGAGGGCAGTGCAAAGCTTCAAGCATAGGATCAATGGGAAAACGGTCCTCTTTTAATCTCCGAACATGTTGGTTGAGCCATGCAGAGAAGACAGGAAAAGAATAGTACAGGTGCTCGGGGTATACCAATCGGAAGGCCCCTTAGCATCCGTTTCTGCTCCACTCTGCACGGGCTGACTCTCTGTAACGTTGACGTTCCATACCGTGCTCGCCTTGCCGACTCTCCCACTCCCTGGTAAATTTTGATTAATAAAAAATTAAAAAAATAATAAAATCTCAGAATGAACCAACAACTACTGTAACATTTATGGCTATGTTCTACTATTACCAATTGAATGAGCATAGTAAGCAATTGTCACCTGAGCAGATCTTCAGTATAAACCGAATTCTTCACCACATACGTGTGGATCTGCTCCTTCTCTTCCTGCGACAGCCTTTTGAATTTGCCCTTGCCGAGCAACAATTCCCCTGCATCCCTGATCTCTTCTTCTGGGTCCCAGACACGTCGCTTAGTATGCTGGTACAACGAAAAATATTCGGTGCAGAAACCTAATGCCTCATCCACTGCATATCCGGAGGCCATGCCTGCTTCCGGCCTAGACTTATCTCGAACGTACCGCACCAAAGTTCCTAAATACCTCTCGATGGAATAACACCACCGATAATGGACGGGTCCGCAGATTTCAATTTCATCTACTAGATGAAGCAAGAGATGAGGCATAATGTCCCAAAAACCTGGGGGGAAACATGTTTCCAATAGACAAGCCGTCTCTGCAACATAAACACGCAGCGAAGGAATTTCAGAGCATTTGATTACCTTTGCGCATATCCTCTGAAAGCAATTACCAAGACGGATAATTGCATTCCGTACAGTTTTCTTCAGCGAATTTCTCAGAGCACAAGGGAGAATCTGCTGAAGTAGCACATGATGATCATGGCTCTTCATGCCGGCTAATTTCTTTTCCCCAAGGTGCTTGATGAGCGTTGAGCTGTAGCCAGTAGGCACCCTTGTTCCGGAAACAAGCTTCATGAACGAGGTTTTCTCAGAGTCAGTGAATACAAAAGGGGCTTTCGGCTTAACGTAACCAGTCCTCGTCTCTTGCAACCACAGTGGTTTACGTGGGTCAATCCGCCCATGGTGTAGCTCCTCTTCTAGGTCACGACGCAGGGCAGTTGTATCCTTGTCTCCAAACATGTGCCGTACCACGTTGTCAGAAATATTTCTTTCTACATGCATGACGTCGAGCGTATTCCGGATTAGAAGTGCCTGCCATCAGAGAAAAAACAAAAGACTATTAGCTACAGTACTCGATACCACGACGTCAGCAGAGCATACTCTAGATGTCAGTAACACATTTTCTCAGTTGCGAATGCTGTGGCTACTTTTCTCACCACGGAATCACATTGCACCACATGCCTGCTCCTCACGACAAGAGTGTCAATGGCGGATATGGTTCACAATGCAAGCGACGCTGTACTTATTCCTAATTCGGACATTCAATTCTTGTTAACATTCACGACAGACCTATAAAGAATTAATGTGTCCTCCATTACCAGCGATGTGACCGCAACGGAAGCAATACGTTTTTTTACACTCTGTAAGCACTGTTACCCTTCAAGAGGGAGTTAGTACGGACCGCACCCAGGGGGGACATTCTCTGGAATACTTGCACACATTACTTCAATAAGATGGACATAGCACAGCTCTATAGAAAGTGGACTTACGGAACCACATTCCAACCAATTTAAACGCGCCCACACCGCAATGGACAGTATGTCCGTGAAAATACGACTGACAGGTATTGAGATCTTTTGAGCAGAAATTTCTATAACTATACTGAAGGTCTAGGGTAGTTGATTCCGACTGCTTGAATATTGCCAATATCCGAATCTTCGGAAAGACAGTACTGCGTATAAAGCCTGAATACATTGATGACCTTCATGAATTAAATTACATGATACTATTGACACCATGACTCGAGACACAGGCATGAAACCTACTGCAAATACAGAAGCACAGTGAAAAAAAAAATCCACATACTGCAAATTGAATGCCGTAGCGGTGGAATTTGTAGCTCACCTTCCAGTAAGGAAGCTCGAAGAGCACGCTCACGCGCTTGATTCCGTATATCCTGGCAGGGTCGTCTGATTTAGGGGTGGCACCGCGCTGAATCCAGCCCTGCCTAAGTGTACCCCATCGAATCACCTCCTCTGCTGTTACGGGGTTGGGTCTTGCTCTAAGCTCCGTTCTGCCATCATAATGATCCACATTGGAAGTTCTGTCATTGTGACCTTCGGGGAGGAACCTCCTGGCCTGATTGTTGTAAATGTTTTTCTGCAACGCCCGTGATCGACGCGAGATGGTGCCTGGTCCGCATATTGGACAGCCTTTGTACCCTTTTGTCACGCACCCGGCCACAATCCCGTAGGCCGGGAAATCGTGGATTGTCCAAAGGAGAGCACCACGCAAAGTGAACATACTCTGTCCATTGTAAGAGGCTGCATCTTGAATACGAATCCCTTCAATCCACAAGGTCTTCAGCTCCTCCAATAGGGGGGACAGGTAGATGTCGAAATTGTCCCCGGTTACACTGCTAGGACCAGGGATAATCAAAGAGAGCATAATCCAGTGTTTTTTGGTCGTCATCCAGGGTGCTATGTTATAGTTCGTTAAAATCACGGGCCATGTGCTCCAGGTTGAGCGTTTGATAGAGAATGGGTTAACCCCGTCCGTGGCCAATCCCATTCTAATATTCCTATCTTCCCTTGCGAAATCTGGATCGAAGTTGTCTAAGCTTCTCCACTGGGGAGTGTCCGCAGCATGCCGCATCGTGTCATCTTCGCTCCTGTTTAGGCGATGCCAGGTCATGAAGCTGGCCTGAACCGGTGTGCTGAAGAGTCGCTCCAAGCGGGGTATGAGAGGGAACCATCGAAGTACCTTCATTGGAACTGAAGATTTTCCAACAGTTCTGAATCTCTCAGCTCCGCACACCGCACATTGCGTCAGTAATTCACTATCAGGGCCCCTAAAAAGCATGCATGTATTCGGTCCAGGACATACGTGTATCGTCTCGTAAGCTAACCCCAGCTGCTTCAAGATTTTGGAAGCTGCATATTCCGACTTTGGCAGGGAATTGATTCCAGGCAGCATGCTCTTTTGCAGCAACGAAAACAATTCATCTATGAGCATGTTCGATGCATTGTGAGTCCGTAAGCATGTTAGAAGCAAAAGAGTCGCGCTTAGAGAGGTAAGGGCGGCACCAGCAAATAAGGGCGTTCGAGCACTGTCTTCTAGGATCTCCATCTCCGTGGGCGCCACGTCTCCCATACCACGAAGGTCATCATCCGCAAAATTTTCAGCATGAATGTCTGCGGGTTCACGGTCGTCGTTCCTCGGAGATGGCGGTGCATTCGCGTAAGCTGACCCCTGCCCCATATCGGTCCCTTCTTCTACACCGCCCTGGATGTTATCTTCCTCCGAATCGATGTCTGGGTCATCCGCCTGTCCAAGCCCCCCTTCACCTAAGTTATCATAAATCTGAAAAGCGTCTTGCACCATTCTTGCCATGTCCATATCCTCGTCCATTTGCACCGCGCCTCCAGGCATAAACCCTGGACCTCGCTCCCCGAAACCAGCGCGAATTTCCATGTCCCATTCAATGTCGGACTCGTCACTTGCAAACCCCTGATATCACAATCCACAAACCGACAGAGTTATGTTACTCTTCACCCCTGACGAAGTTCAAATAACATCATAACCCTAAGCTCCATTATCCTAGCATCGAAAGAGAAAGAAGTGGAGAATTATAAATTACTGACCTCTGTACTTCCTCGATGATATGGGTGGCGCCCGTAAATTGCCAAATACTGAGAAACTACTGTCCGTAACCGAAGGGAGTGGTTTTCTCCGAGACAAATATTGCACTTACACACCCGCTTCACCTGCCGTTGCCGATCTGCCAATATTTCTTCTCGGAAAAGGAGCTTACGATATCGCTCAATCTGTCGTCTCCTGTTGTGAATCGGTAGCCTCGCAGGTATGTCCATTACCTCGTACCCCTGAATAAACAATTCCCGTGTGCTTCACTTAGCTACCCTGCATGGACCCTCTGAGTACACCTTCTGCGGCAATGCATGAAACTTGGAGGTCTGAGTGGCGTAACAGTGTACTAGATGGCCGTTGACGTTGCGAATAGTTTCATCCAGTCGATGAGACATTTTTCATTTCCTCTTTGGCCTCCTCCAGGTGGACCAAGTGTATAAGTCCTGGATGCCTTGATCAAATACTGATCTCTCGAATCTGGATTCTCTTCGTCTCCCATGGACTTAGCGGAGATCGGAAATGTATGGAAGTGGGGGGGTATGTAGGACCTATTTCGTGATTTTCAAGAGGATCCACCTGTTGAGTGTGACACGGTCAAGCAGGCCTACACAACCGTCGTAGGCGGAGTCCAAGCTATGTCACTCTCTGCGCACCTTACTTTCGCGCAACAACCACGCCACAACGTGACGTCGAATCTGCAATCAGTCCACATTTATACTTCGCCCCAAGTAGACACTCCACGGTTGAATTCACGTTTCCTCGCCAATTTCCTTTACGTTGTTGATGAAGATTGTATCTGGAACCACAACGGCCGCGTATTCACTGCCTTATGTTACGTGGAGGTGGGAAATGATGTCGTCGAGTTCGACCTTCGAGGAGCTCACTGTCTGGGGTCTCTGTATATCCGGCGTGAAGAATCATAGAATTCCTGATGTTCATACAGAATCATAAGAATTAGAATTTCTGTCCGTGAGATTCAAGGAATAAGTCAACGACGCAAAAACATAGCGAAATACCTGTATATTCATGTGCGGGTACCTGCGCCGTCACGCCCAAAGTATTAAAGAAATATCCTTCTTGACGTGTATCCCCTGTTCTATTAAAACTGCCCCTATTCTGAGGGTCGAACAATTCCCATATAAAGTAACGCCCCTCTTGCGCTGACGTAAAGGTGGAGCACTATCTTCATTTCCGCGGCCTTCCGCATCTAATACGGAGCTATTTATACGTTCCTCTCGCAACCGGTTCTCCTGAAATAGAGGTGCAAGGTGCACTTGGCACCTCATAGCACCGTCGAGCACAGTGGATTGGGCAAGTCTCAGCATGTTATTCCTCCAGTGTTGTGGACACCATCTTCGTCGATTTCGTCATTTTAGTAACAGCAGCGCTCAGTATGGAACGTGACGGCCAACCCTCCGAAGCGGTTACTTCTCTGATGGGGAAAGGAGTTCTCCAGCAACAGAAGCACAAGAGGCGACGGAGCGATACGGGCAGGAAGGAGGACTGTGAGGGAGGCCCAATGCCGAAGACCGATAGAGAACTCTTGAATTGGCTGGACAGCGTTTACAACTTCCAAGAGTTGAATCCCTCCGCGGCGGACCTCCCCGCACATTCCTCTCTCTTGATGCTGTTGGATCCGGACTTCGCATTCGTTTGGACACCAGCTTGCACCAGGGAGTTCGTGGAGGTTTTCAACGCGACGGGTGTGATCTTCGATGAGGATGAAGCACACTGTAAACGGCCAAGGGCGACACCTCGACCTGAAGAAGACAGAAATCGCAATCTTCAGTGTAGTGAGTCCAGCGATACGTTGTCTTCCCCAAGGAACTCAGCCGAGGAGATACTGGACCTTAGTTCCGCCTGCGACGAAGATGGAGAAATTGTTGACATTTCATAGTCTCGAGGCACGTGTAGGATATCCCATACCTTACAATTCCAAGCCCTGAGTCAGTATCTGATGTCCACGATGTAAACACTTTTCTAGTATTGCCCCAATAACGAATTCCCGTAATTAATCTTTTTCTTAAAAAAGAGAATGTTTGTCAGGAAGGATTTTATCGACGCCTCCTCGAAATAGCGATTTCTAACTGTATATGCAAAAGTAAAGTCAGGATCTTCTAATTAAACATTACTTGTAGTTGCCCGATATTTCGGTGCGCTGTACCTATTGTATGCCGTCAATGGTGACAGGTTATGTCATCAGAAGTCTCCTTACGCGCCACGCATTCGTCGCTTGTACATCAATGCTTGCTGTTGTAGCAGGTGTTGTATCCCTTTTTTAGAAATCTCCGTCCATTCTCATCTTCCGTTCTATTCAATGATCCGACCTCCTCGTGCAGACCTCAGAGTGCATCCTCGTCTTCTTCCTCTTCAGGCCTGTGCAATTCTCTCATCCTTCTCTACTCGACGTCCTGGCACCTCATGTGTCTCCAACCGCCCCTGAACATGAACTCAAATACGCTGTCGGGAACCGTCTCTGACACAATGGCGCAAGATCCTTCGAGGGGCGTTCGAGCCAGCACCATGTTTCATGCCTTGCCGAAGGATGTTATAACTCAGACGTTGTGGCCAAAGATCATAGAGTCCGTCGATGCCGAGGATTGTTTGCTTGCGCTTGTTACCATACGATCGGTTAGTCGTCCATGGCGAGCGTTTGTTGAATCTCGGCGCGAATGGATTCTTGTCGCCTGGCTGCACGAATATTCGCGCTCCGCACGTTGGATCGCTTCAACATTCCGCAACAATTCTGAGAAGGTTATTTCTCTTTGCTTTTCCCTTCTCCATGACCACGTCCATAAGTAATGGACGTAGAGAGTAATGGAGACACAGTTCAGAAACTCCAAGATCAGACCGTCGCTGAGTGAGTGTACGTTTTTCCCGTCCATGCAGGTCATAGAGAAACGTAATCGTAGAGTCTGATCCCGCGCCGGTTGGTTGAACTCCTCGCCTGTTCATTCCATAGTCGCTCCGAATTACAGACATCAGCAAATTTGTAGGCATCAGCAACTCAGATGCTTTAACTTGTATCTGCTTCGGTAGGATTAGCCCCCTCCAACTGTTTAAGTTTCCGTAGACCGCATAGTCCTCCGACTGCGTTTACGTGATGCTCTAACTGCCAATGATTCTCTTCGTTGTTCTCGTTCCCGCTTCTTGAATAAGAGTTCTGCAAAGAAATGAGACCCAGTGTATGAGAAAGTAAGCACATATGTTATAACCACTTTACCACGGACCTCAAAGTCTGAATACCTTCACGACGCTATCGGGCGAATCCAGCGCAAATTGTTGTGTAACCTTAAATTATTTGAAGATGTACAGAAAGTCAAGGGCCATGGACGTAACCTACTCTCTGACCATAAACGACAAGGCTCACAGAAATATCCTTAAAGATTTCTACTTGCTGCATGACCGCGATTTCCCCAAAAAAGCGGATGTGAGCGTTTTTAGTGCGTTCAATTCTCAAAGTATCCATCTCAGGAAAAGACTCACATGGAATCCGAGGTCGCCCATACATCAACATGCATACAGAGCTACAGTGCCACGTCCGGACTCCTGATCCACAACCAACTCGAAGGAAACCAACTCCGTAACCGACCCCGAGGACCCCCCGGAAACCCCCCCCCCCCCAGCCCCCCTCGTCGCGACATATCTCTTGATCACCTCTATGACGTAGTGATATCCAATCAACCTATTCAAAAGCGACGATTCACTGAGTCGTGTTATCCTATTTTGTAGTGCGCTGATATTTAGATCCGTCTATCATTAACCTGCCGTTTTTCCATCCACCTTTCTTTTCCACCAAGCCCTAATGGCGGCGGCCTGTCCATCTCGATCCAAAAAGGTGTGCACCACCAGCAGTTGGAATGCGAACTTCATATTCAGTCCAGTTTGTAGTCTCCTCTCAGAATCAGACTCCTCTAGCTCAGTTTCATCAGTAGAGTTATACTCCCGTAGCTTTCAGGACATCTCTGCAGACATGTCGAATAGACCGTTACAACGTCCTAACTTATTTCCTGCTCAATTCAATGAGCATGAAATTCCCGAACTCAGCAACATGTTCCCCGGAGAAACGTCACATGGCACGTACCAGACACCTATGGCGGTCGATGCTTCCGCCGGGCCGGGGGCGGGTGCACCCTACAGTCAATTCCCCGTCCTTTCTCGACAGCGACCACCTACCCAGCCGTTGTTTCGAACTCCAGCAACGGCCCAGAGGGCAGCATCTACAGATCCAAACCTTGGAACTGGTTACTACGAGGTACAGTTCTCTCACCAAAAGCATCAGTCGCACTATTCGAGCATGTGATACTCCTTCCGTATTTTTTGAATTTTTCCTGTTTTCAATGGCACTGAAATTTGTTCTGTACAATAATCCTCCCGTACTTTTCTGGTGTGATTCTACCCTTCATACAGTTATCCTGAACCATATTTTCCCGGAACTGGAACGATGTGTGTCTTCTCCAAAGAATCCCGTAGTGCGTCCTCATTCAATCGTTGATTTCACATCACTTTCTCCTAGTGCTCCTGGTAGTCAAAACACCAAGCCTATTAGTCAGTACGTGCTATCGTGTACAGTATTTGACGGTTTTGCTTCGTCCGGTTCAGGGTCTCCACGCGGTTGTCATGCTTAGATTGAGTAACAAAGAGATTTGGTTTGGCAGGAGGACCAGGGGCATCTGCCTAGCCCACAGACATTGCACCATCGAAGATCCCTCCAGAGCCCGCCATGTCGCCCGCATCCCAGACTCGTGCCCTCTAATCGGAATGTTACACCTTTGTACACGGCCAGTGTACAAGCACTAGCAGGACCGGAGCCCACACTGCATCTCCAACGTGAAAGGGACCGTTTAACCGCTATGGCAGAGCAGGAGAGAGGCGCCAGAGAAGAGAAGGAGAGACTAAACAAAAAAAGATGTTTACAAAACAGTGTAAGATCTCCATACCTGGCCGAGATGAAACTGACTCACGCAGAGCAGAGAACTCCGAGTACGCTCATTCCTACTTCTCCTGGCGGGGAGGTAATCGGTCTGAAAACAGTTTTCCACAATGCCGTACGCACATTAGCTCGCAGGTGTGTTAATTTCTCATATAGATCCTATGTTGGGAAAAAAGGAGAATGGAAAGCTGTGATAGATGCCATTATGATGTCGCTAGAACTAGTATACAGGTTCACTTATCCCCTCTCACGGAAGTACGTCTCCAAGTTCTTGAAAGGTGCTCTAGCTGACGACCGGAAGATGTACAAGGCATATTTTATAGCCCAGTCTGGTGAACAGCATCCAGACATGCCAGATGAAGCATACCTTGTATGGAGCGAGTGGTGGTCAAGTCCCGAGGGGAAGATTGAGACTGAAGATATGAAAGCTCTCCACGCAAAGAGGAAGTCCAAACGGAATGCGAGTGCAGGAGGTGAGCCATCGGATCCATCCAGCGTCGATCCAGCAGAGAGTGGTCACGAAGCGGCACCTCATGACAATTCGAACATCTCGGCTTTCCACAGGAGCCCAGAGGTAGTGAAATTGCAGCCTCAATGACTGTATGCTCTCTAGGTCCTGCAAGTAGCGATAACGTTAGCCTGATTTCCTTATTTTCCTCAACAATTAGTAGTTAATTACGTAATGACGATTGTGAACTACCCATTTGGATGAGATTTCAGCAGGACATGGGAGAGCACAACATACGACGGTGGGGAAACTTACCATACGGCACGAATCAAAGTGGCAGTACACTCCCGAGTTCTCTTATTCCGGGCTCAAGCGCTGACGAACCCACCTTCACGACCACCACGACTACCGGGCCAGAGGGATATGCAGCTACGTCCGGATCTGCCCAAGAAAGAAATCCAATGCAATATCGGACCGCTCCTTTACCTAACGTAAGTGACCTAAATCCTGTCAGTCTTTGATTTCATCATGGTGATGTCTGCATGCTCACAGTGACGCCTGATTCCCGCAGCAACCATCCACCCCGGAATACACCTATAGAGGTGGGACGTATAATATTTCCAATACCGCATCCGACTATTTCTCTACACGATTGGGGTCCATGGAGGCGCAAGTTCACGACATGGCAACACAACTCACGAATAATGCATATGTTATAAACGAGGTACTTCTTACCCAACAATCCATAAAAGAGTTGTTGACTTCTTTGCTACCGTCACAACCAGGTCCAGCACATCCATCGGCTGCGGGGACAGGGAATTCCATACCATCTGCACCCAACGTACCGGGGGGCATGTCCCGTACGGTTTTTCCAACGCACAATGGGATCGCTATCGCAGGTATGGTACAACCCAACAGCCCTCGCGATCATCAATCCCATCTCCCGTCCCCCCCTTCATGGATGACGGCGGAAACTGTTCAAATTACGCCAGCAGATGAAGAAAACTTGGGGCCAGGAACCGATTGCACGAATGCCTCTGGAGGTGTCTCAGAAACGGAGGTCATGAAAGGGGATAACAACGGAAGTGCCGACACTGACCCGCAGACACCATGCACAGAATCTCCACAGCCGGCATGCTTGACCAGCAGCCCGATGGTAGACAGTAGGGTGTCAACGAGGAGTCGCGGGGCGACCACGGATACAATTCAGGGGGATAGCTTGATGGACGGGCCAGAGCAAACGAAGTGCGCACCAAAGGAGAAGTCTGATGCCATAGCTTGTTCTCGTGCGTGCTGGATCCTGCACCCTGATGCAGGCGACGACATCGTTGCAGAGGGTAGGGCCGGTGGCTCTTGGAAATCTCCGACACAAAAATTCGGCCACCTCTGCGGATATGGTGACCAGATGGTCCAGGTGCACAAAGTGTTTCTTGGCAATCACCGTCTGCTCCATGCAGAGGAGCGCAACCCGAATTTATGTACACTGAAGGATGCTGTAGTCAAGCCCAAGTATTCTAACGTATATGTAAAATGGGATAGCAGATTTCTAATTGCTAAACCCACCAGGAAAACTGCTCCTACATGAGCACCCCATGTACGATTCTCTACCCTATTATGAGTACCATCAATAAGCAGACCACCTCAGTCGAGGTTATTGTATATTGTACCCGACCTCTGTATGTGCAACTCTGCTTACAACACCTGGGCCTGCAAGGAAAATGTTTATGTTTTCGACGTATTTGAATGCCGACCATGTGTGTACCTTGCAACCTCGTCATCCCAGAGTCTTCTAACCCGCCCTACGAGAACCAATTCAAGCAGAACAAAAAAATAAAAACCATTGTCTACAGCGTCCGGCAATGCATACGCCATACCGCCCAGAATCCCATATTGATTGCATTTCAAACCCTAAATTAATCGAATGTGCCCCCGATGCGGCCCACGTGCTCCCCTCATGATTTACGGGTATCACTCAGACGGTTATCAACCACGGTTATCTGCGGATGGAGGTCATGAACCGGATATGCGGTCATCAACAGGAATGAATGTAAATGAGGATATCGATACCAAGTAATGGATATCAATACACAGAACCCGGTCATGTGCCACATGTTTAATTTTGTCGACCAAATTGGTTCTCGACAGGGTGTACGTTGGTGGATATCCAACCGGTTATCAGAACTCGTTAACCCGGGTATCTCTAGTACAGTATTCACCAACCTGAATAATTACACACCTCAATGAGGATGAACACATCACAGGAACCACCGTCATCCATCCAGAATCCAGGACATTTACCTGCCCCGCAATTACCACGTTCCTGTTGTGTACCAGTCATCCATACTGACAGAGAGTGGCTGTAAAGGCGCAGGGAGGCGCTGGACCCACAGGACCTCGATTCGCAGATTTAGAAAAAAATGGGCATCCGATTCCTCGAAACTGTACTCTCACCCCTCGAGCGAGGAACCCAGCGAAGTCGAGGTGAGAATGGAGGGCAGCTGCGAGGGCTGTGACAGCCATTCCACTAGTGCTAGAGTTATGAATAGGTGTCTACAACACCTTCACTTCAAAAATTTGTGTAAAATTGCTCTTACCTCCAAAAATTCTGATTCCAAGACCAAGCACTTCCTCTCCAATTTGCTAACACATTCATGATTTCACTTCATGCTCTTTGCACTCCCAGGTTCCCAAAATCCTTATTCTGGCAGGAATGGGTACTGCTACCTTAGTATAAACACTTAAATGTCTTGTCAAGGCTTAAACTTGAGCTCTTCTAGGGGCAAGTGGAATATACCTTGCAGCACAGATGGAGATGCTGTGTAGGTTCCTTTGGGTGAAGAGACGGTCTGCAAGCCACCCTTCGATTTCTCACTCAAGCTTTGCAGATCCCCATCACACTTCCTGAGGAGCCATGAAGGCACAAAACACCTCATCTTCTTTCGAATTCCAACTTCTGCTCAATGTTTCATTCACATAAATAACTTACGTTTCGTTTCCAGGTTTTGGCGCCTCCCCCTGCTCTCGAGATAAGAAAGTTCCTGGCGTGCACCTGAGAACACTACAAGGACCAACTGAGAAGTTAGGAGTGATATTTATCTCAATTTCCAGAAATACCAATTGGAATTCAACAAGTGAAAACAGTTGAAAATAGTTGAAATAGCCCAGGATTGTTTATACAAAATTTCTTATAATTGTTCCGAAAAAGGATTTGGCTTTTAGATTGGAGAAGTGTATCTAAGAAATCTAGATAAAATGACGATTTTTACCCCTACCATGAAAACTCCACATGTCCCATGGCCACATTGGGGTATCTAACGTGCGGGTATAAACCCCTGCTGCTTAAATACATATCATTTAAAAGCAAAAATAAATAAATCTATAAGAGAGAGAAAAAGAAGCTAGCAACACAATCCCACATTTTATGCCAAGCTCACACGACTCACCTACTAAATTACTAATCCAGCACACCGCAGCCCTCCACACCCCTCCCCCGCCACGTGGCAGGCCAACTCAGAAAAAATCACCATCGCCACTGCGCTCACAACCCAAACAACAACACACCCATCCCACAAAATCAACAAAACTCACAAAAATCAACCAGAAAAAACTTACTAAAACAACACACACGTACTCACTCACCCACCCACCATCTCTCTCCCTCCCTCCCTCCCTCCCTCATTCCATCATCAATCCCAATTGTCTAAATCTAATCACATGATTCCACTCACACACCAGAGCATGATTAGCACACTAACTCCAATTAGCAGCTGATCGCCATGGCCATGGTGAGCTAAGTTACCCCTGGACTGGAATGTGGGGCGCTCAGACTCAGGCTGAGTGAGTGAGTGAGTGAACCAACCCAAATCCCAAAACCCGTAGATCCCTCCCACCGAGTGAACCAACAAAACCTCACCGCGTGAACATCATACGTGCCCGACACGCCCCACCAAAACTCGCACACCGTCCCACTATCCTGTCCCATTCCCCTAGATCTCCAGTCCCCAATCAACAAACTCTCGTAGATGATCACGCTTCTGGGTATAGTAACGCGTTTTGGCCCTCAGTAAACCACGTCACCATCTATGAAATATGATTGATTTGAATTCTAAAAATACACCTTATAGTGGCACCTAAAACCGACCATGGTTCGCTAAATCTACTTTTTGTGCTGATCTACGGGGTTTTTCCGTGTACAGTCACGGTTTCTGGGTGATATAGGGGATGTAGATTCTGGAACCGCCCACGATCGGTGTGACATCATCGTGGGTGGGATGCTTTTATAGATCTATGGAGTGGGGGTGGGAGTCTAGGGGCGCCGTACATGGGAGCGGCGCTCCAAGCCGTAGAAGGGAGGCGAGTGCCGTACAGACCACAAACAAAGTGGAGCGAGACAGACAGACAGACAGCTTTGGGAGAGGACACACAGAGAGAGAGAGAAAGATCAGTTTGTGGGAGTCTATCTTAACTTCGCTTGAGTTGTGAGTAAGCTTTGGCATGTCACTGGGGCTGGCGAAGCTCATGCACGCGGGCTTGCCAGGGGAGGAGGTGGAGCGGAGGGGGAGCTCGGGATTAGCTCCTGGCATTCACGCTGTGCTTCCCCTCGTGGGCTTGGGCTGCACATGTATGCTTAGTGGGGGGTTCTACTCATGTGGAAGTCGTGGGGGTCGTTGGAGTTGTCACATGGGCCGGATGATGATGCTGGAGGAGGAGGAGGAGATGCAGGAGGAGGTGCAGGAGGAGGTGCAGGAGGAGGGGCTCTTGTGGGAATGGGGGGAGTTGGGGAGCCGGAGGCGGTGGCTGCGAGTGAGGTGTTTGGGGCGGGGGCGGAGTGGTTGAAGTGGACTTTGCCGGAGGAGGAGTCTGTTGTGAAGAGTTGGACGGAGAGTATCATCGATGTGGAGCAAGGGGATGAGCAGGTGTAGTTTTATGTCGATCTTGCTCTTGGTATTTATGGTTTTCTGTGTGGGATGATGGTGAGTATTATGATGGTTGGGAGAGAGTGGGGACTATGAGCATGGTGAGTCTTTCGATGTGGGAGAATGATTTGGGAGCTGGTTGCGTGGAGGATGATGAATTAGGTTTCGATGCTGGGCATGTTGCAGATGGAATGCGTTCAATTGGGGTCCTGGGGTTTTTTGGTGGAGTGTATGATTAGTCTGGTAGTGTAATTCATTGGGTTGGATTTTTGTTTGCACCGGCGTTAGTCTTGGAGGAGTTTGCATTTTGTCATCTGGCACATACAGCATGGTTGCAGTTTGTCTGAGGCGTGGAAATGATGGGAAGTAGTGCTGTGATGAGGGAATTCGGTTTAGTTGAGGAATGTTTTGCAGTTTGGGTATGAAAATATTTTGCGAACTGATCGAGTGGCCGAGGAGAGAGTAATGTGTGACCTAATTGGGCTGTGTCAGAGTTTCTTGAGGGCAATCTGTAATTTCCATCGTTAACGATCTCATCTTTTTGTTTCGAATTGGATTCTAATGATGAGCGCTTTTTTTCTTGTGTAGTTAGCTGTGGTCGTCTTGTTTATTAGACTCGGTTCATTAAAGGAGAGAGCTAACTCGGTTGCGGGTTAGGGCAGTGTCTATTGGTTTTCGGGGCCTCCTAGCAATCTCTAGCTTCCATGCTCTGACTTTATTATGAGAAAATTAGATGCTCCTTAGAAGTGGTAACAGGTTATCTTCAGAGAAGACTGAGGGTGAGGCAAAGCTGGAATGATTTTCTCAAATGTGGTGTGGGTGTTACGTTGGGAATTGTCCATAAAATTGGAGTGTTTTCTTATATGATGCTAATTTTTATATTTGTTTTGCGCCGGACTTTGCCAACAGGCCATAAAATCTGCACTAATGCCTGCACCACCTCCCGTTGTTGATCAGTGTCCATCAGCACCACCTCCCCTTGTTGAGCAGTGCCCATCAAGTAAGTTATATCTTTTCGATCACACGGGGGACTTGCACAGTAGAGTGGATGTCGTCTCACCTCTTGAGCCTCGTTATCTCTGTTCGCTTGTTGCATGACGCTTTTACGAACACCCTCAGAGTAATGGTTTCAGCTTATTGAGAAGGTAATCTTGTATTTGTAAGGCACAGAGGCCTTTATTCTTGAGCTGTAATGGGCTAGGTGTCCCAAGTGAGTCACACAAACATATAATTTGCTAGCAATTATTAATGAGTTCGTATTGTCTGGATTGTAGCTTCCACAAGTGCCACCGCCTCCCCAGGTAGTCCTGGCCCATCGTCGGGTGCAACTGCTTCTGCCTCTAGTTCTGGGAAGTCACGACTTGCAAAGTACATGCCGGAGATGACTGAGGGTATGTTGAAAGTACTCACCCCTCTGTTTCGGAGGATTTACTCTCTGTCAATGCATTTTCAGATGCCGATTATATGAAGCATAGGTTTGATTAGAAGTCACGGGAGACCTCTGGTTTTTTTGAGTCCTAATCAGCGCATTGATTGAGATTGCGTTACTTAAACGGCTAATTTGTGCACTTTTTGTACACTTTTGATCCAGGTCCCAGATCGCCAGCGCGGATCGCCAGCGCGGATCGCGCAGACTTGCAGGGCATTGGGGAGGGGGACTGCAACAGACAACAACTTCGACAAGTGGATCGTTTGCGTTGTTCGGGGTTTGGTGTGTTTTTGCCTCGGTTGGGATTGAGGTTTTTTGAATTCGGCTGATTGTTGTGGGCAAGGAGGGGTGTGATATATTACTGTAGGAGTATATTTTTCTGTATTTGTTTTTGTGGATCTCTTGGTTGCGGTGCGGGGTGTTCTGAGGTAGGATGTAGGTGTATGTTTTGTTAAATTGAGTGTAATATGGGTTCATACATGTCTGCAATTGTCGTCTACAGCGCCCATTTCGCTCTTCTTCGCAGAATCGTCAAATTCTTCGGAGCTGAGCTGCAGCTGAGGGGTGATGAATTGGGTTGTTCATTTCGTTTGTTGTTTGAGTCTTGGTTGCTGGGTGTTCTGAGGTAGGATGTAGGTGTATGTTTTGTGAAATTGAGTGTAATATGGGTTCATACATGTCTGCAATTGTCGTCTACAGCGCCCATTTCGCTCTTCTTCGCAGAATCGTCAAATTCTTCGGAGCTGAGCTGCAGCTGAGGGGTGATGAATTGGGTTGTTCATTTCGTTTGTTGTTTGAGTCTTGGTTGCGGGGTGTTCTGAGGTAGGATGTAGGTGTATGTTTTGTGAAATTGAGTGTAATATGGGTTCATACATGTCTGCAATTGTCGTCTACAGCGCCCATTTCGCTCTTCTTCGCAGAATCGTCAAATTCTTCGGAGCTGAGCTGCAGCTGAGGGGTGATGAATTGGGTTGTTCATTTCGTTTGTTGTTTGGGACCAGTTTAGATGCCGTCATCTGATTTCTGTCTATCGCGTGTATTTCCCCACGATCTATGGCAATGTGTAGTGTTTGTGATTGCTTGTTTCTGTACGTCTAGGATATAGGAGAGGAAGTCTGTTTTACTGAGATTCATTCATTCAATTTCGAGTGGTATGTTGTTGGAAGAGTATCGAATTTGAGTTTAGTTTAGGCTTAATATGGAATTGGTTGTTTGGGAGGGTAGGTTGTCGGGTGTTTGCATACGAGCGTGCAGTGCAGCTCAGGAGTGGTGGTGCGGTTCGAGACGAGTTATATAAACTCAGTTATCATGGATCTCGGTGAAGTCACGGGCATGGATCTCGGTGAAGTCACGGGCATGGATCTCGGTGAAGTCACGGGCATGGCTCTCGGTGAAGTCACGGGCATGGCTCTCGGTGAAGTCACGGGCATGCTACGAATTGAAGCTCTATCTGGGTTTTTGAGAAAAGGAGAATTGCTCGTTAAGCAACTCAAGACAGTGGATACACCCCTTATGACATGTCTCTTAGGAGGCCCACCTCATACGTAAGTATAGGTATAGTTTAAAATATCTTTTTTGACATTTGGAATTTTTTAATGTTTTGACTTGTTGGTGTTGGAGCATGTGCAGGGGAAAGTCGACAATAGCAGCTAAAATTGCTATCGACAGTGGGTTCTCCATTGAAACTGTAAGTTCATATCCCTCAATTAAGCATTTTTTTTTTTGGTGTTAGTTGTTATGTTGTTGTAGCTGACAATATATGTTACAGGTATCAGCAGAGACCATGGTTGGTTTGCAAGAGTCAACGAAGGTCTCTAGGATTGTCGAGGTACTTTTCTTGTCAGTAATCTAATTTTTTTTATTTTTTTTATTTTTTTTAAAGAGTAATCTTGTTGGGTAGCACTCTTGATGTGAAGTATGTTGTCGTGATGAAGCTTGGTTGCAATGGCTTTACAGGTGTTTGAGGATGCTTACAAGTCTCCCTTCAGTATTATCATCCTAGATGACATCGAAAGGTGAGTTTGACTGATGATATTAGATGTAGACATTTGTTTCTGATTATTAACATGTCTCTTTACGAATGGATTTTTGACCGCTGCAAGTTGAAGGGTGTCTAGTATGTCTTTCCACGATGTGAATATCTTTATTAATGCTTTTGGAATTCTATTACAGGTTAATTGAGTATGTCCCAATTGGCCCTCGTCGTTTCTCCAATCTCATTCTGCAGACACTCCTTGTTCTTGTGAAAAGGAACCCTCCTAAAGTAAGTTTCCACAACGTGTCTATGATGGGCGTCTTGGTTGTTGACTGACCTTCAAACACAGCCTTCAGCTCGTGTCAAGAATACCGGTATTGATTGTTGTGTCGCAGAGAGTGGAAATTGCCTTGGGCAGGGTAAACTGCCGTGACCTGATCTGAGTACTCTGTTTTTCTTGATTTTTGTTTGGGCAGGGTAAAAAGCTCCTTGTGATAGGGACAACCAGCTGCGAGAGGGCTATTGTTGAGGATATGGGCTTTCTGAAAGCTTTTAACGTACACTTTGAGGTGCCAACGTTGAAACCAACAGACATGGTGGAGGTAAAGTTTGTACCTTCCTATGATCAACTTGAACATCATTTGAATCGTACTGGAATAGATTAATCGTACTCAGATCCTCACTTGTGCTTCTTGTGGCTGTGTTATTTACCTTCCCACGTTTCTCGTCTTTGATCTTATGTTGCAGGTTTTGAAACAACAAAATTTCTTTTATTCTTGGGACATCGACAACGCCGTGGAAGCTCTTGGTTCTGAGGTTCGTGCCTTTTGTCTTATTTACATTCTCATGTTGAATCATGGTAATAAAACAATTAGCACGATACTAGAGCAGCATCATTCCAGGACTGTCTTGTGTTATTTGCAATCTCATGTATGCTTGACGTAGAGTAAAGCTTCAAATTATATGACATTGTTGTGGGACTTACAGATACCGATCAAGAGATTATTGAAGTTGATGGAAATGGCCATCTTGGGCAAGGAATGCAACGATGCAGATGCGATTCGTGAGGGACGTCAGAAGATTGACATCTACCACTTTTATGATTGTGTGCGCGTTTTTGAACCTTAGTCACGAAGCGTGGAGCATGCATCTTACTGAAGTCGTGTAGTAGTGAAGATGGCACATTTACCTCTTTTATGCAAGACATTTGTAATGACATTTTGATTCAGTCTTCATGACAGAGACAAGAGTAGGCATGCAGTAGACCAGAGATAGGGTGCAGGCAAGCAGGAGAAAAAATAAATTATTGCACAATATTGGAGACGGGGAACACTCTGTGATCCGTAGTCAGT
Source organism: Ceratodon purpureus (assembly GCA_014871385.1). Classification (NCBI taxonomy): domain Eukaryota; kingdom Viridiplantae; phylum Streptophyta; class Bryopsida; order Pseudoditrichales; family Ditrichaceae; genus Ceratodon; species Ceratodon purpureus. The sequence goes on along the minus strand of CM026428.1, from coordinate 7,845,861 downwards.
GGGTCAATCAAAGTGGCTTGCTTGTTCAACAAATCATTAGCAGGGTTCTGCGATATGTTTCGCATAGTATTATAGTGATAATTTAGAAACAAAAATTGCAATGACCAGATATCTTTTGTGTCGCAGCAGCCACTTATTCAGCTGCAGCAAATCACAGGTAGTTTCAGAAATCCCAGAGCTGGGAGCCCAGAACACAGACATACAGTTGTTCCTGTCCAAACATTAGATTTATTCTATGTAAGTTTATTTTCAGACTATATTCCCAGGGGCCAGAATCTGGGTTGACTTCAAAAGCTACTAGAGTCTTCATCAAACAGACTAGTTGGGTAGCACTCTTGATGGACGTAGTTTGTGAACCCGCAAGTGATGTGATCTGTGTAATATCGACTCATCGAGCGCATCTCTGATAATGAGAATGTACGGGAATGTGGAAATTCAATGCGTGTGGAGGACGGAGATCGGAGAGCGGGTAGTAGATTTTTGAAGAGCAGGAAATAGGCATTGCTGTTGTCAGATTTAATTCCAACAAACATAACTAATACTTGCATTACCGTAGTCAGATTTTCTATCTTTATACTTAGGGATATTTTTTATGGCATCCAACTCGAACCCTACTCCCGTTATCCTGTGAACCATCCGCATTCCGACCTCATTACCGTAGTGATCAGTTATGTTGTTGGAATCAAGCATTGCGATCTATCCTTCCTTTGAGGCCAACGGCTTGGAAAAGGTGAAGAAGACTTTTAAAAAGCTGCGGTATCAGGTCAAGCACACCTGAGTGATGGGAGTGCTCTTCATGAAAATTGCATACGAGGCAGACATTGACAATCGAGTTACTCACCGTAATGGCAAATGTTGGAAACCCGAAGATCTTGTACTGAGCTTCCATAAGCTCCATGTGAAATCTGTAGTTCAGATGGTCAGAAATGGTTTGAAGAATGATGTGTGCATGTATCTTGGTGCATGTAGAAACCAGCATGCTATGTCCATAGCGCGCTGGGAGAATGAGAGCTCTTTGATCGACAGAGCAATTTGTAAGGAGGATTGCAGTGATTGTTATAAATGATACAGCAAGTTGTTCACTTGATGAGAGATTTCACAAATTACTCTGCTGTTTGCATTTGCAGTGGAGGTTAATGTCTTTAAGATACTAAGTTACGTAGAGTTACAGTGCAAAGAAAGATCGCACTCTCTTTGCGTCTCTGCTTAGTTCATAGTTGGCAGCTAGATTGGGAGAGGTGGTAGAGGCTAAACCAAAATTGAGTGCATGTTGAACAGGGATGGCTACACCCAAGTTCACAAAGAAATAGAAATTGGGGTTATGAAAAAACTGCCCAAACCCATGAACTTAGAAAATGTCGAGCACCGCTTCAAGTCCACAGCAAAATCTTTCTGGAATATTGCATCCACCATCATTATTCGAAGTTCATTCTCACGCTCAATCCTACTGAATGTAAAAAATCATGTATACCGAAAGTACCACTTCTGACCTCGATACCAAGATGTTAGGCCCAGGTGACCTGAGCTTAATAACTAGGTTGGCCATCCTAGACTTCAGACGAACAGTGAAGGACACATCTAGAACAGAATCGTCCTTTTAGTCCTGACTCACATCAGTTGATTTGGGGCTACTGAGCTTCAACTCCAAAGCCGCTGCAGAAGCTGCATATGTCTCCAGCACGGTGGCCTCCATCTTTTTCTCATCGGCGTACTCCTCTGGATCCAAGCTTCCACACTGAAAGCTTCGCAACAGGGACTTCCGAAGTGCAAAGCATTCGACGTCGTCGCAGGCAACGAAATCCGGGTGATTGCGTGTTACATTTGCGACTTGAGCAGCTTTGCCTTTCTCTCTTAAACCTGGCAGCCCTTGCTTTCTAATTCTTCTGACAGCTTCTTGTACCGCGAGGCCGCCAGGGCCAGCTTCAGCGAATATCAATATCAAGGAATGCAGAAGAGCCGGTGCGCTCTTCTCATTTACCTCTTGAGCTTCAACCTCGTCCTCGCCGGTCCTGTATGGAGCACAGAATTTGAAATACTTGATGAATCTGCCAGAGAATCATGCACCACGATTTCAACATAATATGTATATTGTTCAAACAGACGGCGGACTTGCCTTTCCATCAATGACGTTACGTGTTGCCTTTCAGGGAAGCTGATTTTGTCGGACTTCCTGGATTGAGGATTATCAGCAGCTTCGGGGCTCTGCCTGCAAATTAATGAATACGAGCAGAGAATGAGAGTAGTGATTCGCAAATTTGTTTTGCGGAAAATATGGGCTTGGTAGTACTGCCACAAATTAGAAGAGAATTGGATAACTCACTGTTGAGAAAAAATGCCTAGTGGTTGCACTGATCCTGACATTGGCTGCATTTGAGATGAATCCTCTGACCGTTCAACTTCGAAAAGTCGAGGGGAATGTTCGAAATCTTTGAGAGTTTCTGCATATGGAATATCGATGTTGTTAAAACGTTCCGCCATGTTTATGTCTGAGCTTGATAGACCCTGGATCTGATTACCCGTAAGCACTACCGTCACCTTGCGGTTATCCATAATGTGAAGGTCCTGCACCGATCACACATCTCATAAGGGAATCATACATCGAATGGATCTTGGCGTTTTAAGTAGAGATATATATCAGGTAAAATCGAAGTATTTGAGTAAAGAGTCACGAACAGGAAAGTGATCATACTCCTCTGCCAACTTCGCAACTGCATTGAAAATATTGATACCTGTCACCCAAGCCTCTGGGTAAGATTCAACTGCAATTTAAACTTAGCGGAATCATTTGGGATGTTCTGAGTTGGATTCTGTAGAAGAAGTGCTCAAGGCAAATGAGGAGGAGGACCATGACTCACCCTCAGCAAAACTTCTGGCCTGGAATGTCCTGGATATGGACCTTCTGTCAGGTGATAGTTTCCAGTTGGACAGAAATTTCAACCGTTCTTGCAAGTCATCATCAGAGAACAGTTTGGACTGCCCATGCTTCAGTGCATCAAACTCTTGTTCTTGCAACGGAGCAAGACCTTGTGCGGCTTGTCCTACTCGTGGCAGTTCGCTTCTTACTGATGTACCCTTCCTCGATGTCTTCACCGTATCTGGAGGTCTGTTGATATCTGCAAGTGTAGCAAAATTTTGTCATTGAAGAGGAATTAAACCCTCAACTCAAGAATTGTTCAAATAATAGCCCTGGGAGTTCGGACGTGATTATGATTGGCGATCGAGTATAATTGCAAAACAAATGTTGCTTCTATTTAGCCACACAGGCATACCTCGCATGACTTTTTTTTTCATTGATATTCCAATTCTGCAAGGTAAATGTTTTATCTTTTTAGAGTCTGGAAAGCATTGCACAGCAGAACATTAATTCAGGGATGATCAACCACTTAGACGTGCTGAATTAACAAGTAAGAACTAAATCAAACAGATTAAAGGGCAGAGGACATGTAAAGTGACGTCAAGGTACTTACACGTCAAGGTTAGCCAGCTTTGACCATTTCGAAGAGTAATGCACGTAAATCCTTTCGATCTGTCTAGCTAAATTGAAGTCCCGAGTGGGTAATCCCTCCACCGCAGGAGTAGATAACACCAAATTGACGGTTTGAGAGTCCGTCAAGTGCAAGTTCTGCCCAGATTCGGCAGTCCATTCCTCCGACCAGATGAGTCACATGGGGAGCAAGGTGTAAATACTGAATACCATACACATACCTCAAGGGATAAATGTTGCAACCATCTCAAAATTCTTAGCCTAAACCTACCCAGAAAACAACACAAGTGCACTTGAGAAGCACTTTTACCGGATAATGACCACTTTCCACATCAGATAGCTGTGCAATCTCGTTGAAGAACCTCATACCTAGAAGCTTCTAAAAAACTCTTGGTAGTAAATCATAGGTTACAATCATTAGCTCACCCTCACCCTCGGCGAAGTCTTTCGCCACGAAGGTCCTCGATAGGCTTCTCGAATCAGGAGCCAAGTCCCATAGTGGGAAATCTGACATCCTTTGTTGACATTCCCCTTCGGTTAACTGCAGCACCTGGATGTGAAGAACTCATTTGAAGCTCGCCTATGCGAATAGAAAGGATTCACAAAAGATGCAAGAGCATGAAAATTTATCTAAAAACATGAAATGGACCTAGGTGCCCAATGTGGCGCAGAAGTCCCCTTTCATGATGCTGGCCAAGGAATTCAAGACGTCTAAGGGTAGTAGAGTAGCTGCCCTTTCTGGACTCCAGGGTGAGGAGATGTTGATCAATGTCTCCGAATCAAGGAATTGAACCAGTGTGCCTACTCCGCTCTCCCTGCAGCCCTTAAATGCCAATGTCTTTTCGCCAAAAAGATCAGCCAACAGGCAAACCATTAACTATATAGAAAATGATATAGTTATCACATGCCTTCGCAGTCGACTGAATATGAAAAAAATCACATACACTACATATAAAACTTAATAACTAAGTTATAGGATGTTGGCTAACAAACATACATATATGTTCCAAGCATGCAAATATGTAGAGATACTCCAACTGTACCCCAAAATATGAACTAGAGTTAACACTGGCTTACAGCTGCAAAGTGAACAGTTTCCAAAGAATCCCGAGCGTAACCCTAAACGGCCAAGCGATTGTCAAAACCATTTGGTACTTGCGTTGTCAGAACTCGTAATCTCGGACTTTGATTGGAGGCATCTCAAGATCCCTTTCTTCATCGACCCCCTCTCTCCATAGCCAGTTTTCTTTCAGCACCCTTCGCTTGACCACATCCAACTTGATGCTAGCGAGATCAATTCCATAGGTGATATAAACTGGACCCAGCTTGGGCAACTTTGAAAGCATAACAATGTCTTCCTCTCGCAACTCCATATCGGTCCCCGCAATGTTGAGTACCTCCAGATTTGTCGACTTGCTCAAGTCTGGCAACCGCACCAACGAAGAACATCCCCTAAAATTAAGATGCCGTAACGAAGGTAGATCTCCCACACCTTCCAAAGTAGTCAACTTCACGCAACGAAATATCTTCACGTGATGTAAATGCTGCAATCCGCTGAAGCTGGGTAGCTCACTTAAATTCCCCAGATAACAACAACGTAGTTCACGAAGCTGTTGAAGACTTTCAAGACCACGTACCTCCGAGATCTCAACACAAGATTCAATCCAAAGAATCTGCAAACTGGAAAGTTTCTGCAGATCGGGCACCTTCTCCAATGCAGGATTAAACCGGAGAGTCAAATCTCGTAAGGCCACCGAGTGCTCGAATCCCGAAACATCACTCAAATTGGCGCACTCAATAATTCTCAGTGATTGTAGACAATCTGTACTAAGTCCTGTTAACTCTTGTAACCCTTCAATTTTTAAGAGATAAAGAATCAGCAGAGATGAGCACTGCCTGAAATCGATGCCATCACCTGCTCGGATGAGCTTAAGCTTCAGATTACGCAAGTTGGTGCAACGAGCAAACACGTCTCTCCCTAGAGTAGCCCCAACCCCTTCAACTTGCAGAACCTTGAGTGACACCGGTAACTGTCCCAAATGTGGCCTAAGAGCTTCGTCAAAATACTTATAACCAAACCACTTAAAATAAGCCAGGTTGTTCAGGTCTTCGAGCCCTTCAACTCCATCAAGTTCTTTTAGGTCTTGTAATTCCAAGCTTCTTAAACACCACAGACCCTTCAAGTTCAACACCCCTTTCAACTTTACTAATCCATAGAGCTTCATTACAACGACGTTTGAGCAGTATCTCCACTGGATTCAATGCAAGCTCAAAATACCATCATCATTATCTCGTTCCTCTATAGCCTCTTCCCTAATACCCACTCGAATCAAATTCTCCCAAACCCCACCAAATGGCTTCTGTTCCAGCTCAGAAGGATGTGAATACGCGTAAACAAACCTTCGGCTGTGGAAACTTCCAGGGGTTAGCTTCCCTTGCACCTCCAATTTTGCAAACTCACGGTAGAGATCATGCATGCTGAATTTCCCAGAGCTAAGGTCCACATCCTCCAACAAGCCCTTATCCTTCAATTGCTGCAACTGCATTTCAAAAACCCACATAGTAAAGACTGTAAATAATATCCAAAACTCACCCAACTAATTAACATTCCATCATTAGTGTCAATTTAGGTAGGTGAGATGGATCGGACATAGTGCTCGCATCCATGTCAACATCTACTTCACCTCATATCCACAGATCCAGTTTCAACAATGATGTGAATGATTTAAGTGTACCTGAACTACAATCTCTTCCCACATTTTCCGGTGAACAAGGCCTAACCACTCTCGCCAATTGCTCCAGTACGAATCAGATTCAAAATAGTCATTTTCAAACTTTGGGCGATAACAAACCATGTCCATTAACAATGCTTGATCTTCTGTAGATAACCGATCATAATTTAATCTGAGGACCCCGAATACTGGATTCTCCTCTGGAAAGTGTAAGTCGAAATTTTGAACCCTCGGTAAGCTCTCCAACCACTGCTTGGGATCATTTCCCAAATAACCCAAATGCATGCCCAAAACCTTCACAGCTAACGGGAGATAATGACACCCCTGCTTCTCACTCTTCCGAAAATAACACCGTGAAACACACTCATCTATCATGTTGATATCATTCTCGTTAACATATTGTCTCCCATTCGCAGCATGAACCAGAAACAAGTTCGTTGCATCCACCTTTGACAACTCAGGCACCTCAAAACACTGCGACTTTTCGATGCCAAGATATCCTAGTGTCCTCAAAGATCGAGCTGTCACCATCACTACACTACCTTCCTGAAAGGCTGCCTCTTTCAGGAACATTTTGGCATGCTCAAGTGACAAGGAATCATCCCACACATTATCCAGTGCTAGAAATGTCCGTTGCTTCCATGAGACACGTTTACATAGAACGTCCTTACACTGCAAACATATTACCATTTTATATGATCAGTATGCCTCTGAGAATTATGTACATGCTACTAAGACAATTTTGTGCATCATACTATATAAACAAGTTCCAGAATAAAGTAAGAGAAGCTTCCAAACCTGCAATCCAATAAGAAAATAACTGATATATGAAGGACTATTCAAAACGTGTTCTGAAGGTTCCGTGCCCATCTGCAAATCACCGAAATGCGGCAACAACATAACATTCTAAAACTACATGTCTCACCAACTTTCTGATATCATCACAAAAAATGACTTGGAAGTTGCATGCATCACATGTGAAGTTCTCACCTCCCCCTCCTTAAGGCCACAAAGAACTTCTTCACTTGTATATGTCAACTTCTTCAATACTTCTTGCAAGTGCATCAACTTCTGAGACGGACTTGGATTTGGTGCCATTTCAACATGACACACCTTCTCCTCAAACTCCAATGCTAGTGCATTGCACAACACCTTGCACATTGTGGTCTTGCCAACACCACCCACTCCATAATACCCAATTACACGAACATTATATTTGCCTGATGGTTGAACACCTCTGATTTGCTCACCATACACCTGTAGTAACAACATGAATGACGCAATGAACACAAGATGAGATTCACACAGTTACCTGCAAACATATGCCAAGAATCTACATTTAAAGTATGCACAACTCTATATGCTATAGAACCGGAAACTTCGACAAAGAAACATGAGAATACGAGTTAACTCAGTGATATGCATACCTTGCAAATATTGGTGCCTCCCTGGACATGTGCATCATACCACTTGATGTCTGGTGAAACCAAACTGCATATTGTTCGCACCACAACTTCTTGATAAGAGGCAAGTTTTCTCATATCTTGATTGAATTGGATTCCATTTGAATGCCTTCACCTCCTTCAATGCCTCCTTGTATTCAGCAACATTGATTCTCCACGGATCTTCCTCAGCCCACTCAGTCCACTTTCTAAACCATCCTTCTTGTCTTGTTTGATCACTATACTGACTGATAGACAATCCCATGAATAATGGTAAAATCATTAGATTAGGATTTGATCCTGACTTTGCTCGCACGAATTCAACCAGTTCAATCATTGGCTACTTCGATGAGAAATACTCTTCCGACACAACCACCACTGCCAAACTGCATTGCTGAGCAGCTTCCAGTAGATGGTCCACAAATCTCTCACCCTTGGGCAAGCTCGAAGGACGTATGTCAAGAAATGGGAACCGATGGCATTTCTCCAAGTCCTCACACAATTTCTCAACAAAGTCCTTTTGAGCTCCACTATGGCTCAAAAAGATCTTATGTTTGGACTGTGATTTGGAAGGAAGGACCGCTACATTGCTTGATCTGCAACAGAACCAAAATTACAAACGAAGATTCCAAGTAGACATGAAAACAAAGTCACCGGAGCTGAAGCACCGTTCTCCTATTTAAACGGCTCCGAGAAAAGAACTACAACAAGAGTGAAAAGTCACATACCCTCTCACCTATCATTGTCGGCAATGGTTTCCAGAGTACACCTCGTTGCCTCGTCATTTGCCCATTTCTCAGACTGCAAAACCATGGAATTTAATTTTACAAATCTAACTCTGTTTCAGCACATTACAAGTGTAGGCTGTTGCAATTGTGACATGTGGCGTCAAGATAGTTCTACAGCGGTTCAGCTTGGCCAATATGCTAACAAGGATCGAATGAAATATCTATCGCAGTGGACCTTTCTAAATTCGTTCTTTAGAATGACAAAGTTGTATAGGACTACAACAAGAGTGAAAAGTTAAAATGGGAAAGTGACATACGCCAAGATGTAAATCTTTTCCAAAAGCCCAAATCCTTTCCATTTCGACGGCAAGATCCAGGAACCTGCAAGACGCAAAGAATTTTGCACAGTGCATATTACTGCTTAGAAATTAGCAATCAACTCTCTTCAACAATTTCTAGACTAGGTTGCCACGGCCCGTTCAAGCACATTGAATATGTCTCATCGATACCATAGGAAACCCCTGTCCGATGAATTCAACAACGCCATCAAATACTGCACTAGTAAGCAAACATCTTAGAATTGTAGATGAACAAAACTCGGACCACATCGAAGTTTGGGACGAAACCCTCACTCACTTTTCCTTCCGATCAGACAAGGCAACTCCAATACTAACAACCGCGATAACATCCGCCAGTCAGACACCATCACTTGGAGCGCACACAAACACGAACTAAATGTCGATGAAACGTCCCAAACGATCACTCGGGGTGCACCAAGGACCACTATACAACAAACTAGAACCAACATTACCTCAACAGACACACAACGAAACAAATCACACGCTCACGAAACGAAACCCCACGCACCGAGCACCACCACACCCTAGTCTGTTCCCTCTCTCCCTCCCAAGAAAGCGTCCCAAAATGGGACCAAGGCAATGGACACAACACGATCTCTGCAAGCTCACAGATCCAGCAGCAGCAACACAAGCGCAACATCAGAACTCCAAGGGCAACATGGCGAAAGAGCCCCTGCCAGGGAGTCAGGAAAGTGCAACAGTGGCAACATACATACCGACAGTGTCACAATTTGTTGGTCCGACGAAGTCCTCTTGTCTCGGCCAGACTCATGATGAGTGAACTCGAGCCGCGCCTGGGCAACGCAATCGGGCACGACACCCGAATCCTATTGATTGTTCCATTGGGATGCAGCGACGAGCATGGAAGGCAGATCCTGATAGTGCAGCTCGATGATCACCTCCTCTGCAGCCCCCTCAAGTGACAGCGGAGCTCTGTTGTACAGTTCTCCTATGGAGGCAGGATTGGTGTGTACATGGATGACTTTCTCTTAAGCGGCGTTATTGACGCCGACTGAACAGGAGCCGAAGGGTATTCACGGGTCTGTCTAAATACCCCCTACGAGAGGTGCTGATGGGGTGGCTCGGAGGGCAGGCTCGGGGGGTTGGGAGGGGAGGGGGCAAATCTCTGCCCCTATTATTTGCCTTGAGTGGGGGTCCTAGTGATCTCAAGAGGACCTCCCAAATTACTGGGGTAATTTGGGGCCTACGGCCTCAAATTTGTAAAAAAAAAAAACCAAAAAAAGACCCCAGGACCCCAAAACGGGGAAGGGCAGAAAAATGGAACCCACCGAGCCTAGCAACCGAACCAGTTGTGGTTTGGTTGCACCTCTCGTAGGGGGGAAATAAAGAGACCCGGTATTCACTGAGCACTTCATTGGCTTGGCTGTATGTGAGCCTTCGAGCTCGTGCAGGTCCTTAAACCGGGTTTCCGGGTATATAAAGCGGGGACAGACTCTCACCATTTGAAGCCCTATTCCTATGAGGCCTCTCCACCTCTCTCGGAGCTCTCAAGCAATCGGAGCAGTAGATCAAGATATTTTCACTCCGAAGATAGAAAGGGGGAGGTAACCTCGGGATTGAGTGGGGGAGTACCGGTTTAAACATTAAACCCTGAGTTCTGGACTGGCTCGCCAGGTGGGTCCTCTGAATTTTGATCGATTTGGTGGAGTGCGATGGATCCTCGAAATTGAACCTCACATCATCTGATATAGCATGAGGCAGCAGAATGTGGGTGTTGCTGACTGATTCTTTGGGTGTTTTTGATCCTAGGTCCGACCCACATGAGGGTTCTGCAATGAGATGGGTCTTTAGAGCATCCCCAGTAAGGCCTGAACCGTAAACATGTAAACGGAAAGATGTAGAAAGACGTGAATTGCGGTTCAGGTCAAGCCTGTATTCAAGCTTGTAAGCCTGTAATTTACAGGTAGAAACTTGATTTTGGAAGGTTTTTTGGGGCAAACCTGTAAATCTGTAAACGATTTTGGAATGTTTTGCTTCGGAAAGGCACGCAGGTTTGGGAGAACAATGTTCGCATGATTACAGGCTTACAGGTTTACAGTACTACTGGGGATGCTCTTAGATAGTATCAAAGCCGGACTCGTTGATGGTATACGCGTAGCGACGGCTCTCATCCGCATGTAAACGAAATGTGGGAGCATCAAGGATGCACGTACGTAGCATGTTTGATTACATGGTAGTACGAGATGTTGTCTCGTGGACAGTCACGATTGAAGGATATGCTGAGAGTGGTCACTTTGAGGATGCTTTCGGGGTTTTTGAAAAGGGTGAGTCCCCCCTGCGGGGGGCTCACCGTGCATAACCCACGCTGAATTAATATCAATCAGAGCAGCAATACAAGTGTTTGTTCGACTTCCCATGCATGGCCAGTGTTGTCAAGATCCATCATGCTGTGTAGAGGGTGCTTGCGGTGTCTCACGAGAGGTCCTAGGCTCGATTCTCCGTACTATCGCGCACGCCAGGGCTACCCGAATGCTCCTGAAAAATTTCTACTCGGATTTTTTGAGCCCCGCGGGCTTTTGGGCGTGGGGGGATTATGGGCAAAAACACGGCGCCCCAACCGCCGCGGGCGATTCCGCTGCGGGAGGTGCGTCGGGGAGAACAGAAATTTTTTCAAAAGTGGGTTACGCCATATTGATGCAAGATGGACTCAGGTATTTTGCCAGACAAGGTCACGTACATGCATGTCTTGAACGCACATGTGCAAGATCCGCAAATTTGAAGAGGGGGAGGGTCCGAGGTTCATTTTCAAATGGAGAGAGCTGGATTTGGGACTGCTGATTCTCTTGTGAGAATGGCTCTCACTATTACATATGCCAAGTGCGGTGCTGTCAAGGATGCACGCCAAGTCTTTGATAATATGTCGAAATTACGAGACGTTGTGTCATGGAGTACGATGATTAGAGCATCTCCAGTAGTCTTGTAAGCCTGTAAGACTACTGGGGATGCTCTTAGGGGTTATGCTAAGACTTGGTAACCTAGTTGTGGTATAGATTTTCCATCATATGAAAGTCCAAGGTGTGGACTTGTGGAGCCAGAGGTCACATACATCAACATCTTGAATTTATGTGTGAATTCAGGGATGTTAGACTTGGGCAAGGAGATACACTTTGAATATGGAAGCAAGTCTGGTTTCCCATATTCCTCTACGTTAAGTCCTGGCCTGCTTCTCTCCGTTAGAAATCTCCACGTTTAATGCGGCAGCAAAAGGGTGGGTCCCTCCTCTCGCGAGTTTAACAGTGCAATGCACTGTTAAATCAGCGGGAATTGGCCGGATTTTTAGCAACGGAGAGGTCGCGGGTTTGAAACCCCACGGGCTCAACGCCGCATTACGCACTTATCCTTGCGCCTCACGCGATATTAAGTGCACTCGCGCCTTCGGCACTCATGCCCTTAATATTGCGTAACGCACTCGGGTGAGTGTGTAACGCTATACGAAATGCCCTGTACAAAAATGTATTCAAATTGCAGAAGCAGTGAGGGTGTTTGTCAAGTTTTGGCTAGTATACACCCCGGCCATGGGTGTCACTCATGCGCACATATGAGTCACCTTGAATGTGCTAGATATGAACATCTGAGGGGTGGCCATGGCCGGGGTCCCGAATGGCGCATGAGAAGCAACTTACTGCTTACCGCTTCAACCGAAATTTCTACTTTTATTGGGTGATTGTAGAATCCACGGGAATTTGGAGTTTGTAGAACATGTCGCTGAGAGGTGTCTGATGATTGATCCACGCGACAGTGTAGTTTATGTACACCTTTCTCACTTGTATCCCGCACCTGTTATGTCGCTAAAGTGAGGAAAGTAATGGAGGACAGAGGTGTCAAGGGCTGCACTTGGATTCACATTGACGACTTGGATTCACATTGACGGGAAGGTATGTACTTTTGTAATAGTAGATAGATCACACCTTCAAGTGTGAGAAATCTATACTGAAGCTGGCAAGCTGGACCTGCTATTGAGGAAATTCTTAACCTAGTAAATGAAATTGGTGGCGTTGTATTGCCACTTGAGACCAAACTTTTTGCATCCCTTGAAACCACAAGTTTTTGAGCCCAATTGCGCTCAACGCCGAGGTTACCTGGGTGTTTTTTAATTCAAAGGTCAACTGAGCTTGACTAGTAATGTGATTCGCAGATAGCTCCAACGAAGGTGGAGAGCCTCACAGATTGGGATTACAAATGGAGGAGAGTGCGTCCCCGCTTTATATACCATGACCCCTGATTTAATTGTACTATATATCTTCACCAATGACTGATGTGAGGACCTCAAGCAGGTACCATCTTCAGAAAAATGCTAATAGTTCTTGTTGGTACCTAACATAATTACTCTCAGATCTAAAGATGTTCAAATTCTTCAGCTAATGACTTCCTCGTAACTCGGACATTTTTCTAGAGCATAACCTCAATCCTTGTGTTAATTTTTTCATCCAAATTTTTTTAATGTTATAAATTTGTGAGGAATTTACCAAAGCTTCTTAATTAGATAATTATTTCATGTTTTGGTGTCACTGTAGAGTCCAAGACATCAATATTGAAATTTATAAGTTTTTATAATCTTCTATTTGAGAATCTTCTAAAAACTTCTATGATTTTCCAAAGAAGGTTCCAAGGGTCTTCGACTTTGTATTATAACCCTTAAACGTCAACCCCGCCCCAAGGGCTGGATTTGTACAGACTCTCGTCGGTAGCTCTTCATGTACTCAATTTTTCAATTATTTTTTGATATCATTCTAATCACCTACTTATGATGCATTTACAAAGTCAAATTCTCCAATTCAATTCACAATTTGTATGAGTAATTTGTGCTTTGAACAGATTGTAGTAGGTTGGTTGGGGTTGCACATAACCTTGAAGGAGGTTGCAAGCTCATCATTGATTGGTTCATTTATAATGCCCAGTTTAAATAATGCACTATTCATGATGCCCAAGTACAAAAATGTCATGATCCAATTTTGGGTTGCTTGCCTTGGCCTTGAATTATTGTTTAAGGAATAAATGAAGGCAAGACAAGGTGCACCACAATCTTGCTTTGTTCTTGGTCTATGGAACCACTCTTGCTTTCAATCTAATTTATTGTCTTTGATCTTGATATGCATCTTTTTAAATTCTTATCTCTTAACATTGTATGCAACAAAAATGCTTTGCTACTGCTTTGGTCACTAGCTCTACAACAACATTTTTAAAAAAAAAATCCATTGAGAGCTAGAGTTGTTGTCTAATAAGTTTCTTTAACCCCTAAAGTCGAAAGGCCCAAAATCTGCCACAATCCCTCAAACCTAGCCTTTTTCAATACAAGGTGTAAGTTTTGAAGTTTTGATGCATTTTGGAGGAAATTACCAAAGGATCTAGTACCTTACTTGTTCATGAATATATATTCCAAATCTTAGATTCAAAATCCTTACCATTTGTGAGATCATAATGTTCAAAGTTGGAAAAAAGTTTTTTTCTCTTGTTGCAAAATGGGTTTGACGTATTTTGTGAGCCAAAAAAATCAATTTCAAAAGCAAATTTGATTCGAGGCTCTTCACATGCTTATTCTGAAGAGGGTTAGGAATATGTCTATGCAATTTTTAACCTCATAAAACCTATATACCCTAACGAAATGCTTCATTTTTCACATGAAGGTATGCTGAAATTCAAATACAAAGGTTGGTCTTTAATAGTATAAAAGGCATATGGAGCAATATTGGATTGAAAATCTAAGCAGTGAGATCATGCTTTAAAATTGTATTTACATGTGGAAAAAACAAAACTTAAAAAAAAAAAAGTAAAATCTCAAATTTCGTAAATTTTTGAAGTTTCTATGATCTAATTAATTTTGGGCAGATTTTGAGGATGAATGAGCATATACTGAAGTTTTGGGCAGATTTCAGCATGCCCTAATAGTGTTTTCAAATTTTGACTGCAATTATCAACTTAAGTATGAGGACTTTTGAAGCATTAATGGTCTTGTTGGAAAGGTATGGAAAAACTCCAGGATCTACAAGAAAATCAACTTCACGTAATCTATATTTAGTAACTGAGAACCTGACCAAAGTCAAACTAACCCCGGTATGGCTCATTTTGTCTTTGGGGGTTAAGGAATGCTACATCAGTTATACATTTATTTAGCACACTCATTGGACTTTAAGCCTAGAGGTAGGAAAACTCATGAGACACAATTTTTGGTACTATATTTTGGTCTATTTTGCATGATTAAAGTAAGATCTTGGTGTGAGATTTTAGAGAGATATTCTTTTTGAGGTTTTTTAATTGCACACTAGATTGACATGTCATTTGTTTTCGCAAATGTTTAGGCAAAGATTTTTAACCTTTTTCAAACTTTTTCAATCGCCTCAATTGCCATGTTCTAGAATTGATAGCACAATATATGGACATAGGCCTTTACAGTACATCAATTATTTTGTATATAAATCCGAGAATAGATATGACAAGGCCCAATGAAGAAGAATGAATATAACTTCTTTTTTTTCATTATGGTTTTGATTCAAGTGGGAGAGTTTGCCATGAATGTACTAGCTCAACAAGAGTAACATTCAATCTTTGGTCATAGTATACAAATTTAGAGACTTTGCATTGATATTCACTGTTACTTTTAATTTCACCTTCTTGACTTTTACTTTCACCTTCTCGACTTTTACTTTCACCTTCTCTATTTTTAGTTTCACCTTCTTTGCTTTTAGTTTCAACTGCTCTACTTTCACTTTTAAATTTATTATAAATACAGGAGTAGAAGTTCATAGTTTTATATATTTTACAAGTAGATTAGTGGATTGTATATACATATATATATTGGTGGCACTTGGCACTTGCAAGTATGGAGAACGGACAACCTATGGAGAACAGACGTCCCATGGAGAACGGACAAATTTTGGAGAATGGACAAATTTTGGAGATCGAACAACCTTTGGAGAACGGACAACCTATGCAGATGGAGCAACCTATGGAGAACAGACAACCTTCGACGCAACAAAATGATCGCCGAGTTGGCGACTATTTCTATGAGTATCTGAGGTGGCTGCTAAGGGGCTTTCCGGAACCGGCCATTAGGGCCTTGGGGACGAATCCGCAGTTTGAAACCTTGGTTTTAGATGCAAACTATTGGTACGATCAAAACACACGAAATTTTTACATTGATGCACGCCTGCCTAGAGTACATCCTCCATTACTATCAGCACTAGCGAAAGGGCGGGAATTTTTCCTGCGAACGGTGACCAGCGCATTCCTGGCAGTGCTCCCTGCCAAGGTGAACCCCCCAAGGCTGATACGGTTACATGGACGAGTGGTGTTGGTTATAGAAATTGAGGTGCACCGACCTCATTTGCACCCGGTGAGGCGTGGCACTGATGGCCTTGACGTATATAGCACTTACAGAGACATTCAAATCTTCTCGGAATATGCGGATTACTAGGGGGAGGATGAGGCCGATGCCGCGGACGACCAACTGAATTCCAGATGACGTTTACTGGGACGCGGCGGCAGATCAGGCGCTTTCGGTTACTCATTCCGTGGTCAGCCGGTGAATGGAGCGCTGGTGAAGCCATTCTTTGTGGTTTAGTGATCTTCATGTCACGGTCTGAGGAGATGTAGAACAGAGATAGGGTGCAGATATGCAGGAGACTGTATTTTATCGCATGAAATTGGACTCAGGAAACAGTCAGTGAGTCGACCGAAATTGGCAGGGTCCTGCGATATGTTTACGCAGGTAGAGATTTAGAGACGATTCTTCAGATTACCAGACTTATTTTGTGACACAGCAGCCACTTATACTGCTGCTGCAAGTCACAAGTAGTTACAGTAATCCCAGAGTTGGGAGCCCACAACAGAGACATACAGTTGATCCTGGTCATACATTGACTTCATTTGCCAGTTTATCAGAGTCGATTCCCAGAATCTGTGTTGACTTCAAAAGCTACTTGCAGCGTCACCTTCACACACCCTAGTTGGGTAGCACTCTTGATGGACGTAGTATATGAGCCCGCAAGCGACGAGATCTGTGTATTTTCCACTCGTCAAGCGCAGCTTGTAGTTGTCCATGCAACCTACGAGCTGGACTGGTTCAGATATGAACATTAAGAGATCTAGTGTTTTAGAGTTGGTGACCCTAGAGTTATTTTGGTCGTTCAATCTATAGCTGGTGTTATGTCGTGCTAACAAATAGGATTTCTGCGATCACCAAGAGCTGTGACGATGGGTACTAGGATTGAACTGCACGTTGTGATGTGAAAGTGTTTGCAGTTTCCTGTAAGGTCGAGTAACCGTTTGATGAAGCGCTGTACTTTTGATGTTTCGCTCCTTGTCTGCTATTGAAAGTATCAGTGTCATTGACGGTATCGAATTGATCGATTGGAAACCCCCCATCTCAAGCACCAGTGATCACCATTACCCTTCCATGCATATTGCTGGACCTGGTGGAGACCTGTGTGCTGCAGAACATTGCGAGACTGCGGGGAGAGGGAGAGACATGCATGTCCTTGACGGAAGAAGCAAAGTTAACACTAGATCAGATATGCTTTTGGAGATTTGAATATCTGGGCAGAGGGTGAGAGCAATCAGATGTTTTGAGTATAATCTGGTTGCAGTGCTGCTTTGTGTTTATTCAAGGTTTCATTCCATCCTGTTTTGACTACAGATGTTCCATTTTGTATGTGTAAGATCTCTAGGAGTATGAAACGATGGCCGAGGGTACATGTATGTACAGAAATGTGTTTCTCTTAATAAAAATGACATTTTCACTCATACTGTGATAACGATGTTGCCATGATGTTTAACTCGAATTGGCTATGGCCATTTCTCATTAAAATCATTCCAAAAATTGCCATCGCTGAAGCAAAAGTAAACGGGGGGTAGCACAATAAAGTGGACCAAAACAGTGGTTAACTATTTGACAATTTGCACTACTAGGATTTGGGGGGGTAAGCTACGGCAAATAAGCTACGTCCCCTAAACGAAGCCACGTTTTTCTACGAATGCTGTCTCGGTTGCTGTTTTCTGTTAGATGCCACGGCTAAGCTACGTTTTCCGTTCCCAGTGGTGTTCCCCTCAGTAGAAGTGCGCCGCCCCCTTAACTTCGGGAATGCTGTCAGAAAACCAACCCATGTTCCCACTGCGGATCAGGATTTTTCCATACATGCAAGCGTGTTCCATTAATACTTTCAACATGTATTAAGATATGGACGTTTATAATTATTTGCATCCGATGGAGGGATGTAATGGCGATGAATGTGTAAGCATGAGTGGACCATGAGAGTAAGATCTCTGTGAAGTCTGGAATGTAATAGAGTCGGCAATTTAACATGTTGAAGACTTAAAAAATAGAAGGTAAAAATGAGCACTGAACTTTTACATAGGTAAAAAACTGGATGAATGACCGTGGATATTGGGGATGGACCCAGAATTATACACTGTATGATACTTGAACCCCTAAGTGCCCAAGCATGTTTTGGGTCCGAAACCCTCCAGAACAATGATTTTTGACCACCTTGTAGAGACGACAATTTTAACCCCTAAAAATACAGCCGTTTTTTGAAGCTCCAAGTTCCGAAATTGTCATTTTTGACCGCTTTGTGGGAATGACGGTTTGGACCAGTATTTTTTCCTTTTTTTAGACATCTAACCGTAAGATCTTGAACTTTACCCTCTTTAGAAGTACTGATAAAATTTTCAAGTGTTGGATGTTTACCATTTGTGAGATTATAATGTTTAAAGTTGCAGCAAAACATATTTTTGGTTTAGGGTGAACGACATAGGGTAAATGGTGAAAATGGTGACTTGATGTTCATTAGCCCAGACATTTTGCTCATACTTTTTTGCATGTACGTAATGAAGTTGGGTACCTCCATGCAAAAGTTTAGAGACTTATTCCCTTTTTAGGACCTTCATAAAAATTATTTTCTAGAAGCGGGTCTAAAAACGTTGATATCGTAAAACATGTATGACGTTATGTATACTTGGTTTTAGAAAAATCTAAACGGTGGTTACGCGCCTTTATACATCTTTTATTTTTAAGCGCAATTATTTTTGAAAAATTTCAGAATCTGAAATTTTGACGACTTCTGAAAGAAATAATTCAAAAATTTGAAGGTTGTCATTCTAATTTCTGGAGGCTGCCCTTGTAAAATTGGTTTCTTTCTTGACTTGCGTCTCTTTGGAATTTGAGTGGTGGTTCGGTTATGAAAATATTTCAAGAATTTTTTTCTTAAAAACCCTAATTTTAAGCTGCCCGTTTTGGACTTGAAACCTAAGATTTCTAGATGAAGGTCTTAAAATTGGAATTTGGCTTTGGAAATTTTACCACATATACTTTGCAGTATAGGTAGTATCCAGCAAAAATCTTAGGCAGAAATATGATTCTTAACCCCCTCATCGTGGCTGCCCAAAACAGCAAAAACCCATTTCGACTTTCCTGGATTTTTAGGGGTTAACCAAAACAGGATTTTCGGTTGGGTTTTCTCCCGGAGCGTCTCAATTTCGCACGGACTCAAGTTTTGTAGGCAAGGAAGTTAGATTTGCATAGATTTCTGCACTGGCCGAGCTATGGAAGATACTTGATGATTTCCTATGTCACTACAACGTACCAAAGAATAAACAACAAACCACTAAAAAAATATGAGATGAGGTACCCTAAGAACAATTGACGTGACTCATTTCAAGTGTAAGCAATTGCGAAAAGCAATACTTCTGGCTAAAAGTAGGAAATCTAGACTGTACACAATGTATGAGAATATTACCTTCTTTGAGGTTTATATTTGTATATGTTTTGTAATGTAAATATACTTCACTGGCATTCCAACAGAATTTGAGATTCCAAAATCCTGGAAAGTTTGAAGTTCTTTAATTAATGAGATTCGCTTTTTTTCAATGCATCAATTACAGCTCTCCCGAACTCACAATGAAAGAATCAACGTTTTAATCTTATAGACAATAATGCAAAACAAACATTCATCTACCATGGACCATCAATTGCCAAGACTCGTGCTCATTAGACAAAATTGTTGCTATCTATACAAAAATGCTTACATTGCAACCTTGAGTCATTGTTTCCTGTGAACAAAGTCTATGGTCTACGTCACTGCTTGCGCTGTCTTGACATTTTGCTGAGACCACACCAACTCAAGTGTGTCCCCTTCTCTCCAACACAAAACAGTAGTGAACTATCTAAACATGCACTACCAGGCTGCTCCATGGATACAGTAAATCTGACAGCAACGCACATTAGGAGCGCTGGGCTTGTACATGCTCAAGTAGGCAGCATCTTCAATCTCAACTGTCATGCTTGTCCTCCATTTGAAAATAACTACTCAGAAGGATGATGTGGAAATTTGATATTCCCAACTTCAGTGCTTCAAATGCAACAAAATCCTTTAGGAACCATGGGTATGAACAAACGCAAGCCAAATATATCTTTCAAAACAATCTTGAACCAGCTGGATAGTCTGCAGCATCTTGCCTTCGAAGCATGCATCAGAGCAAGGCAAAGGTAAAAATAGCAGGATTGGATATACCAAGAAAGACTAGTGCTGCACATAATAGGTTCTTCGCCGCTTTCATTAAGTTCAAAAGCACAGCTCAAGGTGCGAACCTGCACCTACCCTGTAGTCAAGTGGTCCCACAGCAACAATACAGTAAGTGGCATGCGAGATCATGTCAACTAAGTAAACACATCTTCCCGGTCTCCCTCTGCGGCATCGTTCTCCTCCACATTGCTGAACTCCCAAAAATGTGCCGGCCGATGGTCTTCGTCATAAAATTCCCTCGGTATTGAAAGCTTGATTCCATACTTCAGCCCCACAGAGTGTTCAAGTCCCATGAAATTGTAGTTCCATGGAGCATTATCAGGAACCTGATCAACAAGCAATAGTACAGAAATATTAGTAGCCACTTCTATGCAAAACATTTAGGTTGTTGAAAAGATTCCTGACAATGTAAGTCAGATCGGACTGCAAGACAAGGCAGGTAAACACAATCAATAGAGGCAATCAGGTGATGTAACTAACCATATAAAACGCAAGGAATCCCTCACTCAGAAACATCTGTACTTTCTCATAGTGCGTGGGCAAGTAACCATGGGGGTTGCTGCCACTATCCTTGTTAGCTCGTCCCCATTCGTACCCAGTTGGCGTCAGCTTGTAGGCTGTCAACGAGCAAGAGCCAGGGGTAAAACTGCAGGTCAAAATAATGCACTTTTCACCATCCCACTGCTTGTTGTTCTCCGGGATACGAGCATGACTTGTGAGGTCCTCAGGTGAGAGCTGCGGAAGCTCATTCGGTTGGGTATGAAGCGAACCAAGAGGCTCCAGCTCATTCAAGAATTCGTGCTCAGGTAGCCCAGCAGGAAGATGAACCTGCTGATGTGTGCCCCACTGTGGAGGCAACACTATGCACCGAATCTCCTTAACCTGAGGATTTTCAGGAGGACTGACCCCGTACAAGTATCCAGCAATTTGAGTCCTCAAGTCGGCAATACAAATAAACTTCTTCAGGACGTTCTTTGGCATAATGTATGTGTAACCAGACTCCTGCATGCCAAACAAACAACAATAATCACTCAGTTTGATAGCAATTAAGCGTCAACAAGAGTATAGAGAAATGAAGCTAATTTAAAATACATATTCGGATTCAGTGAAGACAAGTCAGCCAGATTGCTACGCCCCAAGTACATACCTTGATATCGTCTGAATTGACATAAATGTGGTTCACATGAAGATGGAGATTGGTGGCAGAGATAGCTCTCACTCGCCAATCTGTTTTAGAACCAAACACTGCTTGCTCATAAGGACTCGTTCTTTTCACAATCAGATCGTCTCCGTGGATGATCGTTGTCTTGGTCGTGACTGCAGCCAATTGAGTGGCCTCCTTTGCCTGCAAATTCAATACATGACGAATGAGATATTAGGAGAGTCCTTGTGGTTTCGACCATGCACCAACCAAGATCAGGCTCGGGAGAAATTTGGACAGAATTTGACATTTCCCTGAAAGAAATCTAGGAAAATTTGAAAGAGGAAAAACCATAAAACAATGAATACATAATCACAAAAACAGATGCTTACCTGCTTCCCGATCTCTGCTATCTGCTGCCGTTGTTGCGATGGAGGAGTAATTTGAGCACCAAGGATAATATCCCTAATCTCTGACTGTGTTAATGCAGATGTATTCACATTGTTTTTCTTCGCATAATCAGACAATATCAGAAAAAAGTGCAGAATTGTGTGCCGATGAGCAAAATTCAGAAAATATAACATTAGGAATCAGGCATGGGGGAGTGCATGGTCAGGAACAGGGGAGTAGTAATAAAAACTCCGTCCCAGGGGACAGAATTGACCAAGCAGATGGACCGGAAAGGCTGTTGAAACTCTCAAAAGAAGCAAGAGGGATTTGCATTTAAAAGTGAGAGAGCTACATAGCCAGATAGGACTGAATCGGGACTAACGTTCCAGCAGCCAGGGAATCCACTAACCAGTCGTGGTAGACTACTTTGATGCTCTCTCCTTTAGGGTGCCAGAAGGGGCTCAATGTCACAATCCGTTGAACATCCGGTCCTCCCAAACTGCTATAGCGGAGATATGTTAGTGCAAAGCTGTAATACAAAATCAAGGAGATACAGTGCAGAATGGGGTGCAGCGAATAAAGAGGGAGGAAGATGCTTCACCTTCGTAGAATGTTTTTAGACTCCAGGTTCCTGGAATGAGTGGGTCGGAACGTAATGACATGCGTCGTTGTGTAGTCGAGGGTGCTATCGGACTCCGCTCCAAGTAACTTTGCATTTCTAAGCAGCCTCCGTAGCGTGAAGGAGGCAATTGTTTGAGAGTCCGGATTCCTGGAGAACAAAGGTCAGTTCATCTACATAGAGAGATTTATAATGAGAATGCTTGAAGGAAATGTGAAATGAAGTTAGGTTGCAGTGGCTTACGTGGAGTGAATGGGAGGCGCCAGGAAGATCGTAACTCCCTTGAACGGACGTATTGAACGCCAGAACTCCAAGAATTCAGCCTCCAAGGCACCGAGCTCTTGCAGGAGCTGATCGCAGCCTTGGAGAAGCTTGTCAGCACGCCTCTCGAACGACATCCCCAGCCCCAGTTTCTTTCTTCGCTTTCGTGGCGGACGTTGTCCTCCATCTCCAGCCATGGAGTAATCGGGTATGGTGACAAAATTCAAAGTGGGGGAGCAGGTGGCGTCACTCACTCAAGGCGCGGAGTATTGTAACCGGGCAGTGGACTGAACCGAGAAATACTATGAGAGTCAGACTCTTGTTTCCCAAACCGGGGGAGTCAGGAGAAAAAAAAAACTCCTCTGCTTCAGCTACATTCTGACAGGGGGGTAAGGATTAGGGTGTGGATGGCGAGGTACAGCTGAGCGCCTCTCCCTTGAAAACCTTTCGGATATTTCAAGAGTATGAAATCTGCATCGCCCTCGAGAATCCTATCGACAGAAGGAAGCTGTGTTCCGAAACCCTAGAGTGCCATCAAAGGGAGAACGGGGTGCCTCGCAGTATTGAGAGGGAAATGAGCCAAAGACACCTCCCACGGAAAAAGGGCCGCACAAACAGGGACGACCATAAGCACAGCATCACGTATAATTCGAACGTGTCTAGATAGCGAAACAACGATGTGGTGAAGTGAGTACGGGCAGCTCAGAAACCTGAGAAACGAAGACAAAGCTGGAGACGGGGGTGTTGAAGCGAACAATCCCTATTGCCCAATGCGGTCCTCGAATTCGCCATCGCTTTCTAGCTCAGCGACCTCGTGCGCCTCCAGGTCAGGCAGGATTAGACCGCCGTGCGAGCCTCTGAGCGCCTCTCCCTCTTCAGATTCTGATTCGGGGATGTTGCCCTCGACTATGTCGAGATCATACTCACTGTCTGCTCCCAAATCGCTACCACCATCGCTGGAGGCCACGTCTTCCCCTGCCGCGTCGTCCGCTTCAACACCGACCAGGACATCTCCACGGCGTTGCTCCAATGGTGGCTCTTCCTGCCCAGTGAAATCCCCAATGTCGGCCTCTTCAGACTCGTCAAGAGACTCCCGCTCTCTCTGATAGAAAACGCGACGGGACCGCGTGTTCACGTGTACCACCAGTTTCCAACCTCGGTTGATGTTATCCTCCACGTAAAACACCTGGGCGACGTCTTTTGGAAAAACCAGGGGTTCGTCTGTAACGGAAGATTCAGACATGAATCTCCCAGCCTTAATGCGTACCACCCCACATTCGTCTTGTACGAGGGTACCGGATGAACCACGCCGTATAATCGAATTGTACCATTTCCCCTTGATTAAGACAGTGTTAAAACTCTCGTACTGGATTCGTATTATACTGTCAACATATCCAAGGTACTCTGTACCTTCCCCATCTTCCTCGTACATGGAGGAAATGCCACAGTCGAAAGTGTCTTTTTTGCGCATGTCTCTGTCCATAACCCGGAAGTGCCGCCCATAGGCCCACATAGCAGAGAAAAATTCAGCCTTTACCATAGGGCCAGTGGCTATGTCGAACTCTTGGGCCGATATCTCCTCCCCCCCTATTTGAGCTGCTTGTAAAGCTGGCAGGGCCCAGTCCTTGAAGGAGGGGAGATTGGGATTGTCCCCTTGTTCAGCAGCATACCTGAGAGAGCACCAGGGAGCTGATTAGGAGGTTATCTCCAAGTTCAGTACATGAAAATGTGAAAACAACTCATGCAAGGGGAAGGAATGATAATCAATTAAAATCAAGGAAGCTAAAAAATGAAAGGAGGGTTTTACCGGTCACGCCATTTCTCAAATGCAGGAGAATTCTTCATGATGAATCTGTGCACTTGTTCTCTCAGGACAGGCTTCAGAATTTGCTCCGACTTCTTTTTGGGCAAAACAATCCCTGACAGTCGCACATCCTGCTCCAGTTCCCACAGCCTGGGGGCACTGCTGTAGAGACGTTGCACATACTCTGTGATGTAAAACATAGCCTCTGACACTATGTAACCTTCAGCCATACTTCCCTCCGGACGGGCCTTTTGCCTGACAAACCCTTTCAGGGTTTTCATGTACCTTTCTAGGAAGTACATCCAGCGGGCTGAGACAGGGCCTGCAAGCTCTACTTCTTCAACAAGGTGAACAATTAAGTGAAATTGTATATCAAAAAGGGAGGGTGGTAGATGTAGCTCCATTAAGCACAACAGCTCTGCCGCTTCCACCTTCTTGTCCATAATCTCTGCCTTGTTAATTTCTTTGGAGCAAATCCATTTGAACAGAGATCCTAGTCGATATACAATATCCCGGATCTCCTTAGTTAAAGTACCCCGTATAGCTATTGGAAGGAGATCATGGAGAAGGTTGTGATAATCGTGGGTTTTCATGCCAACAATTTTCTGATCACTGAATTTGGAGGAAAAGGATGAACCATACCCGGTGGGAGTTCTGGTGGAGGTGAGGGTCTCTATGACTGAATTGTATTCCTCAGTAGTCCAAATCCACGGGGCCCTCACATATTTGTATTTCAAATTTCCCTTACTGTCCCGTCCATCCTCCTGTGGGTGCAAATCCACACGCATTCCGTTCTCCTTGAAGGCATTTCGTACCCCAAGGCTATCTGCCTTCGTTCCCTTACAGTTTGAGAACGTCTTGAAAAGGGCCGCACAGACGTTTTTTTCTATGTGCATCGGATCTAACAAGTGTGGAATAGGTAGATCCTGCAAGGAGTAGCATTCAGTTAGATCAAGGGACCAGTACATTCAGCCTTTACCTAGGATTAAGGACGCTGGGGGACCATGCATTAAATGATTACTTGAGATTACCACATACATAAGGAACTTTAATAAGGTCAGCAGGTTAACAATGGCAGTTCATAAAAAGTGGAGTTTTACTAAGGGGTGGGAGAATGAATCACTTAGAATAACAACCTGCACCTGGCGCAAAGGGAAACAGTTCTGGAGTTTTAAAAATTCAGAGTTAACCTCCAAATGAGGAATCGAAAAATCCTCCAAATGCAGTTGGAAAAAAAGACGCCAGCAGAAAGGCCCCACTAACCGGAAGTGGGGGGGTGATTAGTGAAAACGCGGGGGGGGAGGGGGAATAGTGATTAGTGAACAAGAAGTGGGTAAGTGGTTACTGAAAAGATAGTCTTAGTGGACCTAAAGAGCACTATTACTAGATTGCCCCCCATGACTGCGTAGTTATGGCCTCAAAGCTCCTGGAGGGAAGAGAAGCAGGGAAAACTACGAGCTGAAAAAAAGCATTCTGAGAAATTGAATTGGTAGTATCTAGGTACAGGCTGATGAAAAGGAAGAGAAAGGGGTGTGGGAGCTGTGGGGGGGGGGGGGAACAAAATTGATTTACCCGGATATATGTAGAGAAATTGAAGAGGCAGGACTTTTAAAAAATATTAAAAAGAAAGAAAAAATAAAAAGATTAAAAAAATAATAATAATAAGAACTGAGGAGTGAGGAGCAGCGAAGATCCAAAACGGAAGTCAAAATATGGAAATAAATGAGAAACCAAAGGGAAGAACGAGAACTGTAAAGAGGGAGAACGGATGATGGATCAGGAGATGGGAAAAGGGGAGTAGGGGATGTTGAGTCACGGTTTAGAGTGGAATCCGGTAGTGAGTAGTGAAAAAATTAAAAAGAAATCAAGGGCGGAATGAGAAAAGCAGACCTCAAGAGCAGTGAACGTCCAAAACAGTGGTAAAAAATTAGGGTGACAAATTGTGAAAACGAAAATAACAAAATAGGGATCTCAAAGAAGCAACGAATGAAAAAAACATGTCAAATAATGGGCAGGAGTAAAGAACAGTCCCCCAAGAGAAGACAGCACATGGATAAGAATTAGGGGAAAAATAAATAAAACTTGGATGGCGCTCTCATGGGTCTTGAATAGCAGGGTAGGTACTCTATCACATGCACTCTGGCCGTTGCTGGGCCAGAAGAAGATCAGTTCTAACTGGACTCCTGCCCAGAGGGCAAGAATCCATGTGTATCCTGGATAAGCATGGGAATTGTTGGTGAATTACACTTCGGAAACTTAGATTTAGCGGCCTGCCTAAGGGAAGTCCCGACCTAGCTTCCTAATAAACAGGTATCATTTATTATGAAGTGGGTACCATATATTACTACATTTATATTATTATGAAGTGGGTACCATATATTACTACATTTATATTGCTACAGTACATTCAGTTTCGGAATGTGATACACATTTCTAGACGTTGATCCAGGCAGTTAAATGGTGGATACATACCTTGTAGTAGGGAAGTTGGTAAAAAATGGATTTGGCTTTCACCCCAGCCTGCTTGGTGGGTATTTCCTTCCTCTTCACTGATCGCCACCTCCTCTTCCAGAAGTCTGCAGTTGTGCGAACAGGTATTCTACCAGCCTTCTTGTTTCCAAATTCCCTGTCATGGCGTCCATGGCGTAACCTGTGGCCATAGGGTAGATACTTCCTATGTCCCATGTAGATCACCTTCTTCAAGGCTTTGGATCTGTGTGACTCTAACTGGTCCGGGCCGCAGGGGGGGCAAGCGTTGTGTCCTTGAGTTTGCAATGAAGAACAAACCCCGTACCCGGGGAAATCATGCATTGTCCATAGTAACATGCCCTTTAGGTTGAAGTGTTTTTGGGCAGGTGGCGCTGACACATCTACAGCGTTTACCCCCGTATTCCATAGAGTCTGCAGTTCACTGATCATGGGCTGCAGATACGTGTTCATGTCCTTTACTTTCTTCTTCCCTGTGAAATGATGATACAGCTCCGGTAGTGAGAAAAGGCAAAATGAGAACAAGTTCTAATCATAAACGAAGCAGGAGAAGAAATATTTTTATGACTTATAGCCATACCTGGAATAATGGCTGACAACATGATGTGGCGGTTCTGAATTGTCAGCCACGGGGGAAGATTGTATAGGACTAACATGATTGGCCATGTAGAATGACTCGCTGAATTGTTGGAGTAGGGATTCACTCCATCCATGGCGCACCCTAACCATACGTTTCTCGGCTCCTCAGCCATGCAGGAGAATTTGGGATTCCCCAATATTGTTTGCCATGCCAGACTGTCTGCTGGGACCCTCATAATCCCATCATCGCTGTAATTCTCGGAATGCCACTTCATTAATGGGGCTAATTCCATGCTTCTGAAATGAGCAAGTAGCCTAGGTATGACTGGAAAGTAGAACATTTTCTGGAATATAAAAGAAGCGTTAGTACCTCCATTTGCATTCGAAGCATTTTGAGAAATTCAGTGTATTTCTAATGAGAAAGGGCTGCAGCAGTGGAAGAGGGTGATACAATTTAAAATTCAGCCTCCACAGTAAAATCAAGTCATGTAGCAAATATTCCAGATACAGTGCATACAGTAGAAACCAAAAGCAGATCAGTAGATGTCAACTTTATTGTAGAAATGTTTCAAGCTATTGGAATATAAAAGAAGTGTTAGTACCTCCATCTGCATTCCAAGCATTCTGAGAAATTCAGTGTATTTATAATGAGAAATGGCTGCAGCAGTGGAAGAGGGTGATACCTTGCGGGGAACCGTGGCCTTCTGTGTTCTGTTCCCGTAACGAGAAAGTTTACATTTTGGACAAAATGTTGCAGCCTCCAATGGGCCCCAGTATAGTGTCTTATCACATGGGCAAGCATGTATAACAGTATAATCAAGTCCAACATCTGTAATAACCTTGCGGGCCTCCTCTCTGGTGCGAGGCATCCTGGAATTCAGATGTGGGGCAATAACTTGGTCTGAAATTGTTTTAAAAATATCATCCATGGCTAAGTTCGACCATCCGTGACGAGCTTGTAGGTTTAGGAACTCAACTATGATTTTAAGTCTGGATGATGTTGCCCCCTCATACAATTTTGTTGAGGCTTCTCTCTCTAAGAAAGTCATCTCCGGGTCTGGGCCTGCTGAGGACTCCACCCTGATCACAGCAGGGTCACGGGCGCCGTGGTGTGCAAGCATGTCCTCAAACGTGAGGTCATCCTGCCACGCAGTTTCGTCCACGGTGGCAGTGGGGAGGTCGCGTGCAGGCTCTGCGTCAGGTGCATCCCCTGTATTGGCCGAGTTCCCTCCCGCTGGAATGTTCCCTTGAGGCTGCCTTCCCGTGATCTCCTGCATTTGGCTGTCATAGGCGGCCTGCTCCAGGACGACCATTATTAGTGGCCCTCGATATAAATTCCCCAGCCCATCGGTGCCCTCAATTCCTCACCCACGGATGTGCCAATCAATGACACTGTGCAATGAAGGGGAAAGAGACCCTTAAGATATCCGAAACTAAAAGCCCAACAATCTTTGTTTGAGAATATTAAAATCTCCGAACATTACAAAATCCCACCATAGAGAACAGCATGGCGGCCCCAAGAAACATCAAAGAGAAAATGACGAATAGAGGTGACCGGTACAACTGGTCTCATTTAATAAAACTGACGGCCCTTAAAACTCCTGATGTAATTGACATCTAGGTCTACTGTTTCATTTCTGGAACGCTTTTAACTCATATGATGTGGCAGTGGTTAAGGGTACTGAAAACCCGGGTACCATCACCGAATTGTTTCACTAATTGGGTCCTTTCACTAATTGATTTACCAAGTAGTTCTTAAATTGTGTCACAAAATCCTCAGTGGTTTACTGTTTTGCATTACTGATTAACATATTTAAACCATGTGTCCAAAAGAAATTTTAAATCAATCTTGCATCTATTCATATCCATGTACAATACTGTCCACAGGGCTACATATGATAGCAGAGAATTCACCTTCCACTTGTTACCGTAACCATGAAGTGCAATGTGTTGGTCACAAATGCTCTTTCTCCTCAGTGTGGGCGTATTCTTCAGGTCACATTTCCGACAGGGGCAGTAAACCTTAAACTCTGGTCCCTCCTCGTTGACAGTCCTGACAAAATGGGTTCTCCTTCGTTTCCGTCTAGGTCCTGCCCTCGCAATGTCTTCTTGTAAATTCCCTTCCCCAATTGGTTCTTCCGCAGGTACAAGATTTCTGGCTTGCACGGTCCTATGCGTCCTCATGGTTGCCCTATTTCAGTTTGATTTAAAATTCAGCCTCAATATTAGAATTCCAACGTGCAGAGAAAATTCCAGAATCTTCTAAGCATACAGTAGAAATTGGTTTGGTCCTAGGTGTCAATTTTATTGTAGAAATGTTTCAAACTATTGGATTTACAGTTAAAGCTCAAACTCTGCTACATAGTAATATTTTATATAAATAAGTAATAACACCTAATTTTAACCTTCCATAATAGAATCACTATGTAGGTATTACTTACATGTTGTTTCAATTATTATAATTTTTAATGAATTTTCCACTTATTATCATTCTAACTCAAAATTAGTGAAAATCCACGACATAGTCAATATGGTATTCAATTACAAATTGTTGGGCAAAAAAATTCGTATTTTGCACATCTGCTTCTTAGAAATTACGTGCAATACTTGCACTGAATCTGTGTTAGTGGCTCCAGTTTATCCCTGATAGTGCTTTCAGAGAAGCCGTTGACACCTACAAGGGAATGATCCTCTGAAATTCACATACTGTACATGTGTGCGAAGATTCTGCTCCCAAATCTCCGTACATTTCAGAGTCTCCGTAGATCCGCCGGCTGGCTACCATGTACGACAGTTGTACATTTTGCTCCCAGATCATGTACAGTTCTCGTTAGGGTTCACGTACCTCTTCTTCCACTTGGCCTCTGGATCCTTCCTTGTCGAAGCGTGATTCGTACCTTCGAATTCCGAGCTCCCTTCGAAGTCGCAGTTGTGTTCTTCCGAGCTCAATTTTCTCGTACTCTTCCTCGCGGTTTCGGCGATCTGTCTTGTTTGTCTCTCCCTCTGGGTGATGAAGCCATCTGACCTGCAAGCTCTACTTAATCGAAACAATCTCCCGCAATTGGCGCACTAGCTAAGTGCAGCGTATTTGTCGCGGTGTTCTCCACAGCTCCAGTTGAGGTTGCCGCAGCCTCGACCGCCCAGCAATTACGCCCACCCCTCTGCAAGACAGTACGAAGTAAGACCCCGTTTTCCTTCCTCTTCGAAGCTATGTTATTCAAGTGTTTTGGGCAGGTGGCGCATTAGTTTAGAACTGCTTCTGTTACTCCGTAGCTTGATAGCCCCGTTACTGCATTGCCGATCCAATCGCCATAGCCACGGGGCTCTTGATCACCTGCATTTGCCAGTCGTTTCATCAAATCCCCACATTGCATGATTTCCGAGCTGGTCCTGTAGAGTATGCATCTGCCTTCGTAGTATGCAGAGCTGAGTTGCTTTTAAAACTGACCTTCGTGTGTCCCCTTTGCTCAGGTACCGACAGCACGTCTCCGACAGCTTCATTCCTCTCCACCTCGGCGACCCCCAAAACCTAGGTCAGTTACTACGCACAGTCAATTCAGGGTTTTAGAATTTAGATTTATCCTGTACTCTTCTAGTTTGCCTGTTCTTCTAAATACTTTGCTGAGTCCCCTAATGCAATTCAGAGGCGGTTTGACCACACATTACGAGGTTGTTCCAGAATGGTGCTAATTAGGGCATTGCGGGTTTTTCAGAGTATACCTGCTCAGGTTGCAGAGGTTCTTTAGCGGCAATGCCGAAACGGAATCGCCACCACGAGGATGGCAATCAGGAAGACCCCCTCAGAGCTACCTCGGTCGTTGAAGCAAGTACCCCTGCATCGGTGGAGTCAGGACGTCGCCGTCGCACTCGGGGGAAGGGACTGAAGGCGAAATTGGATGTTGTCAGCGTCTCCGCGGGGCCCGGGAACCGACAGCATAGCGCGCCTGGCGATTCTCCACACCGCCCCCGAAAATCAATTCAGTCAATACTGTCCCCCGCCTTAGACACGGCTGGACAGAGCTCTCCTGTGCGGAACTCGGTGACTGCAGCCCCGACACCTCGCAAGAGACGCAGATCAAAGGACCTGGGGGGACAATTCGATGCCGCCGCCAAGAAAGGGAACGACACAATGGAGATGGAGATCAACAGCTCGTCACACAAGATCAGGCTCGTGATAGTGTCTCCCGCGAAGAAGAAGAAGACCCCTTCCTCGAGACGCGCAGGAAGCTCACGGAATACGCCCTCTGCGAAGCCTCGGCCGTCGGTGGAAGGAGACGCCAGCAGCGAGGATTCCCCAGCTCCAGCCGGCAGTCTCCACTCGAACCGTGGATCCGCACAGAACGTCGGTGGTTCACGCCGTGCGAGCAATCGTGCGAACAGCAAGGCAGCACACAGCGCGAACGACACCGTGCTACTCACACCAGAGAACGCCACTACACCTGTGGTGCGCTCCGGAGCTGAGGAACACCGCCCACTCACAACTGGAGAAGCCCTTGACCGACAAGCATCCAAGGCCCCGCTCCCACCACTCTATCCGTGGATTGTCGCAGAGGAATCCCCAGCACTCGATACGCGTTGGTGCACAAGAGAGGAGCTCTGCCGCGAACCCCCATCACCCGGTCGTGGCATTGCCTCGTCCTCGAATCCAGTGTCCCTGAAATCCCTTGTGCTTGTTCAGGCGGCTCCGTGCCCTTCAAGCGCTGCCACGACGCCTCCTTCTCCACCGCCCCCTCCTCCACCTAATTCACCGACGTCTCAACCTCCCCATCCCTCCCCGCTCGAGCGTTGTCCTGCAGCTGCACCTCTCCCTTCAGAACCCCCTCTCAGTCCCTCAGACATACCTTCACCTCCCCTACGCCCCCCCACAATCCCGTCACCTTCCCCAGCCCATAGTCCAGCTCCATCAGTACCCCTAAACCCCCCTGCCTCGCTCTCGGTTGATGTTCAACCTGCAGCCCCTAGTCCAAATCAACCTCCACCCCTAAACCCCCCTGCTTCGGTAGAGGGTGATGCTCATGCCCCCGTTGAATTCCCGGGATTCCCGGATCTGGCTCTCTCTGATGCTCTCCCAGAGTGTGACCCGTCTGAGTCCAACCCTCCCCCAACCTCCCCTACGTCTAATGTTCCAGAACTTAGAACTCCCGCCCCCATCGATAGGACGCACCCTCAGACTCCCTTACCCCAGCGTCTGGACAATGCGGTACCTCCAAGGCAGTCGAAGGGCAGTGTTGCTGTCTCAGCCGGGAGTGGAGAAATCTCCCCTGCTCCCCCTGATACTCCCTCGGCTCCGACTCCCGCACCCTCGTCACCTGCATCACCCCCCTCCCCTATCAGTCCTTGCTGCACGCGAGTCCAGCCTTTCCCTAAACCCTCAGGCAAAACAATCAAGAGTCCCGTCCCCCGCCCTTCCAAGAAACCTGTGACAAGACGTACGGGCATCAGTCTAGATGCTCCACCCAAAGAAGTCCCCCCCAGCATTGCAAAGCGGATGAATCCTCCTCCAGGGCAAACAGTGCACAGCATGGTGGTGAAGAGCTCTCTGAAATCCCTCCTCGAGACTCTCCCACCGGATGAACGGGCAGCATTCATCGACAATAACAGAAAGGTACGCTACTTTTCCCTAACACTCCATAATTCTACTCCCAAATTCCTCTTTCTTGTCTTCTTCTCCGCATGCTTCTGCAAACCTGACAACACTCGTGCGGTTTAGCTGTGCGAGGATCTGGTCGTCGTACCGGGGGAGAACTCGAAGCAGCAGAAGGAGCCACCCAAGTGCTCTTGCAAGAAGGGAGGCGCTGGCTGCCAGAGTGGAGGCTGCAAGGCCCGGGGCAACGCTGGCAAGAAAACGAAAGAGAAGAAACGCAAGGGGAAAGACGGTGTGGACAAGAAGAATGGACCGGAACTGGTTGAGGAAGAACCTGATACGCAATCAGCAGCGGTAGCTCAAATCGACAAGTTGCTGTTGGAATTACAGGAGCAAAAAAACAAGCTCATTGGCAAATCATCCCACAGCCCACGTGAAAGCTCGAAAGCCAACAGGATCGGAGGAGCAAACCATCCCATCCCAGTGAAGGTTAAGCAGGTGGGTGCCAAAAAAGGTGGTGCACGGGACCCTTCCAGTGACTCCTCCAATCTGGTTGTATTCCCATCAGCGTCTGGTAGCATGTTGTTTTCTGATCCTGGTTCAGTAGGGACGTGGGACGCTGTGAGGGATGTGCCTCCATGCGAAGTGAATTCTATGGCCCAACCCATAGGCCAGTTCTGGAGGCACATGAAGGATTTTGCTTTTGATAGAGCGGCGTACACGTTCCCATGGCACGTTGACTGGTTGCATCAGGACCCTCTAACGAAAGTCAGATTTAAGTTGAGATTGAAGAAACTGTACCCTGGAGACTGGGACGATGCTTATGTCATGCAGCTGATCGGAAATAACATTAGGGAGAGGCGTGTGCGATTAAGGAAGACGTTTGCTAGGGCTAACCATAAGAATTCTGTTCCGGTGGCTGGTGGTGTAACCTTAGAGTCTTGGAATGCTATTTATGACTCACTGTCTAACCCGAAATTCCTAGCTAAATCTGACAAATGCAAGGTGGCTGCCGATGAGCGCACCAGGAGGAAGGGCTTCACCCATAAGCTAGGCCCACGAGGGGTGCAAGGACTGATCTCCATATGGGTAAGCACGTTCTCCCCTCTGTTTTCATTTCAGTCTCTAAGTTACTTTCTTCCATTTCAGTCTGTAGATCCCTCTTATGTTTTTATTTGATTTCACAATCCTGTCTTCTATTATTTATCCGTCGTTTTGATTTTTCACTGCTCCTGAAGTCCCCATTTCGAATTTCGTGCTTGATCCTTTTTGATTTTTTCAGTAATCACGCTGGGCTTCCACCGTGAACCCTGCCTGTGCATCCCCCACTGATGTATCCATATCCTGCTCCATCATCCGTTGTGTTTCTTTTATTTTTTTTATTCGTTACTTTTTTATTTTTTCGAGTCACTCACATATTAGCTGAGAGTTCGTTCGTGTCGACGTCTGTACAGATTAGGTATGGCTGTAGATCGAACTATTTCGACTACGTCTCTGTCATATTATCTCTGGAATTCCTTTGCTGTAGTCACCACCCTATTCATCTTCACCAGTTAGCAAATAATTGCGGCATTCTGCATTTAACCTTTCCAGTCATTCCTGTCGTTTCTGAGGTGCTTGTTTCTGAAATGAGTAAGTCTTGTGATCTTAGGAGTTAGGTTGGATTGGTTGTAGCTGTTAGGTTGTATTTACGCTTTCATTAACCTTCCTTTGCTGCACCTGTTAGACCCGTCAAGTTTCAGATTTAAGTTGACAAGAAACGAAATCTGTTATATTATCTCGGGAAGGATTATCTCTAGATTCGTAGCCGCTCAGTGTGCTGAATGAACGGATACCACTGGTACACTTTAGAGAAGTGTTTGTGGATCTGGGGCTCCATTTCTTCGTTTTTTCATGATCATACATTTTTCTGAGTTCTTAATATATTATGGTTCAGTGAGTGTTTGTGCACCTCTGTCTGATTAATACCGTGGTGTTGTTATTTTCGTTCTTCCACAATCCTTTTCATTTATTTCCATGCTTTGAGATCCATTCTGGATCTTCGCTAATCCTGCTGTCTCGATTTCTCTTTCTTAAACCTTGATTGGGATTTTTGCTTTCTCCCCCCTACTAGCTCCCAGACCCCTCTGTCTCCCCTTTCATCATCGTCTGCCTTTTTGTGCCACTCATTCATTAAGGAAGCACATCTTTACTCCACCCATAGTTTTCCCTGTTCTTCTCCCCCCCCGTAGCTTTGAGGTCCTTCTGTCTTCTATTTTTTCGCTGCACACTTTCTGCTGGCACTCTTCTTTTTCTGATGCTTCGCAGACTCTCTCCCCATCACTATTTCTGTTGAATTTGGATTTAAATAGTTCGCTTCCCTGCCGTGACTAAAGCCTGCATAATTTGTTGCAGATGGACGAGTTTGAGAGGGCACCGACGGAAGAAGAAATCCTGTTCGCGAAGCAGAACGGAATCCCTGCCGCACTGGATAATGTGCGCAACGGCAATGGTGGGGAAAAAATGCAAGAAGCAGTACGTGTTGCAGCGGAAATCACGAAGGAGTTGAGGGATAAGGGAAAGAAACAAAAGGAAGATACAACTTCAGATGAAGAGGAGAGTGATGAGGACGACGGCTCCGACTCCAGCTACTCGGAAGGATCGGACACAAGTAGCGACAGCGAGGACGGAAGCGGAACAGAGGGGAGCCGAGACGACGAGAGCACGAGTTCTGAGGAGGCTTCGGGAGACAGATCAGAAAGGGATGCTGAAGACGAGGAGGAGAGTGCCCCTGTATACCAATCAGGAACCGGGAGCGACTCCGACGATTCGCAAGACGAAGACTAGCATGACTGTCGACTTCGTGTGCCGGCGTTTTTTATTTTCTTTCTCTTTCCTACTGTTTTGAACTTCCAAATTTTAGACTGATTCCCTACTTCATTTTGACAGTGGATACATCCCTTCAAGTAGCACAGTCTTGTATAGACCTCAATCCGAGACACACCAAACTGTTCATAAACCATTTCTGTGATTTTTGCAGAATTAACAGCATTTCTCCGTTCTTATCAGTCCTTCCCATTGCAGCATAATATTGTTTTTGTTTACCATTTTCTGAATTGTAATTACCTTTTTGTTTGTATTTCAATTGAGAATTACATAGGTTAAAAATTAGGAAAGGGAAATACCGTACACCGTGGCAGTCAGGATTTTACGGTCACCCTAATCTCACCAATATGCAATTTAATAATTCAATATTTATTATACATATGAGTCGCCAATGCAATCACGCCACGTTTCACCAAGCAGTAGCAGAACATTCGCCATTCTGGAGGCGCCACGCAGCATGTAAATTAATTCGTCAAAAATCAGTTTTTCAAAAATTATTTCATCTGAAATTTGGAGCATTATTATAATTCACGGTAAACTCAGGTGTGAGATGCCCTGCTGAAATCCTGGCCATTGACCGGGAAGGTGATGATGCAATCCCCGCCATGGTCGATGGGGATGCATGGCCAGCATGCATGGTGAAGATGCCCTCCATGTGAAATAAAAAATAGAACTCAAAAGGCGAAGTTCTCACGAAGATGCTCCCAACCTCGGTGACTGTGCTGGCTGCCACATGGCGATGTCAGAGGTTCAAGAATATTCGGTAAACGAGTTCGAGAACGTCCGTTCGAATGGAAGTCAAAAGCGTTGCTATCGTTACACCCCAAACAGCGCTTTAGTAGCAGCACTGTTCCGGGCAGCTTTCTAACAACGTCCTGACGGGGCCGTGAACCATCGACTCCTAGTGTAAAATGCTACGGCGCAGACCTTGCAAACCCCCCCAAATCCTAGTAGTGTTGAGCCCGTTGTGTAAACACGTGAGAAAGTGGCATCTAAAACTTCTTAATGGGAACTTAAGTTTGGAATATGGAAAGTAGACTTGATGTACTACAACTTCCAAAATTTGCATTGGTAGTTGTTGAGTTGAGACACCTCTACGAACACCACAAAGTTGAACAAAGTGAATGCTGTCATTTGGAAAAGTGACCATATTACAATGTAGTTTTGACAGAAATCACTTTTGACTTTGCGGGGCCCTTCATTTATACATTACGCTTGTAGAAAAGATCCGCGTGGCCCTTTTTGCAATCCTAGATTGGCGAGAAGTACCGCAGGGACATTCTAAAAACATTGTTTTCCGCAAAACTTTTAGTGAGTTTTTTTTCACCGAACATAGTTTTCTAAATTGAAAAAAACATCCTCTAAAGACAATAGAGGGCCCCAAATGAAGAACTGAAGACTTTAAAAAATTTTATTTTCATGATTTGGAACTAGTGGTCAAATTAAGTTTCAATTGAAGATGTTTTTCTTATGAAGATGTATGTAAGATACCTTGTGACACCCTAAAAAGTGATTGAAATGCTCAAAAACTACACCAAGATGCTCAAAAGCAGCTTTGAGCTTTAAAAAACAGCACACTTAATATTCACTTCCTAGTGATCACATGTTGCACTTTGTGGTCCACTTTATTGTGCTCTCACCCAAACAATACAAAAATAAAGATTTATTTGCATCTTCAATCATAGGATCTTATCTAAGACCTTTTTAGGGTCATGTGCAAAAAAGTTCAATGAATTTGACCTCACGGATGAGAAGATCATAGAGTTTGAATCAAGTAACATTGTTTTTTTTATCTTATCAAAACATGATTAAAGACTTCAACTTCTCTTCATGCAAATAATTTACACTACGTAAGTTTGGGGATTTTGACCAATTATATGATGTACATGGTATTAATAACTTGTACACCAGATTTTAGAGTTAGCAAAAAGGTGTAGCATTGTGAAAATAACATGGGTTCATATTATTACTAATGTGTATTTTATTTTTTGATAATCCATTTCTTATTAGAATATGAAAATTTTATGTGGTCAATACAAAGGTTTGTATCTTTTCTTGGAGTAGGAATAAAGAAGAGAAAAAAAAGAAAAAAATATCTCTCTTCTATGTGATGAAGAAAAAGTTTTTTTCATCTTGCTTGAAAAGACTATGGGAAAA
This sequence comes from Ceratodon purpureus, assembly GCA_014871385.1. Lineage (NCBI taxonomy): Eukaryota > Viridiplantae > Streptophyta > Bryopsida > Pseudoditrichales > Ditrichaceae > Ceratodon > Ceratodon purpureus. Next base: position 7,807,692 of record CM026428.1, on the reverse strand, counting down.
CTTTGAGTCATTATAGAATGAAAATCTTCCACAATATAAGATTTTTTTTCTTGATAATCTCAAAACCAATCATGTTAGTTATTTACATAAAAAATTCCAAAAGTAGTTATAGGGAATAAGCAAAATTTTGGAGCTCCCCCAGGAGTAAGAAAAATCAATTTGAGCACTATGAGTATTATTTCCAATGTCTAGTTCGAAAAAATTATAATCCTAGAAGGCTCTTATAATTCTCTACATCTACAAAAAAATATTAAACACTCGCATCCAAAAGTGACATCGTAGGAACCCAACCAAAATTTCAAAAAGTCCATTCTAGGACTATGGCCAAGTAGAATTTAAATGGCATTAAGAGCTCATTTTGGACTCTTTGACCCCCAATGGATTTAGAGGACCAAAACAGTCTTATGGTAACAATTTCAAAAGAAAAAATGTCATACTATTCACTTTCTAAATTTAAAGACATTACTGTAGGTCTAGGTAAATGTTAGGTTTTACGATTACAATTACTATACATTGTATAAAACTTTCTTTAAATATCATTTTCTATAAAAGACCAAAAATGTATAATAATAATAAAATCTTGTTATGTAGGGGTTAAGAGAGCTATTCCTGATTGCCTTGTATAGAAAAAGTATTATTGATTTATAACTGATAAAATTATGGCCCTAATTACATCTCCACTCTAATTTTCATATTGTAAAACCTCTACACTGGTTCAAGGTAAAAAGTTTCATTTCAATTAGATGGCAATATAGTACTTGCATAAATAGAAAGAAAATGTGCACTAATTAGAAGCTGTGTGGCCCCACTCCCACCTGGGTTCTTTGACTCAAGATCTCCTCATGATCCTATTCCAAGAGTACCAGCCACAAATCCACATTGGTAAGTTCATGCGTGTAGACAATCACCTTTTCTTGTAGTATAAACACTTAAATGTCTTGTCAAGGCTTTCACAGGAATAAACTTGAGCCCTTCTAGGGGCAAGTGGAATATACCTTGCAGCACCGATGGAGATGCTGTGTAGGTTCCTTTGGGTGAAGAGACGGTCTGCAAGCCACCCTTCGATTTCTCACTCAAGCTTTGCAGATCCCCATCACACTTCCTGAGGAGCCATGAAGGCACAAAACACCTCATCTTCTTTCGAATTCCAACTTCTGCTCAATGTTTCATTCACATAAATAACTTACGTTTCGTTTCCAGGTTTTGGCGCCTCCCCCTGCTCTCGAGATAAGAAAATTCCTGGCGTGCACCTGAGAACACTACAAGGACCAACTGAGAAGTTAGGAGTGATATTTATCTCAATGTCCAGAAATACCAATTGGAATTCAACATCTGACAATTGTTGAAATAGTTGAAATAGCCCAGGCTTGTTCATACAAAATTTCTTATAATTGTTCCGGAAAGGGATTTGGCTTTTAGATTGGAGAAGTACTGTATCTAAGAAATCTAGATAAAATGGCGGTTTTTACCCCTACCATGAAAACCACATGCCCCATGGCCATGGGGTATCTAACGTGCGGGTATAAACCCCTGCTGCTTAAATACATATCATTTAAAAGCAAAAATAAATAAACCTAAAAGAGAGAGAAAAAGAAGCTAGCAACACAATCCCACATTTTACGCCAAGCTCACACGACTCACTTACTAAATTACTAATCCAGCACACCGCAGCGCCCCGCCACTGATCACACCCTCCACACCCCTCCCACGCCACGTGGCAAGCCAACTCAGAAAAAATCACCATCACCACTGCACTCACAACCCAAACAACAACACACCCATCCCACAAAATCAACAAAACTCACAAAAATCAACCAAAAAAAACTTACTAAAACAACGCACACGTACTCACTCACCCACCCACCATCTCTCTCCCTCCCTCCCTCCCTCATTCCATCATCATAGCCTACCATCAATCCCAATTGTCTAAATCTAATCACATGATTCCACTCACACACCAGAGCATGATTAGCACACTAACTCCAATTAGCAGATGATCGCCATGGCCATGGTGAGCTAAGTTACCCCCTGGACTGGAATGTGGGGCGCTCAGACTCAGGCTGAGTGAGTGAGTGAGTGAGTGCCGTACAGATCACAAACAAAGTGGAGCGAGACAGACAGCAAGCTTTGGGAGAGGACAGAGAGAGAGAGAGAGAGAGAGAGATCAGTTTGTGGGAGTCTATCTTAACTTAGCTTGAGTTGTGAGTAAGCTTTGGCATGTCACTGGGGCTGGCGAAGCTCATGCACGCGGGCTTGCCAGGGGAGGAGGTGGAGCGGAGGGGGAGCTCGGGATTAGCTCCTTGCATTCACGCTGTGCTTCCCCTCGTGGGCTTGGGCTGCACATGTATGCTTAGTGGGGGGTTCTACTCATGTGGAAGTCGTGGGGGTCGTTGGAGTTGTCACATGGGCCGGATGATGCTGGAGGAGGAGGAGGAGGAGATGCAGGAGGAGGTGCAGGAGGAGGGGCTCTTGTGGGAATGGGGGGAGTTGGGGAGCCGGAGGCGGTGGCTGCGAGTGAGGTGTTTGGGGCGGGGGCGGAGTGGTTGAAGTGGACTTTGCCGGAGGAGGAGTCTGTTGTGAAGAGTTGGACGGAGAGTATCATCGATGTGGAGCAAGGGGATGAGCAGGTGTAGTTTTATGTCGATCTTGCTCTTGGTATGTATGGTTTTCTGTGTGGGATGATGGTGAGTATTATGATGGTTGGGAGAGAGTGGGGACTATGAGCATGGTGAGTCTTTCGATGTGGGAGAATGATTTTGGAGCTGGTTGCGTGGAGGAGGATGAATTAGGTTTCGATGCTGGGCATGTTGCAGATGGAATGCGTTCAATTGGGGTCCTGGGGTTTTTTGGTGGAGTGTATGATTAGTCTGCTAGTGTAATTCATTGGGTTGGTTTTTTGTTTGCACCGGCGTTAGTCTTGGAGGATTTTGCATTTTGTCATCTGGCACATACAGCATGGTTGCAGTTTGTCTGAGGCGTGGAAATGATGGGAAGTAGTGCTGTGATGAGGGAATTCGGTTTAGTTGAGGAATGTTTTGCAATTTGGGTATGAAAATATTTTGCGAACTGATCGAGTGGCCGAGGAGAGAGTAATGTGTGACCTAATTGGGCTGTGTCAGAGTTTCTTGAGGGCAATCTGTAATTTCCATCGTTAACGATCTCATCTTTTTGTTTCTAATTGGATTCTAATGATGAGCGCTTTTTTTCTTGTGTAGCTAGCTGTGGTCGTCTTGTTTATTAGACTCGGTTCATTAAAGGAGAGAGCTAACTCGGTTGCGGGTTAGGGCAGTGTCTATTGGTTTTCGGGGCCTCCTAGCAATCTCTAGCTTCCATGCTCTGACTTTATTATGAGAAAATTAGATGCTCCTTAGAAGTGGTCACAGGTTATCTTCAGAGAAGACTGAGGGTGAGGCAAAGCTGGAATGATTTTCTCAAATGTGGTGTGGGTGTTACGTTGGGAATTGTCCATAAAATTGGAGTGTTTTCTTATATGATGCTAATTTTTATGTTTGTTTTGCGCCGGACTTTGCCAACAGGTCATAAAATCTGCACTAATGCCTGCACCACCTCCCGTTGTTGATCAGTGTCCATCAGCACCACCTCCCCTTGTTGAGCAGTGCCCATCAAGTAAGTTATATCTTTTCGATCACACGGGGGACTTGCACAGTAGAGTGGATGTCGTCTCACCTCTTGAGCCTCGTTATCTCTGTTCGCTTGTTGCATGACGCTTTTACGAACACCCTCAGAGTAATGGTTTCAGCTTATTGAGAAGGTAATCTTGTATTTGTAAGGCACAGAGGCCTTTATTCTTGAGCTGTAATGGGCTAGGTGTCCCAAGTGAGTCACACAAACATATAATTTGCTAGCAATTATTAATGAGTTCGTATTGTCTGGATTGTAGCTTCCACAAGTGCCACCGCCTCCCCAGGTAGTCCTGGCCCATCGTCGGGTGCAACTGCTTCTGCCTCTAGTTCTGGGAAGTCACGATTACGATGGACCCCAGAGCTACACGAGAAGTTCATAAGTGGGGTGGCGCATCTTGGAGGGGCAGATCGTAAGTCTACGTATGCCCTGAATTCTGACGATTTTGTACTTTGCCTATCTTTGGAAGTCAGTGTTGGAAGTCAGTGACCTTGTTGACGTATGAGATCTGCAGTGTTTTTTTCTTGAAAGAGATGCTTTAGTCAGGACTTCTTTGGGTTCAATGTTATAGGAAGCTGTTGTCTTTCTTCAATTATATCCGTTCTGTATCTTGTTTCTTCAATTATATCTTCAGTGTTTTTTTGTTTGGTGTAAAGGTGCAACACCTAAAGCAGTGCTAAGGTTGATGGGTGTCGAAGGAATAACTATCTATCATGTGAAGAGCCACCTCCAGGTTTGTAAACTTCTCGTGTTTGTCAAATGAATCTTACTACATAACTATCTATCATGTGAAGAGCCACCTCCAGGTTTGTAAACTTCTCGTGTTTGTCAAATGAATCTTACTACATATGTGCCTATCCGCTGCTGGCTAAGGAACCCCTTTCTGCAGACACGCAATGCTAGCTTGGTATCTTGTTTGTCATTACTTTGAGTTGTCATATAGTATAACTAAGCTTACTGGACATGTGATTGATGTGTCAAGTCGCTGCAAACGTACGCTAGTCCGTTGGTTACTGCAAACATTCGTGTACTACTACTGTTCTGAATGTTGATTGACGTCTCATGTGGGCTTTTGTTGCGTTTAGAAATACCGACTTGCAAAGTACATGCCGGAGATGACTGAGGGTATGTTGAAAGTACTCACCCCTCTGTTTCGGAGGATTTACTCTCTGTCAATGCATTTTCAGATGCCGATTATATGAAGCATACGGAAGATTTAGGGCAGGTTTCATTAGAAGTCACGGGAGACCTATGGTTTTTTGGAGTCCTAATCAGCGCATTGATTGAGATTGCGTTACTTAAACGTGCAGAACAAAAAGCGGAACGAAGAAGGACTGAAAGCCAACTTACACCATTGGGCATTTCCTCGTAAGTTGTTTTGTTTATCCTCAGCCTCACTTGTCGGTCATGTCTATTTTTGGTTCTAACTTGAGCGTTTAGAACGTGTTACTGATTGTTGTTTTCTTTGCTGCTCATTCACCAGATTTTTTAGTTGGAGGAAAAATTTCGGATGCCTTTGGCGTTGTCTAGGCGATTGGTAGATCAAGAGAGCTAATTTATCAGTTGGCTATCTTGTTATGTCTCATTGAATTACCTTGTTACTTATATTCTGATTACAGGAGCCACCAAATTACGCAAGCTTTGCAAATGCAGATGGAGGTGCAGAAAAAGCTTCACGAGCAGCTTGAGGTAGTCCCTCTATATCAGCTCTATGTCTCAACCAGTTTGTTTGAAACCGAATTCATTTCCTGAGCGCTAGTGTCTGAACGAATTTTTTCCATACGTATTGCCCCGTTCACCCTGACAGACAAGTTTAATCATGTAAATCTTCAGAAAAGGTGTAAATGTTCCATGCATGTCCTCATGCAGCGAATGTGACTGTATTGTAGGTTCAACGAGAGCTACAGTTACGGATCGAGGCCCAAGGGCAATCACTTCAAAGAATGATTGAAGCGCAAACCAGAGTGGGGGGGATAGCTTTAGGTCAGCCTCACTCTGAAGTGGCTAATTCTGATTTGGCTGTACCCACCTCAAATTCTGTGGCGCCTTCCACCAGCACTCTTCCTGCCACTAGCTCAGAGATTTCATACAAAGGAAGTGCGCTTGTGACCACTACAACCAGCACCGACATCTCTGGCTCAAATGAGATCATGCTATCTGATACCGTCGAAGCGACCACCGCTGTCAACGTGCCAGTTGAAGAGCCTGTGGTGAAGAAAGCTCGGTTGGCCGAGGATTGCTCGCAGGTGCAAGACTCCAAGATCTCAAACTCTTCGAACCCAATTCCACAGGAGCCAAGTGGTGGCTCAGAAAGGCCAAGTACTGCTGTGGGCATATCTCCGAGAGTTTCGCAGCAAGTGCACGCTCCCTGTGTTTCACAGCATCCTGAAGCAATACAGAGAAGGAAGCCAGTGCAAGCCTGACGGGACTCCAAGGTTTGAGCTTGAACAGCCAATTGTGTCATGTGCGTGCAGCGGGAGGATGATGACCTTCGTCCTGTGTTCGCTGACCTTGCGATTTAGGTGGGCGGGTAACAATATAATATTTAAGAAGAGTTTGTAGATACTTGATTGCTGGTGCTTAGATCGATTACCCAGGTTGATGTGCACTGCTTAGCTTCATTACAGGAGGACAAAGCTTATTCTGGGCTCTTCGTGAGTGGTACAGTTCGTAGGCCATGCTGTCAACATATGGAGGATGTGATTCGAGCGGTTGCAGTAATGAAATTCTCACGACACATTTTCAGCTCTTATGCAGTATCAATGTACTCCGCCCCCAGTTTTCCAATATTGAAGCAATTGGAAACTTAACGATGAAAAATAGTTAAATTCATTTAACTATTATATGATTTCTGAAACTGGATGTTATTCCCATTTTAATCGTACACGAAAAGAAACAAAATCACGTGGAAATGACTTCGACAACGAAACTACCACTGTAGCTGTGAAATAATAGTCAACTCCAAATATCCTAAAATTGTAGTTGGTTCCAAATATCCTAAAACTGCACATATCGTAGGCATTTGCGTATTATCGAAATGGCCGTTCCATCCTCGCGCTATGCCCATGCCCCTCGTATCTTCGTGAGGAAGAAGAAGCTGCCTCAGGATTTTATGCACGTTGTGCTGGACGATTCACTGAATCGAATGCTTTATCACTCGTCATCTTCATCAGCTCTCGCAGACCTTGCGCTGAAAATGGAAATACACAAGCAACAAATGGGCACCACTTCAATACTTTGCCATTGAATTCATTTTCTGCTTCTGTGATGAGAGCTATGACAAAAGCAGTCTTTGAACTTGAGGATGCGAAAAACAAAGACTGAGACTTCTGACAAAAAAACTCGGAACCCTATTTGTAGCACAAGGTGTCTTGAAATTTCTGATGTACCCCGGTGCTGATTGTGCACATCCAAAAGTTGTTGAATCAGATCGACAGGAGTGGCCACATACTTCCTCAGAGTTCCACCCATATCAAAACTAAACATTTCCCTAGGCACTTGCTTGTGCTCCGGCATTTCCATGTTTTCTGACAGTTGGACAATTGTTAACAGAGCTATGCTTGATTGTATTGCTGGCGGAAACTCTCTTGAAGATAAAAAAAAAAACGACGCATTTTTCTGAAAGTTATGACAATATGCAAATTACAGATCTTCGATGAAGAGGTCGACTGTAGGAATAAGGTAGAGATGGGTATTCCCGTCAGGATTCTAATTCCGTGACCTATCAGTGCACCAATATCTGAGCAGACAGCACCTGACTACCACACTCAGCAGATTGTATAACAACCTATCATGTTCTCCGTGCAAGAATCTTTGTATTGCATATACCTACTCACGGAAATAGTGGTCTACAATGTTGCACTTCAAATATTCATGAAAATTTGATAAATTTCAAAAAAAATATTAAAAAATCAGATTTGTGATTTTCGACCCAACTTCTATTTGAATAAATTTTATCCTCATAGTTTTCTCAATCCTAAATATGCTGAATGGCTTAAACTGACAGGAATACCCATCTCTACCTTAGTTTGAGTTCACAGTGCACACTCTGTTATTCTCACCTTAGTTGAGGTAAGTTATTACCCGCTGTAGATGACTCAAATCTACATCCATTCGTGGCATTCTGCTTCCCAGCTGGCACATTTTCTGAACCATCGTCGGGATATGATGACGATAGGGATCAAGGTTTCTCTCTTCTCATTCCTTCAGTCAGTTTCAGGTAGTGGCGATAGTGATCAAGTTTTCTCTCATTCCTTCAGGCAGTTTCAGGTAGTGGCGATAGTGATCAAGTTTTCTCTCATTCCTTCAGGCAGTTTCAGGTAGTGGCGATAGGTTTCTCTCTTCTGTTTCCTTCATTCAGTTTCAGGTAATGACGATAGGGATCAAGTTTTCTCTCCTCTCTTTTCTTCATTCAGTTTTAGGGCAAGTAGCCACCAACCCAGCAGGAGCCAGGACATAGTTTTGAGGCCGCCAACCATCTCCTTCGTGTTGCACTGGCGCCACTGCCACATACTTATCTTTCCGCTTTCCCCACCCATCGCTCCCTTTCCCTGATTCGCTTGCAGTTGCAGTGCTACTGGTTGGAATATAGTTGCTTCGCTTCGATGTCAGTTGCCGCCTTCGTGAGAGTGTGCACATGTTTTTGGGATTTTGCAGCTCTTTCTTGTAGGTTTTGATAATCCTTACGAATCTTTATAATTTGACAGTAGCGACAGCCGTAATGTAGAATTTTAGTATTGAGGACTTTACAGTTCCCAAAATAGACATCTCTTGCCCGAATTAGGGGACGGTCATAGGGTTTCCAACGGCCGCTCTCTCACGGTCATGGGTCCCATTGTCGTTGTAGTATAGTGGTAAGTATTCCCGCCTGTCACGCGGGTGACCCGGGTTCGATCCCCGGCAGCGGCGATACCCTTACATGGGTGATACCCTTGCACCGGTGGTCTAGTGGTAGAATAGTACCCTGCCACGGTACAGACCCGGGTTCGATTCCCGGCCGGTGCATCAACCTTTTCCTAGTCAGGTCATTTTTGTTCATCCGGTTGTTAAATGAAAATCGGTGAGTACTTCATCAAAGTTTCTTTTGTTGGGCCACTGTTTAGATCTGTTGATTGAAATATCAGCATTTTATAGAAGATTGCTTTGTCCACTGGAACATATAAAAACTGGAGTGCCCGATGACTAACTACTTTCTTAACCATATCTTTTTCACTTCAACTGTACTAAAGACCCAAGAGGGTCAAGTCCACCAAACACTCCCAAATTCTGACTGAAATTCGTTTCCAGTTTGTGTACAATATATAGGAGTGTCCATGTTCTGATAGACTGAACGAACTGTGCATCGGCGACTACTGTACTAAGTGCACATTGTTTAATCAATTAATCTCAATTTCGGCCCTTCACCTGATATTGTTCTGTACTCTCTCGGCGAGATGGGATATTTTATGTGGGATGGCAATTATCTTGTGAGTTCTAAATAAAAAGATTCGGGACTTCGAGTCAGCATTCTATGCACCTGGGGTGGGGCCTGCAATGCAATCCTGAAGGCACTAGCCGCGTTACCAGCTCAATTCCTGTCAATATTCCGATGAATCTCCAGCTCGGTAGCGGCACTGAATACACGCCATACAATAATAGATTATAGATATACCTCGACTTACAATTAGCTTGAACCGTACACATCTACAAAGTAGCTTGGTTCGGAACTTCAGCCTCGACAATGCAAGTGGCGGAACGACGTTAACTACTGTATCGTGCTACTGTGCATGCACACCGTGTGCAGGTGTCCATACCTCATTCCCCAGAAAGTTTTTTTTTTTTTTTTTTTTTTGTTTTGTTTTTGTTTTTTTTGGCGCAAATGAGAGAAATTCATTGCAGAGAATAAAATGCACCCCTCATCGGACAACTGTCCAGGGAGAGGACTTCGGAGCACTGCACAACTACAACCAGTTCGGAGTAAATTCCCCTCAGAAAGTTCGACCCTTCCACTGCTTCCAGTGTGACTCGAAGGTGGGATTGAAGAAAACGACGTGGAGTGTTGAAACTGTGTGCAATATTCCTTAATCTCGAACTGGATGTGTAAGTTAAGTTAGCCCGTGACGTTGAATTCAGCAACTCATGTACATCACGATGTCGTCGTCGTAACTTCGCAATGGCAGACTCCAAAGCAACACGATCGCTCATAGACAGCTCTGCACCACTTGAATAGTTTGCTTGTAGCACTCCCAATCCATAAGACGACAAGCCAAACATTAAAAATTTATTCTGTTGGGAAGGCTCTGATCGCAAACGCGTGGAGATACTCATGTCAACCCTGCGCGTTTTCGGTGCTCAGCGGTCTTGGATGCCGCGTTCCTACCGACGGGGGGCCCAGTGGACCACTGTAGCTGGTGTCCGGACATCATGTCACTCAGATCCGTCGAGTCGTCACGCTGCATTCCAAACTGGGCAACCTGCCAGGGGCTGTATATATATACATTCCTTCTCTTCCAGATCTCCTCAGCCGCACTTCCCCAGTTGCAGTTCACATTCCACATTCCAGACATGCTTAGCAGGCTCGCACTCCCAAGTTCAGATTTGATCAGTGTTGATGCTGCTTGGATGTTTTAGCCAGCAGTTGCTTTCTAGCACTGGACTCTGAGATTGGTCACCTTCGGTACTTTGATCACTCCCTTTCATTTACTTCAATGGACCCTCTGCCTTGTGTCACGTCCTTGCACAAGTTTCCAATGTCTTCCATATAATGGCCGTGCCCGATGCCCTTCTGCTCACTCTATGGAAGGAATGTCTCCTTTGAGAGTGGAGAAATAATATGGTAATTCCATGGTGACCCAATTTGTGAGTTTGGTGTATCTTTGTGTTGTTAAGGATTTGAAGTCATTTACCTGGACTACTCATTGTCCGTCTTGCCTAGATTTATCAACTGGGTGATCGACTTAGGTCAATCCATCTGAGGCGGAATGTCTTTCCAATTAACATTCAATCCAATGTGTTATTGATACCTGACAGTGTGAATTTGTTGAGTGCAGGAGCAAGCTCGCCCGCATTTGCATGTCAAGCATTATTAGGCAGGAAGTAGATCGATTCATACATAAGAGGAGAAGACATCACGGCGGAGATTCAATTGTAACATTGATTACAAAACCACAAGAAAACGTACAGAAAATATCTGGAGATGTTTGCCGGGATTTAATTGAAACTGCACTTTCAATTGCGTGAGCGCGCGGCATCGTTGACATCATCAGCAACAAGTGTAGCAATGGAGATCTCAGTTGTACAGTACAGCGACTTCGACACCAGATAACCATCAACGCAACTGATCTTTCCTAGCTCCAGAACCACATGTGCCAGAGTAGTGATGACCTTGGTCATAGCCTAACTAGCCTGCCTTCGAGATTCCCTGGATTACGTTTCAAACTCTCCTGCTATTCTTCCTTGATAGTGATGCTCTTGCTATCGGAACAGAAGTAGTTTAGTTCTCTGTTCGATTTCAAAAGCATCACTATCAGGGAACAATAGAAGGGAAGTTTGATATGCAATCCAGTTGGGAGTGCTGCTGGCAGGCAAGTTACGCATGGTCTCTCACAAGGTCATTACAAGTAGGCACTTCGACATAGTTCCAGAAGTACAGATGTTAATCACAGTGGTCATGTGATGGTCTTGGCCATTGCCTAATTAGCCTGCCTTGGAGGATCCCTGGATTTCATACCAGCCCTCCTTCTACTTTCCTTGATAGTGATGCACTCAAACTTGGGACAGAGAAAAGCTCGACCTGGTTCTTGTTCTAATTTTGAGTGCATCATTATCACGGACAGTAGAAGAGGTGGCTGGTATTAAATCCAGCTGGGAGTCTTCATGGCAGGCAAATTAAGCTGGCATTGAGCTTCGCTCTCAAGATCGTTAGGTGTACATACTCGAGACGATGCTGCAACTATGGAACAAATGTTAGTCTACATTTATGAGGATGTTGATGTAAGGTTTATCTCGTATACTTAAATGCTATTGAAGTTTGGCAAAGAAACAATAATCACAATTTGATGGCACTGCAATATGTCTGTTGCGTGTTCCAGTTTGAATCAACTCTTTTGTAACCATTACTATTACTGTTCCCTCATACTCGTACTGTACAGAGTTGTCAACTTGTCACAGATATTGGATGTATTTGGAGCAAGCTATACTTGAGATGACTTCTAATATTAAACTCATTAAGGGGTTACATTATCGAGACAAGCGATAAGCTTTTTAGCAAGACAGAGTACGGAATCTTTCATACACTATCTCCAGAGCCCAGGCGGAAGCAAGGAAAGGATCACGCAAAATCAGAAGGGTATGCAGCACCATGCCTGTGCTGTCTCATTCTATTTTGGATAGCCATAGAATACAGCTCGTGAACTTGAGAAAATTGTTTCAAGGTGTTCACAAATGACACGAAGCAGAGGAAGCCAGAAATGATGAGTAGATATTAGGCAGTGATGTCCGAATTTTCAGAACTTGAACACCGTATTACTTATCTGTTGAGATTGACTTCCAAATCTGCTTGAACTATCAGATCAAATTCATCCTCCGTGGTATTGTTTTGCGTGTGAATTATGGTCCCGACCATTCTGGTTGTGGTCGATTCTTTAAGTGATCTAATGACGTGACATTCTACCAGCTGGTGACTTCATACCAACTGGTGACATTCATACCGGCTGGTAACCCCCTTGAAGCATTAAATGTCATATCGTCAGGAAGCAGGTCAGCGTTTCCAGCTTTAATAGACCTGGCGATAGAGCACTTCCCAACACCTTGCATTACAGAGGTCCCAGTCTAATAGAAATCGAGTGCTTCACATTGCCCAATAAAATCACGATGTTCCATTATGGTGCCATACAAAGACTATGACATTCGTAAGGTTCAACAAATTAAATCATAATCAGCATGGTTTCATATCCTGTTGAACTAAATTATTTTTCTCTTAGCAGAGCTCAGTGACGAGTATAGCACACTGAACACAAATCAAGATTGCATTACGTCATAACATGGTACAAGCTATTATGTGTCGGCCCTTCGTGCGCTGAGTCTGACACTTTAACGCCCTTCAAAATGGGAGGCAACTAGAAATAAGGACTCCCCCTATCTAAATACCAAATTCGAGGTAGATGAATCACAGATGCTGAGAGCACTGAAGCTGAGATCCGATTTCTCCTATTTCCTAGAACCATTGTTGTGTATCGTTCTTTTCCTGGAGTGCAAGAATATTCCTGTCTCGGGTACTAAACAAGACTAGACTACTTGCTTTACACATGTAAGGGCCAGCCTTGACAGGGAAAGATTCTAGCATTCCAACAATTCTAGCTAAGGCTCCAAACCATACTAGTGTTGGCAACAATCTTGAATAAAGAGGAGTTACGGAATCGCAACTTGAAGGACAAAAACTCTCTACAGCAAAAACTATACACCGACCCTTACATCAAGAACTTAGTCTTAGACATGCAAAGACCTATAAAATGATACAACTTAGGACACTGGGACGACACCCAGGCTAAGCGTCTCCCATGAAAACCTCAATGGGACATCATTGAGGGCTGTTACATGGGTCTATGTGGCCACTGCATTCATATTAGAATTTTCTTCAATAATCCCACCTCTCGTGTCGATCATATGAACTCAACGTAGATGAATTTGAACACCAAGAAGAAACAGAGCTTCGGAGTTGCTTCAGGGCAGCCTTCAAAACAGTCAGCAACTAGCCCCCATTTTGGATATGAGCAACATCAGCTTCAGTATCCATTTTCTCCTCTACTGGGCTTGAGTAGGCCTATCTGCACCCCGCTACCAAGAATATGAGTAAAATTGGGCATGATCCTGTCATGATTTTAAAATTATAAAAAAAAATTATAAAAATTAAAAAATAAATAACATGAAAGTCAAAAACACAAACTCGTTAAAAACGGTTTTCAGCTTCATAGCGCATACAGAAAACCTACTTTTCTCCTCTTTTTCTCTGCCAGCTCTTTCTCCGCCAGCTCGATCTCTCTGGCCCATTTGTTTTGCAATGCATTTCTTTCGCTGTGGTTTTCAGATCCACTCTCCCTGCTTCCTCCAGCGGTATGAGGCACTGCAAAAACATTCCACCATCAGAATGTTAAAAATGGCCAGGAGAATCAAGGACTTAGCAAACATTACAGCAGCAAACTACTCTCCAAATGTAGAATTCCCAAGTCGGATAGAATCACCTTCCGTAATCGGCAGTTCAGTGAATGCGCGAGGTGGTAGAGGATCAAATTCAAAGCCCAGAGGAGGCCCATCGTCTCGAAGAGGTCCACACAACTGGCTTTCAACAGCAGCAATAGCTGCCCTTTCAGCTGCTGCCATGGCATTGAACTTTGGCTTCGGACCAGGTCGTTGTGGAGGTCTATTTGGATCTTTCGGTAACCTTGGACCACTCTTCCTCTTGGGTCCAGGTTTGATCCTTTCTAATTCTCCATAACCATCATTGCTGGGTGCATCTATGCCATTTGTGTGCTGGTGCTCAGCAATCAGCTCTACATCATCTCGCTCCTCTGCTAAAACTCGAGCCGGGTATCCATCAGGCTCTGAATCGTCATCATCCTCCACTGCATTTGTAACAATTTCATGTTTCTTGGACGAGCGGCCTTCCTCGGTTGCCTTGTGAGAGTGGTCAATGGTCTTATTCTTAGCATAAAATGTCAACTTTTCGTCGTGGATTCCATCCCGTCTATCCTTGAACCGACGGTGTGTGAACCAAATCTGAAGCTGCTTATCAGACAGATCAAGTTCCTTACCAAGCAACGTCCTTGTTGCTTCAGAAGGATACTTTTCCACTGCGATTCCATGACAAAACTGATGTGAGAAGATCTAAGACTGGTCACAAGAAGTCGACAAGTACAAAGTCACCACCATCTACAATACCCAAAACAAGACAAAACCAAAAGAAAAGGAGTGGCAAAAATAAAGGGAATTTAGAAATAGGGAAAATAATAATAATAAATAAATAGGAGTGAATAGTCCCTACTAATAAGCTGAAATGCGAGTCCATTCTGTTAAATTAAGTTACCAGCATATGCTCTTTCTAGAACCTCGGTCTGTGAGGCACTTTTCTTCTTTCTTGGGGCCCCCTTTGGCTTTTCAGGAGGAGATGGAACAGGCGAAGTACGAGGTGAGGAGTCGTCTGAAGCCATCGGAGCCTATTAATTGATTCTTCGTCCAACTTCGATAAGCCCTGCACAACAAAGTCCTAAGCGAATCAGCACGGAATAATAGTCAAGGTAATTCAAGACATCATCTCGCCCACCAAGACCATCTCCCCGTATGGATGACGCATTTCAGAGCGTATTTCCAGAGTTTATTTCGTCAAATCTTTTTCTCAGTTCTTTTCCTCTTCCATCGTGTTGAGTTCGTAACAGAAGGAACCTTATGCGTAGGCTACAATAAGATGCTACACGTTCGACTCATTGCAGTGATTTTAGATTTCAATCCAGAAATGGCTTCCATTTTCAAGAAATTAGATCTTTCAAATCCTTAGGAAGACAGTTCTCGCGAACGCTATTCTCGCTTATAATGCTATCCGTGCTCTAGCTCGGCACTTATGAGGCTATGTTCTTCTTGCAATGATCGAACTGAAGTTGGAAACTCTCTCAATCAATTATTATTATTATTGGCATTCAATGGTTGGATCCTGGGACGACACCTAATTTTATGTCCACCACTTAATTTTCAAAAACTACAAAAACTGCTGAACTCTGTACACTATCTGCCTTACTGTTCATTGGATCGTCGACCAAAAAAATAATTCTAGCATCTGCTGCTTGAATTGCGGTACCACTAGTACCAATTGAAGCACCACAAACTAGAATCGTAACCCATCTTCTCCTACAATGTTATGTTCCATCAAGAATTCTTGCTGCGAAAATCACATCTAATGTACATCACATCCCCGCAGTCAACTAACTTCAGCGCCTCCGGAGATGAACTCACAATCCTGGTTGACGGATTCCTTAAAATCCCCAAACTCGGAGTTCTTCCAATATGAGTTCTAACTCCAGCATTTTAGGAAACTCATCGAAGTCTCTAAGAAATCCTTCGTCCAATCAGCAAGAAACAATGCTTTTCCAAGTGAAATAGCCACATAAACCAAGCTAATAAACTTAACTTAAACGGAAAGACACGAGACCCAAATTGAAGTAACGGACAATCGGATCCAAACCTCGAAAAGAGGTAAACAAAAAAAAAAACCACGACCGCATTCCCCATCCTTCAAAGCTACTCAACCGAGCACCGCCTTCAAATCCTCACCAACCGTAATGCAATATTTTCCCAAGTCACCAAACGTAATGCTATACTCAAAAGTCCCAGTAACCACAAATAAATCTTCTAGAGTGTCGCAATACATCCCACGACCCAATACTCTACAGTCCAGGAAGCAATTAAATCCCAGAACAACCAACTTCAACGCTTCTAAACACATACATAGACCAACCCTTAACATCAAACCCGACTTCAACATCCCACAACAACAACACAAAAACACGAGACAAAGTCCAGAAGAACCATCTCAGTGCAAACGAACAATCCAACCATCATCAACAGCATTTCAACACCATGAAGCAACAACACAAAAGCACGAACCAAAACCCAGAAGCAAACCTCACCTTGGTGAACGTTCCCTTGGTGAAGAATCCGGGGCATCATCAGGCAAACCGGCTCCCCCACTCCACCCTGAAGCACCAACTATATACACCCCTTACCCAAACAAACCCTCCATAGCCACCCCTCCTTCCCAAACCACAACAAAACTCTCTCCCCACCACACCACCCTCCCAACCAAAGCCCAAACTCACACCTTGAGAGCAAAACCAGATAACTTAACCCTCACAAGCAACACAGAGAGAGATAGAGAGATAACCCTCCACTCCTCGCAAGCACACCAGCGGAGAGATAACCCTCCTTGCAAGACGTGCTCTTGTGTTTGACTGTGCCCTTGAGCTCCTCTCTTTCTCTCTCCTTCTTTCTGTAAGTCTGTGTTTAGCCGACTCGTCTCTTTTCTGTCTGTGCAGACGATGTGATGATGACCACGACGACCATGTTGATGAGTTTCGGTTGGAAACCCACGTTACCCCACCCTACTACTCTGCTGCTGCTCTTCTGTAGCTCCCTCCCCTCCGCCTGTTGTGCAATGCCAGCCCAGCCGCCTGCTCTTCCCCTCCTCTCCTTCCTCCTCTTCTTCTTCTTCTTCTGCAGCTGCTTTCTTTTCTTTCCCAACAGCGAAGGAGTGAGTCGCCGTAGCCATGATGTATGTCAAGTTTCCACTTTCCTCTCGTGCCATACTGTCACCCACAAGTCTTTCCCTTCTAGTGTAATACTACTACTCTCCCACCCTTGTTCTAGAATATATATTCATCACTCCACCAACTCAGTCTTCAAGCCTCTCTCTGCCGTCCGACCAGGCTCAACTTACTCAATTATCACTCCATCTCTCCATCCAATTTTATTCTACTTCTGCTCACTACTAGTAATGCCCAGGCTCAATACTTTCTCAATAGTTTCTCATTAGTTTCTCAATACTTTCTCAATAGTTTCTCAATAGTTTCTCAACAGTTCCAGAATAGTGTTGTCAACTTGATTGCTGCTAACGTCAACTTGATGATGAAGGAGAGTGTATAAACAATGACATGGTAGTGTCAAACGTGAATTAAAAGTTAAGTTATTGTTACCCATTGGGAGTGAGTGAGTGAGTGAGTGAGTGTGTGTTTGAGTTTGAGGTTGTGGAACCCACCCCATGCAGTGACAGAGTGGAACATATAAATGCTGTTTGGTGTGTAGTGGCCTCATCAATTGGTCACTGCCTGTGGAGAGTACTATTATTAGTTTGGGTTGAGGGCAGGTGTGGTGGGATGAAGAGAGACCTACCTAACTTCCTTGTAGCAGGGAGTTTGTCAATATTGACTACTGTATATATGAGTTATCACTGCTTTGGCTTTACGCTCACTGCTTTAGGTGAGAGGAGGATTGTGTGCACAGGAGGCTCTCACAGGAGGAGGATGGATGGGTGAGCTTGTTGGTACTAGTGCTAGTACTACTGTGGACTCTGGAGGTTAGGAAGTGAATTCTTTCTTTCTGGTGTGGAGTTTTTTTCTTTTTCTTGTGTTTGGAAAAGGGGGCTTGAAAGGGGAAGAAAGTCATGGGTGTGTGAGCATCGTTTGGGATAAGTGGGCAATATATTCAAGCAAGGAGTTTGAGTCTGGTTTGAGTTTCTAGGAGAGGGAAATATCTTCACCATGTGGCTTGCTAGTGGCTTTGAGTGTGAGCATCTGTGTTGCCCAATCCCACTTGGATGTATTTTTCTTCATTTCGGAGGTGGTGAAGAAATGTTGGTGTATTTGTAGATGTTTGGGGCTTTACTTAAGTGTTTTTCTAGATGGGATGAATTAGAAGATGTTTCTTTGCAAGTAAGCACTGAGCAGTGAGCTCCCCAAGAAGGATAAGTGACTGCTCTTTGTGGCCTAGTCAGTGGTGCATATCAAGATTTTGGAGTCTCCAATGTCCTCAGCTCCTCAACTCAGAATTACGAGCAATTATAGTGGATATTGAGAGCAAGCAAATGATTTATATGGATGAAAAACCAAGTATTGGAAGGTACCATGTAGTTGGTAGAATCTAATTCGTGTATTTCATAGTTGTTTACTTTGAAACTTTTGATCACTTAAGGCTATGGCCTATATGTTTGGTTATTTTAATGATGTGGAAAGATTATGGCAATTTATGCACTTTATTTTAGTTACTGAGACTATTGCCATTGTCACTATGATTATATTAAGATTGTAGTCAATGTGTCCACTGAGTTAACCACTCATAGGTAATGCACAAACAAACTAACATAATTATTCATAGAAGTCAAGATTACCCCCTCTCCCCCCCCCCCCCCCCCCCCCCCCCCCCAACACACCCTGCACCTTGACCGATGAGGGTGTATACTTAGTCTCTTTGCAATGGATTTTCTTTCATTTGTGTCAAAAAAAAAACAAAAAAAAAACTAACATAATTAAAGATTTTTTTTTTCCTACAATAATCGAATTATAACTTCCTTTTACTCTTCATTTTGACTTTAGTTACATAAAACTAGAGCTTATATGAACCTTCTCAATATGACAATCTGCACTATAACTATTATCCAAAGTTTTTACCTATTATATTTATTGAATCTACAAATGTGAATGCAATCTTAGCAGAGTTCCACTTGGTCATTATTATTTCCGACACTTACGGCTGCCTCCAACGAGCAGCAATTTTTTAATTTTTTCTTTCTTTCTTTTAGACAAATGAACAAACTTCATTGCAGAAAGGAAAGCACAACGAGCAACAATTTTCAAGTCAGCAACCACTTAGAAGCCTCCATTGCGTCTCATTTAATCCACTTATTTCACTCAAAAGGATTATGACTGGAGTCCAATTATCACAATATCACTTTGACCTTCTTGATATCTGCTAAGAATCTCGCATATAATAACTCTTTGTTTTATCTTCATCATTATCAGGCTATGGTCCTTGATATAGCAGACATTGACCAAGTGCCTGATCTACTTACTAGAATCTTCACTTTCTCACACATAATTTAATACTTATCTCGGGACTTACTTAAAATCAATAACTCAAATAATTAAGGCAATCAAAAGTATGTTACATCCCTGAGCCAATCATTTCATCACTTTGACTATACATGTATCCTTCTTATGAGGCTATGGTCCTACAAAGCATCCATTATCTACTCATTTCAATCATTTCATGACTTTGACTATATCTGTATCCTTCTTATGAGGCTATGGTCCTACAAAGCATCCATTATCTACTCATTTCAATCATTTCAATCATTTCATGACTCTGACTATAGCCTTATCCTTCTCCTGACTCGGCTATTGTCCTACAAAGCATCCATTATCTACTCATCTCATTAGACTAAAGCCTTACTTCTCACATAAAAGACTATAGCAATAACAACAAACTTAGAACTCCTGAGCACACTTCAAAAGTTTGTTGTAACTTAGGATTGTATATTGGCAAACTCAAAATATGTATACACATGTAAGTAGAGTCCAATTGCTAAAATGATTCTGGCTGGAGAAAGAAGGCAATAGCCTCTTTTAAGTAGTCTTCATAATCTTCTACTAGTATGTCTTTTAGTTCAAAATGAATTCACTAGCGGCTAACAACATCTAACTACCTCCTTTCTCCTTGTATGACCCTATTTCCATTTGGGCCAGCTAATTCTTTAGTTTACAAAGACTATAATCAATTTAATCAGATTTTTAGATAATTTGACTGGATCAAAAATGAAAATGAGCATATTGATTCATATTTTCAATATGACAACAATGTTTATCATCAATATTCAAGTGTGGAAAGATGTCAATTATGGTTTGGGGTGCTTAAACTGCAACCAAGAAATGTTAATTTTAATTGAATTTCCTTTAAACAACGCACTACTATGGACTTTGTAGAGATTTATGTGAATAAGTATTATTATCATGTTTTTTCCACCAAGTTACGACAAAGAACTAGTATTTATGTTGGATGGTGCATCAATACATATAGCCAAAGTGAGAAAGAACTATAGCAAAGATATTGGTTAAAAGATGCTCAATTAGCCTCCAGATTGTCTTCCCTTAAATCCTTTAGAAAACGTGTAGCTGATTTGAAAAGATAGGGTTTAGAAGATTGAAATACCAAGAAGCAAAGAGCAAAAGTAGAATACAATGCAAGTACCTTGGGAAAGCATACCAATGAAGATATTAACCCCGGGACCTCCAAGACCCGAAACCGCAGATTTTGACCACCTTATGGAAATTGATGTATGTTTCCAATAAAATTTCTTTTTCTGGTATTTCCGACCGTAAGATCTTCAATCTAACTACTTGCACTAACACCGTGTCAAATTATGACTTTTGAATCTTGACCATTTGTGAGATTATAACGTCCAAAGTTTACTGATTGTTTTTTTTTTGGCTTTCCTCAAAAGGCATAGTCTAAATGGTGCCAAGGGAGACTTGATGATTGTTACCCCAAACATTTTGCTCATATTATTTTTCATGTAGGTAACTAAGTTGAGCACCTCCATGCAAAATTTTGAAGACTTATTTTGATTTTTTGACCTTCATGCAAATTATTTTCCAAAAACAGGTACAAAAATCGTCAATATGGTAAAACTTAAATAACATCCAATTTTTTTGGTTTGGAAAAAAAGTGAACGGCGAAAAGTTACATCTATGAAGTTTTTAATTTTGGAAGAAAAAAAAATCAAACAATTCCTAAATCTCAAAATTTTGGAAATTTTTGAAAGGAAAAATTGTAAAATTACAGAAAACTTTGAAGCTTGTTCATATAATTCTTGGAGGTTGTCCTTCTAAAATTGGTAAACTTTTTGGCTTGGGTCACTTTGGATTTTGAGTAATGATTTGGTTATGAACATACTTTTAAAAACAAATTTGAAAAAAAACCTAATTTTAAACTGCCCTGTTTCGACCTGAAACCTAAAATTTCTAGATAAAGGTTCTAAAATTGGAATTTGACTTTGAAAATTTTACCACGTACACCTTGCTGTAAAGGGATCATCCAATAAAAATCTTAAGCAAAAATATTGCTTTTTACCTCTTCAACTAGGCTGCCCGAAATAGCAAAAATCCAAATCGGGTTTCCTAGACCTTTAGGGGTTAAGCAGTTAGTTGTGAGCATGACAAAATGGATAGAAGAATTTATTGATGCTTGATGAGGTAGCACATAGTGGTAGTAGTAGTTGTTGATCAAATCAACTTTTAGGTTATAATTGATTACAAAATATTTGTATTTTTTAACAAAAAACTTCTACATGTATAAAGCTAGGTGATTTATAGAAAAAACTTTTTTTTTTTTTTTTATACATATGAGGTAGCATCAGCCAAGATAATTTGTTGGGCTCTTCTTCTATGTGTGAGGAACAGTAAGCAATTACCTTACTTTGTTGAAGGGATTATACATGATTTGCAAGATCATATCTTATAAAAAAATTCAAAAGTTTCTTTTCATCCAATGACCGAATTTTGAAGCCATTATCAAATCATTCTAAAACATTTCTTATAAATTCAAAAAAAATGCTTTTACATTTTCATCTACTTGTTTGTGTTATAAACAACCTCTCAAGAGAATAGATCAAAAGTGTGTTGGAAACCATGAGAAGATAAGTTTGCAATCAGCACATGTTTGTTTTTCGTACAATTGCTAAGGCAATTTTTGAAGGCCAATGTAAAATCCCCAGAAAAGGACATGTTTAAAGTAAATCCCAAACAATAAACCTCGCCGTCATCTTAATGATAAGGCGGATCCTTCCCCTCTTCCTTCCCTCTCTGATTTTTTTATTAGAGGGCTTGCGGCCCCTTTTTAATAAATTTTATATTTTTAATGGAATCAAGGACACCAAATTAGTCTAGGGGTCCACTTAATTAATTTTAGTCATTTTATGTATTTTTTTTTTAAAATTCATCAAAAAAAATATTTATATGGGCTTTTTGCCCCTTTTCAATTGGAGCCCTAATTGGGGGGGGGGGGGGGGGGGGTGGCCTTGTCATTAATCCTTTAATGTCAAAGTCAGCCCCACGGGCTTGGTTTAATAGAATAATTAGAGACAAAAGTTTCATTTCTCAACTAAATCAAGAGAGACTTGTTGCGTTGGAAAGTTACTGAAAAAACGATCTAGATTCCAAATTTTTGCCTCATTTGAGAAATTGTGGAATTGTTGGTAAGCAATCAAAGTTATCAAATTGAACAAGTTTTGAGGTTGGGGCAGCTAAAGTTCAGCAATGCGGTAGTGCTATAGTGGTTCTAAGTGCTTGCTAGCAGTGCACTACAGAGCCGTTTCTGAAAAAGAAGAAAAAAATAAAAATAAATTAGATTCTTTCTAGGCTGCCCACCCAAGACCCAAAATGTCGTTTAAGGGTTAAAACAAGGGCGAGGTTTACCACCGGGAAAAGTAAATGTTCTATGGGTTCTAAATCATATTCTAAATTTTAGGGTATATTTCTTGAGGCAACTAAAAAAAAAAGGATCATGCATTCTCATGCCTTGCCTTGGATTAGGGAGACTTATCTAGGCAACATCTTCAAAAAAATTAGGTGTCTTGCCTACACCTCATTGGCTGCAGGCTGTCATGGGCAGCAACAAATTCCATTTTGTGGAATTATTTATGCCATAACTTTTGTATACAAATTTAGAAGAAAAAAATGCAAATATTTATATTGAAAATTTGAAAATGTATAATATTGTAAAAATTTTAAGAATGTTTTAAAATGTTTTAAATTTGCCCTAATCTGTCCAGAAAGGAGAGCAATCCAATTTGGTCTTTACAGGTTAATGTTGGATGTAAAACTTTCCAAATAGCTAACAAAGTAAATATAACATGTTGCAAGTAAACATAACATATTATATTTACTTTATTTAAGCATTGTATGCGTTCATTTTTCTTCCAGTTTTTATTCAATGCATCATTTCTAAGCATGGTAACAATTTCAGATATTGTAACAATTTCAAAAAGGCCTTCAATGAATCTATGTTTTTCAAATTGTTGTTTTTCATAAAGCGGGGATAGACTTTGCTCCATTTGTAACCCTAATTCTATGCTTTCTCTCCACCGCTCTCGGAGTTCTCTTCCAATGAGAGTAACAGACAACTTCAGGCAACTTACTGTCTTCACCCTGGACTTCCCCTTTAAGAACTCAGCCACTCTCAGTTGGGTTCCGGAACAGAGATCTGTGAAGAGCAACTTGTTGAGCCAGATCTTCACAAGAGTGGAGCAACAAAAATTCATGTTACCGGATGCAGAGTTCGATGGCATGAAGTGCATTCATGCACACGTTAAGGTAAAATCGCTGTAAATTCTTCTGTTGTGGAGCCTGAGTGGCTGAATGAGCAAGTGACAGACTCATTTCAACATGGTGGTGGGTATATCTATACACTTTCTGTATATTTTCTGTTGAAGAAAGCCTCAATTGCAATGGTTCTGATGGCCCTTCTGGTTGAGATCTTCATCAGCAACATCGGTGCTGTATATCTTACCTATAATCGCTCGTAAGGTGCTCATGAAGTAGCTGACAATGCGTTGATGTTCGTCGTTAAACTCTAATTTTTGCTGTACAAAATGGAGCACTTTTTGCTTGCTCACAAACTGATTGCCCAGGCTCATTGATAAAGAGTGTTGTTCTTTCAAACTTCTGATTCTCGTTTCATTAAATTTTGACCATGAGCCCTTGTTTGTGGAAGTTTTCTGAGGTAGGTTCTTGGCTTGTGCAGTGGATGGGATATGATTGCATGAGCGTGCAGTTGCTGGTCATTCAGAAATATATCTTGCTGGTTTAATATCCGTTCTTGTGATCTTCTTTCTGTTTGTTTTATGATGAAAACACTTGTAGTATATGCATTAATTTACCTGGAAATGAGATCTCTGTAGGGGATTTCAATTTCGCCTAGATATAAAGATGTGCATTAGCTTTGAGCTTTAAGGTTCAATTGCTGCACGACAGACCTGGTAGAAGACAGTAAATAGTTGCATTCCAGGTTAGAGTTTGATACCAGCAAGTTTCAACGATTCAAACAATATATTCCGAAGACGAGGGAGTGAAGGGAACTGAAGTGATTTTGCATTGTCTTATTGTTTCGAACTAGATTTCTTCCGATGATGTTGCTTTGACAGGACTACGGTGGATCACATCGCTGAGAGCTTACAGGAAAGTGCATAAGAGATTTTAGAACTTCGAAAGAGTGCAGGATGTGCAAATTGAGGTGAAGATGACTTAGAAGCTGTGTTAAGCTGCTGGTTTTTACATACATGTTCTTTTGTTGGTGATCGACGACATAAATTTGATCAAACGATACAGGGGGGTTCACGAACAACTCAACCAGCTAACCAGTGCAAGACAACTTGCTCAGAAGACCTGTGGTGAAAAAAACACATAACTGAAGAGGACGACAACGTGCCGGATGTCCAGGTTTTAACAGCAAAAAACTATCAACAGGTGATAGCAGATCTTCTTCAACATCTTACTTCTGAATGTATACTCCATATGCAAATGATCTTCTTCCCAAAATGGTTACATCGTAGAAATTCGTCCTCGTGAAACAATGATAGATCTGCCAAGAATCGATATCTGGATAGAAGATTAGGTGCTCAACCAAAACCAGTCTTCTGTTTACCACCTTGTCATGCTCCGTAAATGCTCATTCGCTCAAGAGTTCAAGCAGTGAAACAAGTGCTCAATGCTCTAACAATGGATTTTATTTTAAATGCTGGCAGCTTGCGCTAGATTCGCCGATGAACGATTTCCACATTGGCAGTCACTGCTCAGTTCATAACGTGCAAGTGTAGCCTATGTCCTAGTGATGTGAGGATGCTTTTCTCCAATTTGTCGTTCAATTATGATTGTTCCACAATAGCATTCATGTGTGGACTAAATTCTGGGATTTCAGAGCTTCAAAAGCTAGACTAACTTAATCAGCTCAGGAGCATGAAGAAGACTTGCCACCATTAACAACGTGATTAGGATTCTGTGGACCTGTACAGCTTTGATTCATTGACTTTTATGCAATTTCTGATTTTTCAGGTTTACGGTCTTAATGTACTGAGATTAAAAAAATTAGCCCGAAGTTAAGCACTGGAGTAAGATGTGGGAGCGTGGACATCAATACTATTCCGGACTGCTAAGGATATAAGTTTTTTAATTTACATGGAAAAGTAATCCAAAATGGTTTTTGGGGTCAAAACAATGACCTCTCTGACAACTGACAGTGGTATACTGTAACAGTATATCGTTGCAGGAATATTAAACAAGTCCAGCTGTGGTATTCTGGTTGAGTAAGCTGAGGATGGAAGTTGAGATACTACATTCATGAACTCTCCACTGTGTTGAGAGTTTTTTTGTGTTCACCTTCATCCTTCTGCAACTTATTCAATTTGACAATGTAGAATATTTCTTTATTGAATTGTACATCCCAGAGATCATGGAAAGCATAAGTTCAGAGTACAGTCCTGCACATTCTAGAAACTCCAGGTGAAGTGGTGAACTATGAAATTAACAAAGAGACGTTTGTCAATTCCTGGAGAAGACTCACCGCAATCTGTAGGCTGGTCCAGGGCTACGCTGGTACTCTGCATCCACCAAACTCTTGTCTTCCACATGAGTTCATGTCCAAGGAGGGACGGAACAATGACTCGTATACCAAATGATGTGACCTGGATAATACCATATGTGCTCCACTCCAGTAAGTAAACTATTGAGAAGTTTTGTTAGCTGTGTTCACCGGGGTGAAGATAAGAACTCCAGGGTCTTTGAATCTAGAAGTTTGTTGCTTTTGATTCTCTAGTTAATGGTTGTGTCTGCCTTACGTGAGGGCCTGGGTAAACAAAATCTGAGGCCTATACCACAGAGAGGAAATTTGAACAAACAATAGTGAATTGGACAGATAACATTGGTTCAAATGAACAAGTGGTTGTCACATGATAAGAAGTGTGGAGAGTGATACCAATGACATGGAATAACTATTATTTTGCTTTAGCTATTGTTTTGGAATTGACATGCAATAAAGTACTAACAAGTGGTACTGTAACACCATAGCATGTTTGTTCTGAAATAATCCAAAATATAAAAAACAAAAAAAAAAAACAAACAAAATTATGAAGATCCAAGAATGAAAATAGAATAAATTTGTTTTTGTAATATTTTTTTATTTCTAAGCCACTAAAGGTCATTTTATTGATTTTTTGCTAAAAAAAATAATCAGAAATTCCGTTTTTAAGAGACAAACCTTAATTTTTCAAAAAAAATTAATTATTTGTTTGTTGATGACCAAACCTGCTATGGAGTTATGGTTGTCCTTGGAAATCCACTGTGTAAAAAGAAAAACAATGAAGATTTAAATTTAAAAAACAAAGTATTAGGTTGGAGGAAGTTGTGGAACTTCATATTACTCTAATTTGGCATGGTTGTTAAGTCAATTCATATTCATGCCAAAAAAGAAGGAAACTTTAACCCCTAACTATCCTTAAAACCCAAAATGGGTTTTTGCAATTTCGGGCAGCTTAGATGAGGGAGTTAAAAGTAATATTTTTTTTCAATATTTTTACTGGCTGCTCCCTTTTCGGTAAGGTCTATGTAGTAAAAAAAATTGAACCCAAATTCCAATTTTAGAACCTTCATCTATAAATTTTAGGTTTCAAGTCCAAAACGGGCAGTCTAAAATTAGGTCTTTTTAAAAGAACAAAAATTGAAATATGTTCATAACCAAATCACTACTCAAATTCCATAGTGACCCAAGTCAAAAAATATACCAATTTTACAAGGGCAGCCTTCAAAACTTACAAAGACAAGCTTCAAAGTTTTTAGTCATTTTTGAGTTTTTCCTTTAAAAATTTGTCAAAATTCGAGATTTTTGAATTTTTTTTTTTAAAAAATCACAAAATCACAAATCTATAAAGGTACCTACTCACCGTTCACTCTTTCTTTAGCTCACAAATTGTTTTTGTAATGCATGTTTTACTATTTTGTCAATTTTATACCTTCTTATAGAAAATAATTTGGATGAAGGTCTAAAAAGCGTTTTGAATCTCTAAAATTTTGCATGAGCATACCTAACCTAGTTAGCTACATGGAAAAAAATGTGACCAAAATGTTTGAAGTAATAATCATCAAGTCTTCCTTCGGCCCATTTGCACCATGCCTCTCCGCCAAGGCCCAAAAAAATATCGCAGTTATATCCTTGGGATGGCATAGTGGTAAAATCGCAGTTTTGAGGATTCAATCTCTCTAAAACACAAGGAAATTTAGGGGTTAACATGGCTCAAAAGAAGCAGATTGGATTACTATTTTTGTTCAAATCAATTCATCTCCTTTGGATCACATGAAATTCTTTCTTTAGTTTTTAAGAATATAATTTCAGCGTGTTAAAATATAATTAGGGAGAATGACCTGGACTCCTTCACGTAAAACATTTGGTGTTGATTTCATAAATTCATCCAATCAACTACAGGAATTCAAGCCTGTCAGAACTTCAAATTGACCTTGACCCCTAGTGTAAAGCGGATCACACTCTAGCTACATTCATAAAAGTCCGAACAAGTTACAACTTAGCACATGTTATTGCACATGCTGTTCAATTTATCTGTTCCAACAAGGAGAAGTGAGCTCAGTGAGCCTACTGTAGCCAGAGAGGATGAGCATGATAGCAGCAACTTGAGTGTCCAGTTTGTAGTATGTGCTACCATCCAAATATCATAATGGGTGTGCCCGGTTGCCGAGAGACATATATTTGGTTGCATATCGAATCTTGGATACTACATGACCAGTGCTTTCCCCATAATATAATATTTGTGTTTGAGCTCAGGGCTGTGTACTTGAGATGACAAATAAATAAAGTCAACCACTCAGGATTTGCATTTCTTGTTGTATTCTTCTACCAATTTTGAAGTTTTTTTTTGTTGAGTGCACCTGATGGGCGGGCGGTTTACACTACATACCAACAATAGTGACCAAGGAAAATGGGTTAATTCCATGGTCACACTTCAAGAAAAATGTAATTTTCAAAGCCATTGGGCCTCTCACTAAGTGTAAACCGCATTCAGACCATGAGGAATGAATGTATACTAAAAAGTGAGTGTGTTGATTTTCAAATGATTACCTATTAATGAAAATTGTGGAACATTGTCCCCTTTTAAAAAACAAAGTTGTTAAAAAATATTAAAATAGCATTTATTGTCTTGCAATGAGAGAAACATCTTTGCTTCTCTTACCACAAAATCCAGCGAATCCTTTAACATTATCCAATATGCTTGTTTTTAACTTCCAAACGGCCATAGTCTTAGAGGGGGCATTTTTGGACTTTGGGCAGGTTCCTAAAAATTCAAATTTACTTGAAATTTTTTGAATTTTTTTGTGGAAAAAGGTTTTTTTCAAGAGGTTTATAGGGATATTTTATTTTATTTTTTGGATGAAGTGAGGAAAAGTTATGGGATTTTAAAAATTTCAGCCAATCTTTGGGTAGGATCTCAGCCATTGTGAATGCAACAACTTCTGTCTAAAACTGCCTAAAGACGAAACTTTGAAATTCCACCAAAAATAAAGATTTTAATATTTTCCAAAAATAAAAATTCCTATATATAGAAGAGGCACTAGTGCATGTTCGCATCGTTTGGATTTTCAATCCAAGAATGTGTCATATGCTATTTCTATTGTAAGAAAACGGCCTTTTTATGAGAATTTCAGCATACCCCCTTTGAAAATTGATGATTTTCTCAAGGTTCCACACCTTGCATGGGCATGAGATTTTGTGGACGTGTACCTAACTCACCTACAAACAAGAATCTAAAGAGGCTCATTCTAAATCTACTCAAAAAAATGGTTTTTTTGGACCCTAAAAGACTATTGACCCCCTTTTGCAGGGTAAAAAAAACTTTTTCTTCAACTTTGAACGTTATGATCTCCCAAATGGTAAGGAATGAGAGTGTGAGATTTGGTAGGCATATAGACATAGAATTTAGATACAAGATCTTAAGGTTGGGAATACCAAAATTGGTTCCAATTTTGCACTATCCGGCTTGTTTTCAAAAGAGACTATTTGGAGGCAATTTTGAGCAAAAACACCCTTGCCCGTTCAGGGGTTAAGCCTTTAACATTGTCCCCTATACTTGTTTTTAAGCCTTTAACATTATCATCTATACTTGTTTTTAAGCCTTTAACATCATGAGCTATACTTGTTTTTAATCCTCTAACATTATCCACTATATTAGTTAATGTTTGCCACTAATTTGTAAATTACTCTAAGTGGCAATAATTTATATAAGATTATAAATTTCATGACACATTAATGCATGCTTTTATTAATATTTTAAAGAGAAATTGGACATTTAGAATGAAGATTTTTTTATTTGAATTCAATCAAAAACAATTGGAGATCTAAACATACTTCATAATGCAAAAAGTCTCATGTGATTTTAATATTTTGACCTTTGAACAGAAAAGATATAAACAAATTGAATAACACATGTGTATCAAAGGTGTTGCCTATTTTATTTTGGAGTGAAATTGTGCGTAGAGGATGAAAGTTTTATGTTCATCCAATAACATTTAGAAGACTAAATACATTATCCAATACAAAAAATTTGACATGATTTTAGATTTGGTCAAATAAGGTATGGTTAACATAAATCACTATGCTACTATGTGATGGCTATGAATTTAAGAGGCATAAGGACCATTTCACTCTTTGAGTGACGGTTGAAAAGTCATCAAAATCCACTAACTAGATTGCAAGGATGTCCAATTTTGAACCTATTGTCCTTACACTAAAAACCAAAGTCTAGAGTTTATTGCCCTTCTTTGTGCTAAAAAGTTACCACTCATAAAGAATTTTGGTGCCAAGACGATGGCATAGTTAGAAAAAATTTAGATGCTAATAATGACCTATTTATATTTCCTTCAATAGTCAATAAATGTTTTAAATAAAATATGTAGAAGAAGACAATTCTTGGACTATTTAAGGCTAGTCATGTTTTATTGATCGATCTTTAAAAAATCATTGGTCCTAGCCCTATATTGGTCCAAGCTAAGCCAAATTACAATTACCACAATTTGGTCATACCAATGAATCTATTGCTAAATTTTTTTTCTACATGTTTTTCATTAATGAGTACAAATTCTTCTATGTTTTTCATCATTTTCAAAAAAAGTCAATTATTTAAATTTTCTAATATGCAATTGGTGAATCTTAGGCTTTGAGGCTCTTACTATTATAGATCAAAGACTTCAATTTGTACAATTTTGATGTATTTTTCAAGTCAAGACTTTGAGCTTTCACCTTCATTTAGGTTGATGTTTTGATGGTCGAGCCCTCAACTAGGTCATAGTATTAACCACATTAATAGTTGATGTTTTGGACATATCCATTACAACCAAGGAAACAAAAAACACAACGACAAAACACAAACCTTGAGTACACACAAATACAACAAGCACAAAGCTTTCTGTCAGAGTAAATCTAAAAAATTCATCAAACCCCAACAAAACAAAAAATTACAACAAAAGTGCCAAATATCAACACATACCCCACTCCCCCGCACCCATATGTGAAGACATGTCCACATGATCGAAACACTGAACATCACAATACCCTCACACGAACTTATCACTAACTATTGTGATTCCCATAAGTAATGTGTTGGCATTGGCATACATCACGCACAAAATACACATAGTTATACTTGACCAAACAACCCAACGCAAAAAGGGGGGCACACAAAAACAATTCAAAAATGGGGACATAGGGGAACATAGTTTAGTCCGGATAGCACCACTTGTCACAAGGATTGAGAGGCCTCTACTATTTTCCTACCAAACCACACCAACATACTACCACATCAATCCACTACACTCTTCATCAAGACTCAAACCCGGACGGCCACACTTTCCAAAGTATATCGTAGTAACAGAGAAACCAACATACTCAACACTCTAGGTGTCCATGGCTAAAGACAACAACGCACACAAGACCACTCATGGACACACACATACCAAGAACACAAATACCTTGTAAAATAGTCACGGTCTTCTTATCTTAAATAGTTTCTATAGAGCCCTACCTCCGAAAGGGGGCATTAAATCCAAAAAGAATCTGAGTAGGCTACACGGCCTACAAACAACATTCTTACAGATTAAAGGGCCTTTTATTCACATTGGTATTATTTCTACCAAAGTTATATATATGATGTTTTGTTTTACTTATTCATATATGCACATTAGAAATCTTAAAAATTAGATCTTTGTTTTCAAAAACATTATTTTATCCAAGTATATGCACAATAAATTGCAATGAAAATCATTCAAACAAAATTTGTAAAACTTAAAAAAATTATAGTCGTTTTTATTCATTTGTATGAACTATTAATAGTATCTCTTAAAATCAGCATCAAGGAATTTTGAAACAAGATCTATATGTTTTAGTTTGCATAACGTTATGTTATTAATAATAACATTAATTTGTGTTAATAAAACCAATTAAACACCTACATTAAATTGTATCTTTAAAGTAGAATTATCTTGGAAGTACCATAAGTTTGATTGCGTATTTGCCATGTATTGTATGGTTTGATAATTTCAAAATAACTAATTTTCACAAGATTCAAAGCACTATTATGTCTAAAATGAAGTTGGTGATCCTAAAATAATGAAACTCACTATGAATTTGCTAACTCACAATCCAAAGGATGGAACCCCAAACCTTTCAAGACAATTCCTTTCTTCCTTCAGGGACACCTAGCCCTTCTCATAAACAAATATAATTCAAATGTATCCAATCACTAATAACTATTTTACAGTCATTATGCACCTGCTGCTAGTTGATGTGCATAATTTGCTGTATCAGTATCCTTCACAAGTTTGAACCAAACCCACACATTGGCTTGGACATGCACAGCAGGCCAAAATCAAGTGTTTGTTCCTGCACATCTAGTAACAGTGTATGAAATCATTCCCATTTCACGCATTAAGAATGAACCCCCATTTTATTGTTGTCACACATAACTTCGATGCTTATTTCAGCTTTTGTTTACATATCAATTCTATCTTATGATAGCTTTTAGTCTTATTATCATTTTGCCGTGTGTAAGGAAAATGAATCATCCATAGTTACTAATTACTCCTAGTAATGATATGCATAATTTTGAAGTTATTCAGCTTGTGCCTTATGATGACCTCAGGCTTACACCAAGAAACTCAAGACATATTATCATCTTCAATGACAGTACTGGATATTGTACTGGTTATTTGATGGAAGTTGGTGTTGAACAAGTACTCATGGTGTACTCTCTCACCGTATTATGATAGGATTACCTTTTATGGAAATTTGATAAAGAGTGTATTAGGCTGGGCCCCAACCTTTCAGGGAGGGCTCTGGTGATTAAAAAAATCAGTATTACTGTGTATCATGAAATAATAATCCCATTTCACTCTAAGATACTATTACTATATATTACACCATTGAGTTGTTGCATGCGCCTTTGAATCAATTGATATGTTATTTATATTTACAAGTTGGATTTATCTTTGTGTGTGTGTGTACATTTGCCAATATTATTTAACTTTGGATACATAATTCAAATTAGATAAATAGTTTGAAATGATATTGGGATAAAAACCAATTCAAATCCATGAAGAAATATGTCCTTGGATATCAGGAGAAATTAACCTGGTACAGTCATTAATAAACCACAGTCAAGCAGTCAGTTAGGACTTGACAGGTTAACCCCAAAATGCCCAGGCATAATTTCCTTCAGCAATTCATTTGCTCATCCCTTGATGATGATGATGATCCCTGTTTTCATCCTTTCAAATCAACATTGATAGAATGACCAGTAACTCGTATAAGACCATCATCACTGTTCTAAACGCACCTCAAGTGTTTCACAAGGTCCTAATTTGCAGTTAGGATTTACTGAAGTGGATTGCACCACAGCTGAAGGGACACTGGAGAGGTACCCAATATGTGGAAAATGATGTGAGTCTTCATGTTGAAACTTCACAGGCACTAAGTTATACAGAATCCTACACAGCCACACTAAGCATGACTAAGTCGTGACTTGTATGTACAACTTATATTCAGTTCATAAACTTGAAAAAGTCAAATTATATCTAGTCCGTATTAATCCGAAATCAAGCATGGTTGTAGCAATGACCAGAAATATTAAGTATGAGCTGCAAGATTTCATGCAAAATGGATACTTCAATCACACTGCAACTTGGAGACGGACTTGCAGAAAAACCTTCCAACATCTATGCGTTCTGGAAACCGAGCTGCTCCAAAACCAAGCAGTAGGCAAAAGAGTTGGGTCCGAGAAACTTGTCCAGTCTTTTTTCAGAAAGTGTCTAAGAGTACTCTAATTCAGTCCATGCCTTGAAAAAATGAGTGCTTCTGATTGGTGCAGAAGCGCTTTCTTTTCAGAATCCAACCTCTCATGAATGTCAGGACTCTATGCTTAATTAATAGACACTCTATGACTTCACATTCATAAATTCACAGGAAATTCTAGAAGTTTTACTCAAAAATTGTGTTCTTTTTTTGGGATGGATTTGCACTTACTTTTCAAACCATGCAAAATTTCTAAAGTTCTCCAGCATTCTTCTAAGTGATCACACCTAAAATTCAAACGGTTTTCAGCACCATTACCTTAACTAGTAAGTTATCAAGATTTGTGGGCTTTCACAACTGATGTAAAATACTTCTAAAAGATCATGCACAAAAAAACTCAATAAATTAGACCACGTGGATTAGAAGATTATAGAGTTTGAAGTAAGAAACATTGTTTTTATTTTTATTTTTTCAAAACAAGATTAGCTGACTTTGACTTCTATTTGAGTAGATTTTTGGGACTATACATGTTGGAGGTTTTGTATTAAAATGATGTACATGGTGTAAATTACTTGTGCACCAAATTTTAGATTTAACAGAAAGGCATAGCATTGTGAAAAACATAGTATAAGGAACACAGGTTCATATTATTGTTAATACTACTTTTATTTTTTTATAAACCATTTTTTATTAGAATAAAAATCCATGCGATCAAAATAAAGGCCTATTTCAATTCTTGAAGTTAAAAAAAATTAAAAAAATAAAAAAATAAAAAATAAAAAATAAAAAACCAAAATCTCTATTTTTAATGTGATAAAGAATTATTATTTTTCATGCTTGACCAAAAAAATGATAAAACTTTGGCTCCTTATAGAATGAAAATCTTTCACAATATAAGAATTGTTTTTGATACTCTCAAAACCAATCATGTTAGTTACTTGCATTAAAAATCCCAAAGGCAGTTGAAGGATGTATCAAAATTTTGGAGCTACTGGAGAAGTAGAAAAAACCGCTTTGGACACCGTAAATATTTTTCCAACGTTTAGTGCAAAAAACATTATACTCCCGCAAAACTTTTGCAATTCCCTACGTCTACAAAGAATTTCAGAAACTCACATCCAGAATTGACATCGTAGGGACCTACCTGAAATTTCAAAAAGCCCATTCTGGACTTCTGCTGTTTAGGGATTAATCATCTTTAGTTCAGTGTCGCGAGTAGAAAGATGGTCTAAGGGAGGGCAATCATCAAGTATATTAGTGAGTTGGTGTAAAATGCCACTCTAACAACTCATTCGTATACTCGCCCTTTGCAATAAAGTTGGCCCTTGTCTTAATGACATGGCATGCCC
This sequence comes from Ceratodon purpureus, assembly GCA_014871385.1. Classification (NCBI taxonomy): domain Eukaryota; kingdom Viridiplantae; phylum Streptophyta; class Bryopsida; order Pseudoditrichales; family Ditrichaceae; genus Ceratodon; species Ceratodon purpureus. The sequence continues at coordinate 7,772,791 of CM026428.1, read as the reverse complement.
TCCTCTCTCCTTCCTCCTCCTCTCCTTGCTTTGAATTTTAGAGAGCATGCAATCTTATTTTAGAAAATTTGATTATATTTTTGGATACAAGGACTTTGAATTAGTCAAAGGAGATCCATTTAATTAATTTTAGATAGTTAATACAATTTTAACAAGGGGCTTTTTATCTCCAACAATGGGTGCCATGCTTGAGGGCTCCTTAACATTAAGACAAATGGAAGGTTTATGGTTGAATTGCACTCGATCTTTCCAAACCATCTTTCCATTAGTGTCTACTTAGACTTAGGAGCCCACAATTAGGATTCTCTAAGAGCATCTGCACCGCAATCCCTCCAAACAACCGCTTGATCTAGATAATAAAGGAATTGTCTATGGAATTTATTGAAGAGACGGGTTGAATGGAAGTCAAATGCACCATCCAAAAAAACCCTAATTTGGAGTTCATTGCGCACTATTTATGTTTATTCTCTTGCTACAAATTCCAAAACACAAATTGCACTTGACTTGTTATTTTAAACTTCTACTTGAGCTATCCTTCATTGAAAAATTCTTTCAAGCACTTTGCTCCATGGCATTCTTTTATTCAATTCTTCCTAAAGGGGCTTCCTCTTCCTCCAATACAAACTGAGCACCTTCTCTACAAATTAGCACCTTCTCTAGCCATTTCATTTGTCTTCTCAGCGTTGCTATTTCTTCTTTGTATTCCCATCCCTTCTCAATGTTTCCATCTCTTCTCAGCGTTGCCTTTTGTTCTCATAATTATTTTTACAAAGAAAAAGAACTCTGGCTCCAAAGGGGCCGACGTGAATATAGTGTTTTTTCATTTTATTCACTAATCCGATGGCGGCTGGACAAAGGATAATGAATCTAGAGCTACTCCCCCTTTCGAAGGTAAACACTTTTCTACACTACTCCCCCTTTCGAAGGTAAACACTTTTCTACACTAAGTGCCTTAAAAGACAACCGACATGTCATCCTTCCAATGTCTTTTTGGATACCCATACAACGAGATCTCAAGACCCCCCACCATAGTTGGATGGACTATGGTAGTAGGCACCACGCCGGCATTGGAATTCAAACTCTCAACCACCTTGATGGTGTGCCATGACTCGAACCACTACACCACGGCCGTGGTGCCTCAAATATTTTTACATCTCATAGTTTCCTTTGTATTGTTGATTTTTTTACAGTTTAAAAACAAGCACATATGAGATGACTAGATTGTGAAAAAAATAGAATGAGCACTTTTGAAACCAAGGACCGGAAGCAAAAATAAATACCTCCTCAGTGAAGTGGAAGACGAGCAAATAGAAGGATACAAACCTCAAAAAGTGAAGAAGAAAGAGGAACTTGCTTCAAAAAAAGGAGCCATTGGAAGACTCTCGAGCATGATATTAAAGTTGAAAAACACTCAAAAAAATATTGGACATGGAACACATTAAACGAAGGACAAAGCAAATTGAGGTACTTATTCAAATTTTAATTTAAAAACTATGTTTTGCAAGAATAATGGGAAAAAATAGGAGTAGAACTAGGATTTTTATAATTTTAGATACCTTGTCGAAGTTTCAAAATTCCATACCAACCTTTAAAAATTATTCTAAAAAACTTGAATTTTTGAAATTTGTAGATGAAAGATTGAAAATCATAAGTGGAAAGATAAAAATCATAAATAGATATTTGGCACCTAGACCAAATCTACCAATTATTTTTCAAAATCCAAAGATGAATTTTGAAGATCCAAAAATGAAAGTCGAAGACTCAAAAATGAATTTACAAAAATGGTTTGATGAAATTTTTGGTGGAATATATTTTCACACATATGTATCATAGGTTTTATAATATTTATTTCTTCACCTTTTTTAAAGATTGAAACTTTTTTTATCAACATATTTTATTAACATATTTTATCATCATAAATTTATATATTTCATCAAACCATTTTTGTAAATTCATTTTTGAGTCTTCGACTTTCATTTTTGGATCTTCAAAATTCATCTTTGGATTTTGAAAAATAATTGGTAGATTTGGTCTAGGTGCCAAATATCTATTTATGATTTTTATCTTTCCACTTATGATTTTCAATCTTTCATCTACAAATTTCAAAAATTCAAGTTTTTTAGAATAATTTTTAAAGGTTGGTATGGAATTTTGAAACTTCTAAAAGATATCCAAAATTTTAAAAAACTCTAGTTCTATTCTACATCTAGTGGTTCTTTATATTTGAAGCCTTTGTTCAAGTCAAATCTTCCTTCTCTTTCATAGCAATCTACGATCAATTTTTGGCTTTTCCTATAACTTTGTCGTTCATGCGTTCTTTTGTTTTTATTTTTATTTTTTATTTTTTAATCATAGACGACTTAGTTGTATAAATTGTTGCCTTTAGCTTTGTCTTAGGAGCCATTTTTTTCTCATTTTTGTAAGTTCTTCTTGTTTCTTAACTGCAAATACTGTCACATCTTCTGTCTTTATTAATTTGTTTGGCATAGTCATTACCTCCATAGCATATTGATCATCTAATATTTGACTTTTCTTTCTTGTTGCATTGGCCATCTTTGAAGTAGTTGCATCAAAAATCTTCATTGCCTCCTCTTGGACTTTTGAAAAGTTGAACGTGGTTGTGGCCTTCTTATTATCCTTCAAACATTTCAAGAACAACCCCTCCTTTGCTACTTGTGTCTCCAAGTTATCATCTGTAACAACTTCATTTTCAACTTTGGATGAAGAAACATTTATTTTATCATTGCTTATTGGCGTAGATGTTGCTCGTTGTCCTCCTCCTGCAATCCTAGCGCCCTTCTTTATTTCTCTTCAAATATCCATTCCACAATGAACCTTCTTCAAAGTTTGTCAACAATGAACAAAATGGAATTTGGGTTTTTGAGGAGTTTTTTGCCGGTACAACTCATTAGTTTTGTTGAAAATATCTTGCTCATTTGAGCATGACTCTTTCAAACCTTACACATTCTCATAGCATCGAGAGAATTTGGCTACATCACATCTTATTGTTTCCCATCTAGACTCTAAACCCCTTAAAGTTTTATTTTGACATTCTTTTGGCTTCTTTTTATTGTAATCACCTTGCACCCTCATCCAAAAAACATCTTTTTTTTTTATCCGTTGTTGACAATGAAGTGTTGACTAGTTGCTAAGAATAATCTACAAACTTGCTCATCTTCCTTCGATATAAATTTTTTACCCGTGCCAAAGTTTTTACAACCGTGACCACTAACATTTTTTACCTTAAAGAGGACTGTGAAGCCATAATGAACTAAAAAAATCCTACTTTAGAGGGGAACATAAGGAGATGGGCCACGAAGTCCATGAACTATCCATGGAAAATAGCTTTTGAGGGGCAAGGCGCCTTGAATTTTTGCCTTAGCGGGGTTCATTTATGGTAGAACGACCAAAAATGGCGCAGTGCCGAAAATGGAGCTCTAGTCATCTTCCCTCAAAGGTACATAATAGCTTCCCCACCCAACAATACCATGTACTGATGGAAAATATTATAGGGTGCCATTTTAGGGCACCATTTTAGAAACACCTATGAATCCATCTTCAAAAATTCATAACTAATTGTAGAAGAATCCAAAAATGATGATTCCACTTGCTCCAACTTTTTAATTAGTTTCCCCATGCATGAAAATTATTTTCACTGTTAATTTCGCAGTAGATTCACCAGGCTGAAATTTGCGCCATTTTTGGTCGTTCTACCACATGGGCGGGTGCGATCGTTCAACATCAACCACCACCAGTAATTGGGGGTGGGGGGGGGGGGCAAAAAAAACCTTGTGGTGGAGATGCCCTCACTGTCTAGGATTTTTCCTAGTGCCACCAGGTCCTCTGCATCATTTACTCAGCATTAGCTACTCTGACCTCAATCTGCATGGTAAAACTTAGTCCTTGCTCTTTCATTTCCTTTTGTGTTCTGTTTCTGGCACTGATTCTCTGAGCCTCATTACAAACTCAGGTGAGAATTCTTCATTTTAATGTATGATAAATTTCCTTGAATTATGTTTTTGAAATTAAAGGAACATGACTCACTACAGCAGTACACTGAATTGTCCATCTTGAGTCAGCAAATAAGTTATATTGAATCATCTTGTACTACACAGATATGTATACTATTTCCAAGTGATTTTATTGTTTCCACCGATGTCCACCCCCAGCTTCTTGTTATTAACTTGTTAATACTGTTGTACTTCTGTTAGCCTTGGAATTCGCCAAGCTTTGCACTGGGATTCAGTTCATAAATATATTTGAATTGTTCATGACCAGACAAAGTACTCTGTGAGCCAGATGGGTGCAGTGAGGTAATATAACCCATGGCAGCCATCTAACCATTACGCATCACCCATGAAATGACCAAAAATCATCAAATATGACTTTCAAAAAATTTTGAAGATAAGGAGAATTCACATTACTTTTAGAAGGAAAACATGTGGTGAAAATAGGGTTGTTGTATTTATATTAGGTAGCTATTACGGGCTTCATGCAAAAATAGTCTATCCTTGAGATATTTAGAATCAATTCAAACTATTTAGAATTTCAATACCAAAGACACAACTGGTACCTTGTTCTTAGAAGTTCCATCCTAGAAGCAAGAAAATTATAAATGAATGGTAATCCAATGTTTAGGTGGAATTCCCAAAAGATAGGTTAGACCTACAATGAATGAATTATAACTACCTTGAATCCAAATAAAATCATTAAAATATATATATATATATATATATATATATATATATATATATATATATATATATATATATATATATATATATATATATATATATATATATATATTTTTTCTTAAAAACCACATCACAAAATCAATCTATGAATAACTTCAAAAATTCTTAGGCATTAGATTCTAACTAGACTTTGGGAATAACAGGTTTATTGACCTTCAATAATACTCTTTTTAAGTATATAAGTAACCATTTACTTCTCTTACATAGAATTTCAATTCTGTTTCCATCCTCATTAAATTCCCAGGCAACAATCCAAATTTTTATTTGTACAAATCTAAAAGTTAGGTACTAAGGCCATCCCCTAGTCAAATATCTTCATTTCTTTGAGTTCAATTCTAAATTTTATGTGAACCCGCCTTAAGGCTACTAATCCTTAAATGACATATTCAGTTGTTGGTGGACAATCCAAAACCCCTTAGTAAGAATATGGATTATATCTTCAAGTGGAACAAGGATGCATGACCAATTACAACAAATGAACAAACATATGTAAGCTCCATCAGGAACTTGGACAAAAATTGAATGATCCTTAAAAAGCATTGTATGCATTGTTACCGGGTACAAAAATAATTGATTTTGCAAGTGATTTTATTAGATAACTTTTGTTGAATTGCATTAATAGACCCTTCTATGCATGAGCTACTTTAACTATGTGACATTTTCTAGAATCCAAATGAGGGTTGGGATTGTAATTTGAAGGCTAATCCTCTTAGCATCATTTACAATATCTTCCTTTTACCTTTTTATTGCTATGGTTTATCAGACCTTGTCATGGATTCTTTATCATGGATAACTCACATATTACTTTGGGAAACTTTCTGTTGTGAGGTAAAGACAGCCTAGTGACTTGGATGACATTGTAAGTGACGTGGTGCAGGAACAATTTTCATCAGTACACCTGCACACACCCTGTGCCCATCCTATGGATTGGGTCCATGAAATGATGTTCAACTAAAACTATCATGAATTGGATATTCTTCCTCAAATTGCCATCCTTTTTGAAAATTGGGTTTCTTCTTCTTTTGACACATTTGGACAGATAGGGAAGAAAGGCCATGTTTTCTTCACCTGGTCTCCTTTGTGCTTTTGTTGATTGCATTACTGTAGCTCTACACAACCTTGGTCGTCCATCACCAAATGAGTATTTTCTTCCTTTCGAAAAAAATACCGTATGTCAATATCAAGTTTGTTCACCCTTGTACAAATATTTATTTTTTTGGAAAAATAATTTTTGTCTCCTAAAATTGTGATTTTTTTTTTTTTTTAAATTTTTAAATAGTATCACTAAAAATAACATTAGATGGATCTAAAATAGACAACTATCGTATAAAATATTTTTTCATAATTTTTTTTTCCATCTTTCAAATTTTCTATTTATTTTTGGTTTTCTTTTATTATGATTATTTACGAACAAACCTGTTATCAATGTACGGTAAGGTTTGACTCTAAAAAAATGTATTCACTGTTTTCTAAGTTTTTCAAAAAGAAGTGTTAAAAATCATTCTGAAATGGCTAAGAAGTGGCTAAATACCACCCAGAATAAGTTATTCTATTTTCATGTATTCATCTTTAAAACACTTAAATTAAAATATTTTGTTCTTTTATTATTAAAATGACTCTTGAACAAACCAGCAACAATGCTACGGTATTCATCATAGTGTATCATTGTATCCCTTTCAGAGTTGTACGGGTAGGTCATATATGTATTTGCATATACACATATGAATTCCAAAAGACTCATATAGTTCAAAATATCATGTGATCATATAGCAATGTAGAAGATGACGTTTTTCTTACTTTTAAAGGAGAAGTTGCAATGATTTATTCTTTGTAGGAAGAGGAACAACATTGAGCACACACAGATAGTGTAATAAAGTGTTTCTTTTCTTTAAACTTTACAGTAGGCCAATATTTATTAGAAATATTTGGAATATGGAGACTCGGACACCTTCTATGTATAAAGAATAGACTCCCCAGTGTAATTTATAATTAAGAAAATAAAAATAATATTATAAAACAAAATTTGAAAAAAAAACAAAAAAACAAAAAAAAACAAAACTACCAGATGATTTTGAATGTCCATATGAATCCTTATGAACTGAAATTATTGATTGGCCAATTAATTTTTTTATTCACATGCTTCAAAGGGAAATCATTTCATTAGTTGAGTTGTAGAAAAATTACATAGTCTTATATCTAACTACTATTCCTCGTATTTTCAAACAATGACATGATGTGTTTATTGTTGAAAAATTATGTTCTCATTTTCTTGTAAATGTTAAGACTGATAATACTGCCAATGTGAATCAAAGTAATAAAAAATTAATATGTTTTTCTTAAAGAAGATTCTTGAGAGTTCAAATGCCATTTTCATAAAAATTATGCATTATATACTGCAGTACCCTAGAAATACAAATTATTTTTTCTATTTTTTTTCTGGCTATCGAATGCATTCGTGACTTCCTTGTGCTGCTGAGGAATGTAATGTCCTAAAGCACAATAAGAGGTTCATTATTTCTAATTCTGTACCAAACTCCCTACCAAACAATTCAAGGACTACTTGTACACAATTAGTACACCAGTTGGGCCTAAATTGTCAGTTTGAACATACCCTGCTTCCAAAGACTTGGTGGATCCACAGAGTCTGCAGTCACAGGCAATTGTAATATGTCGAATTTGTAATACATTGTATTCCGAAATGAGCTTCTCACCTACAAGGTTGGACCAAGAGTAACTTTGTGATACAGACAAATTCCAAAACCTGTATAAACCGGATGTGAGAGGCATAACATCATGGCCAACTTCAAATTGACTGGTTGGCATATACGTTCCAATGCATGTAGTTGCAATAAGATCCAACGGAATACTCCTTTGGCCCTTTGTAGTCATACATGAACAAGTACATAGACTTTTGCCAATGTAGACCACATCAGTATTTTGATATTTCTACAAAATATAATGATTGTAAATTACATGCAATTCCCAAGTGACGCAAGCATGCTGTCAAAAAGAATAAACGCTCGGAAGTTGACGATTGCATATTTGGCACTCCATACATTGTTTTTGACTGCAATTTTAATATGTACATATTTGTATGTACAGTAAAGAATGTACCTTATCATTTAGTTTCTTGAGTCATTGTATACCACGTGGATAAATGTCATACTGTTGGATGAACAAATTCTTCATGTATAACATGTTCACATAGGTCTGGGATTGTTATTTTAGAATTTAGAATTTCTTCTATTTTAACTATTACTAGTTTTGAAATTCTAAAATGTGTGACTTGTGACCACGGAATCAAACACCTCCACCACATATGCTAGTATATAAAATATTTTATTTCTAATATCTAATCAGAATATACAACAAACATCAGTAGAAGCATGTTTTTAAATTACATAAAATAATTGAAATTTGAACATTTTATGACAAAACTACATTTTTATAAACATGTTGTTGTATACTGTATAGAGGTAAGCATTTTTAATTTTAATTACATGATTTGTCATATTAGCTATACCCTATGCTATGTCTTACAAAAAATTCCTTTTAACTTGTAATCTCTAAAGTTTCTTGGTGTTTTCAGGACCAAAACTTCCAAAAAATGACCGCTACTAATAGCCACTTACTTATTTGTTACAAATATTATTTGATACCATAGGATCTTGTATTTACTTTGTATACAAAGGTGTTTACCAAATTGGAGCACAATCCACCATATAAATTGGAAGAGAAAGTCACTATAAAAGTGTTTTGATGCCCAAAAAGCATACTTTCCAAAAAAGTTTGATCCATGGAAAGTCATCAATACTTGTAGGTATGAAAGTCAAGTTTACTCTCACCAAATTTGAGTCCTATACATGCTTGAAAAGGGCAAAAAACCCTTGTCTTAGTCACTAGGGTGTGCAAATAATGCTTTTAAAATCCACAAATTCAAAACAACCAAAACAATTTTCTAAACACATCCAATTGGAAATCAAAATGGTAAATGTATTAATGTCACTGCGGAAAAAGAGCCTAAAAACTCGAATGAAATTGGAGTAAAACTTGATTTTCTGCTAATTGTTGAAGTACAAATAATATAATTTCTTGTAATTTCTAAAGGGCAATTATGGAATAGTGGGTCTTGTCGATGAACTCGTTGCCACATCACAAAAACATGATGTATGTTAGTGTTGGATGAAAATTGAAGGTAGGATATTATTTTTGTAGATGTAAATTATGCATAAGATGAAAACAAACCTATGGATGGTAGTTGTGAACCAGATATTTTTTTTGCAAATATGAAAACAATCCCTCTAGATGGAAGCCTCTAGTTAGATGAAAAATGTCAACAACGTGAATGGATGAAAAACTTTGGACCCATTATGTTGCAATTGCTCGCCCTTTAAAATTTATTCTTGTCATTTTTTTGCCTTTGTGAATGATTAGCAACTTGGGTAGAAAATGGGAGATTGTCTAACTACCCAAATTTAGGGCAAATTCTTTTGAAATCCATAAATTTTGCATCGTAAATTCAAATGCTTTGAAAATTGTTCCATTGGAAAACATCTGTGAAAGCTATGTGTGACGAAAATATTAAAATATTCCAAAAATAGAGGAGCTTAAAACAACGTGCCTAAAAGTGTTGCAACCACAATGTGGTTTCAAAAAACTTTAGAGGTTAATATGTTTGCAAGGGATGGAATACGGTCATTCAATCGCCTAATTTAGATTTTTTGATGAGTGTTGGTGTATTGCATTTTCCATGGCACTGGAGATGACATGTTTCACAACCTACATGTAATGTACCACCACAAGAGTTTTCCCACCTGCCGCACAAATATTTTGTTTTCTTGAAAAAATGAGATTCGCCTTCCAAAATTAAAATTATTGATTTTTTTTCTTGCAAAAAATTATCAAAGATGACCTCAAATGGCTTAAAAATAACAAAATATCACTTATTCAATCTCTTCTATGTTTTTTGACTTTGTGATTTTCTAATTTGTATGTTTCTATTATCATGATTATTTTGGGCAAACATGTTGTGGTGCTAGTGTAGTATGCTTTATGTGTATGTGACACGGAGTGATTTTGTTTTCCATATGGTAAGGGAGCATGTCTTATAACCAAACACTTAAGCAATATGACCTATATTTGGCAGTGGTAAGTCCAAGAAAAATACGACAACGTTTGAAATATGATTTCATGGGGATTGCAAAAAATTGCAATACATAATTTGTATTTCTCAATTTTACACAAAATCCCAAAGTGCAAAGTAACTTGTGACCCATACTTGATATACTATTCTCCTATGATCAAACTGTGGTGGTCTTATTTTCTGTTGATGATCGAATCTAAAACCAACCAGTACAAGATGCATGAACTGAAAACTTTTATTAGCTATAATCAATCATGCTGAAATGAAAACTAGTGGCTCATGTGCACCTACCCCATACTCTACTCTACATCAACCCTAAACCAACCATGCATAGACCCTTAATTTTTGCAAGCTCCACAAATCACTACATTCAGTTCTCACTATGGTTGGTTATAGAACAAGTCAACCTAATGGTTTTGGGGTAGTAGTTGGTATTAGGACAATCAAGATTCAAACTTAGTCCAATGAAGTTGGTAATTGTCATGTCTGTTCATTCCTGCTCATGTCATGGTTGTTTGGGTTTAGAGTCATTTGGATCCATTCACTGCTTCAATAAGGTAGGAATACCAGAAAGAGTGAAAATAAGGTGATTCGACTAGAAAGAATGGAGTTAGAAAATATGTGAAATTTTTTTGAGATGAAGAAGAAGAAATGATCAAGAATGCAACTTGTTTTGTATTTTGATTCCTCGTAAATAATTCTCTAGAATTTCTCAAAGTGGGAAGTTCATCAAACCCCCTTCTTGTATACTAGACTCTTCCTGAACCAAACGTGATGGTGTTCTAAAACAGTTAACTAACATCATGGAAAAGTGAACGTAAGAAAACCACAATCGATATTATGTGGCAAAACCTCATTGGTCCACCAAAACTTGGTTGCTCATGCAAAAATTCTCCGTTTCGAGTCCACCATGTCCCTGTTTCACTATAACTCTACCTCACGCCTTGTGGGCGTTAACGGTTTATGGTATTCCTACCTTAGTCATCACATGTGCAAATGAAGTAAAAGATTGCCCATCTTACAAACAAAGCAAATTTTTGCTTTTCTACTCAGTGATTCATAATACCCAAGAAGTTAAATTCCACATCATAGTCTGATAAAAACTGGATAGATTGATTGATGCTGAGAGCATTCCTAACAGAGGGAGTGACAGTTGTGTAGTTGGGGGAGTATCCAATGTTGTTGAAGAAATTGATTTTTCTATGGACATCCTATGTATTGTTGACCTTTGCCAAATTGGCAAGGTGAAGGCTCCCTTGACTGACCTCAAAATTTGACTGACCTCAAATTTGACTTATCACGAGATTTAAAAATTTAAGATTGAGCCAATGAGCATTGCAAGCTACTTGGCTGTTGGGAACTTGGGATTAGTGAGCAAGGTTGAAATTACTTTGAGGGTGCAGTTCAAATTCAAACACCATGGTTCTAGACTTCTAGTTTATTTCCTAGATCAAATTGGTCAATGCTGACACACCACGGGGATTCAAATCAAACCAGTGGACTCAAGGTAACAATTTATAGTTGGGGGTTCAACTTAATTATAATCATCAAAGGAACTCTAGAAAATGATGGGGCTATTTACACTAGCTACAACGACCCACGACAATGAAAGAGGAGGATAGCTGATTTTTGCATGCTCATACATCTCAAGTTACAACTCTCCATGTAATTCTAGTGTCTAAATTTGAAGTCAAAATTGTGTTGTTGATATCATTGTCATTTCTAATCATTTCAATACTTTTAATGTTTTTGGGCTCTTACTAAGTCCTTTCGTAATTGGGATTTTCTAAAAGATAATTATTTTTGTATCTCTTACTATAGAACATCATTTAGTAGATGTAATTGAGACTTTACGAGTGTTTAGAGGACCTCAAATTGCATAATCATTCTCATTTTCTCTATTAATGCAAATGCAAATTGTCCCGTGACAATTTTATTTGGCCAATCAGAGTTTTTGGCCAATGGCAATAAAGAATTACAATGTTTACATAGAACACATCAACACCCAACTGAATAAGAATAAAAACTTTCATTCACCATATTGGTCCAATTGTGGAGTTTATTTATTCTTTCAAAAATTTAATTAGAAATTATATGGAGTGTAGATAATCCAATTAACTTAAATTATAAAATTAATTGTAAGTTTAAACCTATACATTAATACCTCAATAAATAATAAAAGGTGATTATTTGACATTAATTGCATTGAAAATATGTAGGGTTGATATGTGGATGAAGTTTTGAGTACCATAAATAGAAAAATATTATATTATTTATAAAAAAGGATGTAATTAAATAATCTTAACAAAAAAGTGTTAGAAAATGATTATGCTAAATCCCTAAAGGACAACTGTCCACATTGGGGCTTTTTGAAGGTTTGGGCAAGTACATGTGATGTCAATTTTAGATCAATGTTTTGAAACTTTTTGTGAATATATGCCATAACAAGAATTTTGAGGGATTTTATTTTTATTTATTTTTATTCCCAAATAGAGATTTTAATTAATAGTTATGGTACCTAAAATGGAATTTTGTATTCGGTGGGCAATTTGGGCAATCATGCTTAATAAATTTGTTACCTTTGGGATTTTTTCTCAAAATACTTAATGTTATCATCTTTGAGATTTTCAAAAAAAAATCTTCTTTTAGTACAAAATGTTCATTCTACACAAAATTAAACTTTCCTCACCATTTCGGACAATGTACCAAAAAAACTTCTTCTTTCCTTCATAAAAGTTAGAAAATTTGTAATTTAAGGTTTACTTTGACCATTTGGTTTGGACTTCATGAAATAATGGAATTTCTAAAAAAGAAATACAAATCAACATTCTTATGTATTCTACTTAATAAAAATATTCTTTTCAACATGCTATATTTGTCTTCTATGTGTAAATTGTTTTATACAACCAGCTAACTGAGTTGTCTTTCTCATCCACCAAAACCCCCAAAATCCATAATGCAAAAACCTAAGAAAAAAAAAGTTAGAGTGAGTCAACCTAGTTAAAAAATCATGCCAAAAAGGTTTCTTTTCAAATTTCAAATTTGCTATAGTCTTCTAATTTTTACGATCCATTATCATGGATTTTTTTGAAATATCTACTACAATAATCTAGTTGAAGATCTTATCGTTTGAATTGCAAAATAATGGTTTTTTAAATCATTCATGCTTTTTAACCCCTAAAATTCTAGGCCCGTTTTTGCCAATTTTCACCTCTAAAACACTAATTTTAAAAAGAAAATTCCCCGAAAAATCCAAAAATCCAAAAATCAAAAGATAACCAAAAGATGTTGTATTTCACATTGAATCAAAGGCATGGTGAAATTTTCTGAATTTTTGACCGTATGAATCTCAAGATAATAAGAATCAAAACCTTTTTTTTTTTTTTTTTTGCCACATGCCCAAATGTGTATGTACACTTTGAAATTCAATGGCTAAAGTTCTATGTGCAACCAAAATTGAGAAACTACATACATATGTAGGGCTTCAAGTTGAGATTATGCAAAAAAAAAGGGCTTCGAAAAAAAAACCAAAAACAATTTCAAAAGAAATAAAAACTAAGTAGTGGTTGTGGATATGAAATCTAAAACTCAAAACAACCCTGGTTGAGCAGCTACTTGACATGATGGTTCCCTTCATGTAGCTTGAAGGCACCTGCTGAGGCACTCGTCCAGCCCAGAAAAAGTCAAGCCCAGCATGCACTCGGGCATTGACGCAGACTATCCATGATTCCAAGTAACTGCCCGTAAAAAGCTGCCACATTATTCATTGGTCAGAATTTACAACATCATTATCAGAACCTGCCCAGTTGGTTGCAGTCAACTTTGATTATGTCTTGTAATCACAAAAAAGAACCAAATGTAATGAAATAAAGTATCTCCAATAGAGTATAATTTATTGAATCTACAATAAAAAAGGCATTAAAAAATATTAAAAATTATAATTGTGGCAGCCTGCCAAAAATACCTGAATCAAAATGGCAATTTTGAAACATTTTTTGATGAAACATAGTCAAAGAACTTTAGGGGTTAAAAAATATTTCTATTTTATTATATTGAGAACTTGGATTGAAACTGGAGATTATGTAGCTCATTGCTTATGACTATGAAAGTACTTTTTCATTTAATCGTATTTTTCATATAATATGAAAGCACTTTGAATGATAAGAAGACAGTGTATAACTTGTATGATGGACAGTGTAATGGAGGGGCACAAGATTCTCTTGACCTGGGTACATGAGGAATATTGCCACTACAAGTGCACGTTGCGAACAACAAGCGCATTCAATTTTGGGTATCTTTGATAATCAAAACACTCTTTGTGTCCTCATTACAGGATTGGAACTGCAGAACCTCGTTAACTTACCACTGTGGCATGACTTAGTTTTCTTGCTACTGGCCGCCAATGCAAACTGTGTTGGTTTACAAATTGCAACCTCGGAATTTGAATCTACATTGTGAAACTGAACAAACTCAACCTGTCTAAACTGTTTAAAAAGTATTTGATTATGCTGTCCACATATTGGAACTTAGACGGAAGGCTTTGAGGCACATAATGCTGCCAAAATGCTTATATAAAACTCCAACAATGGAGTGCTTTCAGTTTACGTCAAGCATTGTCTCATTCTGTGGCTACACATCTGTTTTAGTGGCTACTGGCTACAAATCTGTGTTTTTCCAGAACTTCAAAAGCTGAAGCATCTAACTGTCTCAGACAGAAAAACATTCATAGATTTGGGTGTTTACTGTTAAGTTAGCCCTCCAGGGACCAGTGTATGACCAGTGATCAACCTTACACTTGATATGCTTGAACAGCTGTATTGTGTACATTTATGAGGAGTTTATGAGCCCCAGGTCTTCTAGATCATACTGGAGAACATGTCTGAATTTTCTAAATAAAATGCTTTTTTACCTCATATTTTTAATGGGTTACTCTAAAGTTTGCATGATCATGAGTGGTGGTGTCAATTTATGTTAATCTTTAATTGCTGGTGTTGTTCACCAAAGTAAGTTACTTTCCTTTATTAAGTTTCTTTCTAAGTTTTATTTTGAACCTTTAAAACTTGAGATCTTATTACAAGAAATTTAGTTAATTGGGATGAGTTAAAAGCTCCACTGATAAAGGGATGCACAGAAATGCCGAAAACTACGCTCAATTATGGGAAGGTTACATGAATGTAATTGCTTGACGAAGCCTAGCTGTATTCAAAGGCCTGCACTAGAAAGCATCACATGGTTGCAAAGTTACAAGAAGGTTTGTGAAATGTTCAAGATTAGTGTGCCTCTCAATGTGAATTTTTGTGTACCATGTACAAGTGCAGCAAGGGACATCTGAACGTTGAAACAAATTCAGCTGCATCAGTGCAAATACCAGTACTGCAAAACATCAGTAATTGAAACAAGATTTTATTGCTTCAAGATTGAATGTACACATGATTTCTAAATATCAAATGTCACATCTTCTCTTATGACCAAATCATGCTCACATGCATGCCACTTCCATTTTCCCTGTGGCCTCACTTACACAACCCAATGCCACATGACACCTTCCCCTCAAAAAAATAAATTAAAATCATTGTCCACCCTGCAACCCCAAAAAATAATTCAAACCTTGCTCCAGGAGCAAGTTGTTCCAGTTCACACTCATATCAAATTCAACCAATGTTCACTTGTTTCAAAAAATAAAACAAAACTGATTAGAAAATATAGAATGAGTCTCATCGTAGGAATCCAAGCCTCAAAGGACAGTCTCACAAAATAAAAGACAACAACTCTGCTCATCTCCAACTCCTCCAAAACTCCTCCAAGTCCTGGAAGCTCACAGAAACGAGTCAAAGATGAAAGCAGCGCACCTGCTTTATGAAGCCAAGCCATAACTAACTCCCACCGAAAAGGTAAAGCTCTCTCATTCTCACTCTCTCTCTCTCCTCGGACTGTGTCTAGAATGTGTCGACCTCCTCCACCTGGTCCTCATATGCCGCTGTAGGATTACGTCTGTAATTGCAAGCCCTCAGTCGCTAATAAGCTGACAGTCCCCGACTAAGTTAAGCTCCCATACACACACACCAGTACACATACACATGCACAGACAGATAGCTAGACAGACAAGTATGGAGGCCTAGTACACAGCAGTGTCCTCCGTCGGAAGGGAGGCCCTGAGGAGCCTAGATACGACGGCACATTCAATGGCACCTTCCCTCAGGCTCTCCCCCATCCATGGTCAGTCCAGCGCTAGCTCACTGAGTGGGAGCTGTTGCAAAGTGTTCATGTTGCTGTTACAGCCTTTTGGTGTTTTTCTAGCCTGGGTTTGTTTGTTTGGGGATTCGCGAGTGGGGCCAGTGTGATGAGATCGACCACCTGAGTGCTTGTGGTTTTTTTCTGTTATGGTTTGTTTTTTTCTTTTTTCCTTCTGGTTTGATTTGGTTTGGGTTTCGAGGTTGAGCAAGAGTGGGTGGAGTGAGTGAGTGAGTGAGTGAGTGAGCCTGGACTGCAGGTGAAAGTGGACAGCTTTTGAGGCAATTCTGTTACAGTTTTCTAGGATTGGAGCTGTGTGTGTTGAAGCTTTGAGATGGCGAAGCTGGCTGGGTTGATAAATTATACTGCTGTTGGGGGATGGTGATGAATTCTGTGTCGGTTGTTAGTTTGGTGGGTTCCTGGTTGAGTTGGGCTACTTCTGAAATGCAAAAGTGGAGGTTTTCCTCGTGAGGGTTGGAGTTGGAGTGTGGGTGTGAGTATTGGCGGTGATATTGTGGAGAGGTTGTTGGTAGCGTGAGGTGTGGGGCTGTGTGATGCTAGGGGCTTGAGTGGTACAGCATTTGTAGCGGAGGACGTGAAGGATGGGTTCCAAGCGTAGATCAACTCGAGCTCACTAGGGGTGTAAATGTCGATCTGGGTGTAAAATATTCAATGTTTGTGGCGGCTGGAAGAAGTAGAGCACTGATTGATGGTTGTGAGACTGTGGCGTCTCGGATACCCTGCCCCACAGGAGTCTAATGCAGTGGGCGGAATCGAGCCTTGGCTAGTCGGAGACCTGTCGTTTCCCGAAAATCGGTTACAAATTATGCTTGGGGCGTCACTTCTTCACTCTCCATAGCTGCTCTTGGATAGGTAAACTGCACCTCAGGCCAAGTGCTGAAGCTCCGTCAAGTGCTGCAATAGTTCTCATATTGGGACAGTCTTGCAAGTATCGTTCGTCATTGGATACGTTCAGCTCCTTGCTCGATTGAGAGATTGTCGCGCGGTTGATGGGGTGGTCGACAGAAACAAATTCTTCTCTACCGCCATTGGTTCTCAATGCAGCCGACTGTTAAGTGTTTAGAATAGCCATGACCACATAGGCTTAGCATTTCGAGGCTTTTTTCGCTGAACTTGGGAATGCCGAGCACGCGTGGCTCTGTGTGTGCAGCAGAGTGTAGTGAGTTAGTGTGAGTTGATGACCGTTTTTTCCATATTTATTTCTCTAAATTTCTGCACATTAGAATGGGTACTGGTTCTAGCTCGCCTGCAGAAGTGTGTGACAGTTCTTCTTGTGGAGGATGCAGTTACGTATGCAGATCTGGTTAGTTTGCTGTCGAGATGGTCTTTGTTGCTTCGGAGTTTTCCTTTCCGCGGCTTGCACGATATTTGAGGCCATGCCCATGCCTTCATCGCTTGCTTGAGCGTTGCGGTGTTGAGAAGTGCTTAGGAAGCTCTTCGGTGTGTCTTCCCTGAGAGAATTAGAAATGAGAAGCGCTGCACCGAAATTTGTTGCTGACGCTTTTTCTATCGGAGCGGACTAGCTTGATTTTTTTCAATTTCTAGCTCTCGTGCACGTTGCATTGATACTAGGCGATTCTGCGAGCGCTAATCGCGTGTGTGTTGTCCTGTGACAGATCCGTGGCGGTTCCCGGGGAGGCAGATAGTGTCTGGAGATTATGACCAGGAGGCCAGGAAAGGCTCCGCAACCATGCTCCCCATCAGGAACTGAGAAATCCACCCCACGGACTCACCAGAAGCGCCACTTGCACTTGAGCAACAACATTCACGTGAAGAACCACATTCACATGCAGAGGAGCCAGAATCGAATGTTGGACCCTCGGCGCACGCCGCACCACCTCCCTCTGAGGAGGGAACTCACCGCAGTGAAGAAGGTGAAGTCGCTGCAAGACCCGTCCACTAGCTCCTCCTTCAGTCCCGTCTCAGCGTGCAGCTCCGTCACCAGACACGAAACCAGCAGAACCAGCAATGCCGGAGCGCAGTTAGACGAATTGCAAGCGCACGAGAGAGCGCGTCGCCAAGCGCGACGACGCATAGCCAGGGAAGAGCAAGCTGGAATGGACCACGAAGTTGATAGAAATCACACGCATAGCCGTGGCGACAATCTGCGGAGTGACGGGGAGCTACGAATTGGGGGAGGTTCTAGAGACTCCAGGGGAAGGATCAGACGAGACCCCGACGAGAACGCAGCTTTAACACAATGGAGCGAGCGTAACCGAGACCACCAACTATTCTCGAGATCTCAACAGCCCAGAGAACCGCCGCCTTGGAGCACGGGGTACAGAGTGGAGGAGAGATGGCAGGGAGACGCAGAGGAGATTGCGAGGAGGCTAATCGCGGAGCAGAGCGGGCAAATGTCCTCGCCTGCACACTCGTACATGTCCAACCTTGCGCGAGCACATGGACTCTCTCTGCTTGGCTTCCGGGACGACATCACCACCTCCGAAGCTGAGGGCAGTTTTCTCGAGAGCGAAGACGGTGAAGCAGGGCATCCGGGGGTGTCTTCGTCGCATCTGTCGAACTCGGCGGGGTCGCCTCTGGTGCGATCACACAGGAACCGGAGGCGACCTTTACCCAAGGATGGTAACGGCAATGGTTATGGTAATGGCCATAGCAGCCTTAGGGTCGGGCTACACTCTCGAGCTCGCGCACCGCCCCGACGGGCCGTCCATGGCTACAAGGAAGCGCCCGTGGTGCCCACCATGTCGGACGAGCTAGATGTTTCTGAAATTCCCCAAAACGGATGCGGCATGCCATGGTACTGGACTTCTGGGGCGAACAAATTCAAAGGCAAGAGCCTCCTCGACTACGCAGGCGTCGGCCTCACATGCGCATTCCCTGAGGCTGTACTTAAGAAGAAGGTGGGCGATTCAAAGCAAGTCTCCAGAGCGAGCTCCCGACATGGCTCACAGCGCGACCTCCAAGTGCCCATCGATGGGGAGAATCATGCAATCCCTCTCCTTAACGAAGTTCAGGAACCGAATGACGAAGTCGACGAGCGCGAGGCTGTGTCGACGTACGAGCAGCGGGATGCGCCAGCTCGAGAGACGCCTGTTTCAGCCCGTCAATCAGTGGAGAAGAGCCCGAAGGCTGCGTCAGAGCAAGTGAGCACCAGCAGAATGTCGAAGTTCACGCGAAGCATGAGCCAGAAGTATCGGCCTAAGTCGTTCAGGGACGTGGTGGGGCAGACGCTGGTGGTGAAGTCGTTGACGACGGCGGTCACGAAGGGGAAGGTGGCGCCTGTGTACTTGTTCGCGGGGCCTCGCGGAACAGGAAAGACGACGTGCGCGCGAGTTTTTGCTGCGGCACTGGTGTGCCTCAACACCGAACCACATCGCCGACCATGTGGGCTGTGCCGTGAATGTGCAACGCTTACTCTTAATCGGAGCAGGGATGTGAAGGAGGTCGATGTTGCGAGTTGCTCGGATCTCGAGCACATAAAAGCTTTGCTGAACCTCTCCCCCTCGAATGGGCGCCAACAAGTGTTTATCATTGAGGGATGCGACTTTCTTAGTGTTGAGGTTTGGACATCTTTTCTTAAGTTTCTGGATGAGCCTCCGCGGAACGTTGTGTTCATTCTGATCACTACTGATGGCCTCGAGCGGCTTCCAATGGCAGCCACTTCTAGGTGAGCATTGATGTTCATGTCTGCTTAGACCCTTGATTTGTGAATCACTCGCATTGTAAGCATGGTTAAGACATGGCCTCACTGGTGCACTGTTTGATTGCAATGCAGGTGCCAGAAGTATCACTTCGGAAAGTTGAAAGAGTCTGAGATTGGGACTCGGCTGCAGGTACTGGCGGAGAAGGAGAATCTTGACGTTGATGAGGCGGCTCTGTTGTTGATCTCGTCAAGAGCAGATGGTTCGCTCCGGGACGCAGAATCAATGCTGGATCAGCTCAGCCTCTTGGACCAGACCATCACTCTATCCATGGTCCAGGAACTGGTATGTTACTAAGCTGCAAATTGATTCACTTAACTTCTTCAGATATTTTTTTTCCCACGAAATCAATCTGCCATTGCATGTACTGTTTGTGTGCCGGTATTGATATGTAAAAATGGATTGCTGCATACATGTGTGTCATGTGTTTTATACAAATTCTGACTCTGAACGTGGTGGCTGACGCTTATTCAGTCAGGGCTGATACCAGATGAGAAGCTCGTCAACCTTCTGGACATGGCGCTGGCAGCCGACACGGTGAACACGGTGAAAGGCATGCGGGCGCTGCTCGATGCTGGGATTGATTCATTGTCTTTGGTGGCGCAGCTTGCTTCCCTCATCACCAACATTCTTGCAGGAACGTTCGATCTTCGTCGTGAGAGCCGCAAGAAGGGCTTTTTCAGCCGGAACATGTGTGAGTTGTCCATTAATATTCCGGTCTACATATTTGACATGATCTTTGTGAATTGGGAGCAGTTTTGAAAGACCGGCTGCATATTTCGTCTTGTTGCTCTGTAAACACTTCTTGTTGCCATGAATGAGCTGAACATGAGATGGTGCGTGGCTCTGAAATCTGTCTCTGTTTCCACCAGCTAGGCGGGAGGAGCAGCAACGCTTGCGGCAGGCTCTGAAAGTGCTTGCAGAATGTGAGAAACAGCTGCGAGCCTCCAGCGATAGGCCGACATGGCTGACTGCTGCGCTCTTGCAATTCGCACCCGACCGTTCCTATCTTCCGTCTTCGGTGGATACAAGCATGGCTCCCAGTCCAATTGCCTTCGACACCTTCGAGAGAGTTCCCACCGGAGAGCCCTGTACGCCGCGACTGCCCTCACATCAACCAGCTGGTGACTCAAAATCTGCTAGGAAACGTTCGCAAAATTCACCGAGCGACATCAGCTCAGGATTTCAGCGCCCTGGCCAAGGCCATAGGGACAAAGAGAAGTCGGCTTCTCCAGCTGAGCAGGCTGCCAGAGTGCATCCCTCTGCAACAGAGCCGGCGTTGGATCATGCAGATGACAGAGGCCACCGGCCCACAAGTTCCCTGGTGCTGTTTGACCCCTCCCGTGCAGTTGGAAACCGCGACTTTCGGGTACTTCCCCGTCGTGATATGGAAGACATCTGGGACAAGGTGCTTGATGGGTGTCGCTCGAACGTCTTAAGACAACTTCTGTCAACGCAAGGGACTCTTATGGCGCTTGCTGTTGCCAGAGGTGCGTGGTACCACCGGTTCCAACTCTAAACCAATTTGAAGTTCTCGCCGTAGAAAATTGAGGCTTTGTTTCAGATAGTTCATTTTTCTGATTTATTGGTATTTGGTGATCTTACAGACGAAACATTTGCGGTCGCACATGTGGAGTTTCGGAGCCCAGAGCACAAAGCTCGTGCAGAGCGGCTGCGGAGCAGCACTTGCCATGCATTTCAGATGGCACTCGGCTGCCCTGTTGAGCTGAAGCTCAGTCTGGAGTGTCCTCCAAGTGTGGTCCTTGAAGAAATCAAGGCTTCTCACGCAGTTACACAGCCTGAGCCTTCAACAAGCGAGGCAGCGAATGCCGATGCCACAGTCAATGCACAGGATGTTGATCCTTCTGCGGAGAGTCCACCTCACGACGAGGCTCTGCCACGCCAACGGCGCAGAAATCCTAAGAGTAGACAGGAAATGCTCACAGGTCTGGCTGCTCGGTCGCGTCGGCTTGGGGATGCAGGATCCAAAGCAAGTTTTGATTCTCGTGACAGCATCATCGGGAACAAGTATTGCTTTCCCATGGAATGTGTGTCTCGAGATGCTGCTGGGTCATCCCGTCGGCACCGACTGGGAAGACGACCATCCCTTAATAGAGTGCCCAGTGGGCGCCGGGATAATCTGGATGTGCCAGGCGCGAAGAGAGTGTCAGTGAAATGGAGGTATCCTAAATTTAAGGGCGTTGCAAATTTGGAGCGGAGGAAAAACAAGTATGTAGTCGACATGCTTCCTCATGATCAACTGTCGTATGGATCCAAATAAGTGTTGAGTATTTTGTTAATGATATGCTCCAACTATACAATATTCTGAGTTTCTCTGCCGTTTTTCTCCATTTCAGGAAGCTGGAGTCACGGCGCAAACGAGGTAGGGCTGCCCTCTGCTGGCAGTCACCAATCTCTGAAAGGGTACGTTCTCGCGCAAACAATTGCTAGTTTTTCCTAATAAATTGCAGGATGAATTAGTGAGCAACTTCGTATGAAATGTCTAATAGTTTTCTAGGGGCATGAGCAGGAACAACATGTCGAGCAGCTCCAGCCTCAGAGACGTCAACCGGAACAGAGCCGGAAGGTGACCTTCTTCCTTAGATTGGTACCTTGCGGGAGGTCAACCCAGACCCATGGATCACCTAATCGACCATAAATGATCTCAATCGAGCCTGAAGCTCTGAAGTTATACTCTACATTCTAAACCATGCTGTGATTTCAACATTTCGAATGCTACTCCACCAACCCACACTAACATTCGGTCAAATTCATGACCAATATAAGTCCAACTTATAATGGCACTGCATGGAACCGATGAATCATCATCAACAGCGTTGGATTCGGATCGAATCCCAGGTAAACGTTTGAGGGGGCCTTGGAAGTTTTCAATATATACTCGGACTCCAGTGCAGATGTTTGAAAGAGAGAAATTGGTTTGGTCCAGTCCGCGGGTGGTCAGGATGGAAACAGTGAGCCATGTGGAAAACTGGCCGTCGTGGTGATTGATATCTGTGCTCATAGTCAGTATGATTGTGCAGTGTAACTCTGCCTGTTGTATATCTGCCAAATCTGGTGATCAAATTCTTGACTTCCACATGGAGCGCAAGCCTGGCAAGTTCTAGGATGAGGAGTGTAAGATACAGGCACAGTTCAGGGTCCCGGCTTAAGTTAGTTGTGTCGAGTAGAAGCAGCCATGTCCATCCCCAAGGTGGTACAGTGTAGGTACACGGTCACAAATTTTCGTGTGGATGATAGTTCAACAGAAGCAGGTGGGTTCAATTCTTTGCTCATGGATTCTACATGATAAATGCCCGATTTCTCAATTGAAGTGGCTTTAGTAAATCCAGTTTTCACGTCGGAGTTTGGGGCCAGGTTCGTATACCAATTCCATTTGCTGATTTCTAACTTGATACCGAAAGTTGACATCGGCGATGGACTCAGTCATCAGCAGAATTTCTTGATTTAATAAGAACACAAGCATCGTAGTTTCTCTTTTAATAGACTTTCAGCCGATTAACTTGTACTCTAGACTCACTCTCGGAGCACAAAACTTTAAGAATGTCATGAAGTGATCTGCAACACTGTCTGCTTGGTCAATCATTTATAGCTCTACCTCCTACAGTTTGTCTTTTCGTGACAATATTCTGGGCCACCTTCTCTCTTTCGGTGCTTCTCATGGAGTGTCCAAATGGTGGATTCTAGTTGAATATTCTGGTTCGTTTTGAGAGTTCGTGTTATACAGTGTTATGATGATTCTATCGATGGAAGGAATGTTTCTGAACGAGTTCTCAACACTGTAAATCCTTCGATTTACATGCTAAAACTACCAACTAAAATCAATGTTCACCTCTGGAAATTGCAAGTGTCGAAAAAAGAAGAATCAATGATGAGAACGAAACACCACACTCTGCCGCAAAGTCAAGCATGATGTGGATTTAAACACTGCTCAAGCAAGTAAAATTTGATTGACTGTCGGGGACCCTAGGCAATATTTAAGTTTTTCCTTCGCAAAACAGTATCTAGAGGTCCCCCTCGCCCTCCCCCCTGTTTCTTTCTTCGTAACCCTGACCTGTCACACCAACAATCCACAACCCCAAACTTCTCACCCCTTTCCACATCCGGCCTCTCTCGCTCTCTTTGATGATCTCCTCCACACCTATCACTAGATCACTTACCCGATTCCACCTGATGCAACAACTGTGGTCGAAACAGGATTGACTGAAACCTTGACTATGCACAGTGTAGACCTGCAGCCAGATTATTTTCAAAACATGTGGATCAACTCAGCTGGGCCCGCTGATTACTCTAACCTTCCTCGAGCCCTCTACCCATATATTCAAATCTCCAATAGCATATCTAATTTAGTGTCAACTTTGCTTCCACCGTCAAGGATACGCATGTACATCTCTCCACAGCCTTGCGCTGATCAGCAGCACACCACAACTAGGTCCCAGCAATGAATATGGGAGGGTACAATGGTGATCTTTGGTGCTTGAGACGGGGATTACCTATCGAATTCAATGCCGTCAATGACACCCAAAATTACACTAACAAAAAAGGAGCGAAACACCAAAAGTGCAGCGGTTCAATCAAACGGTTTCTCGACCTTACAGGAAACTGCACAAACTTTCACATCTCAACCAACAGTTCAATATTCCGAGTACCCATCGTCACAGCTCTAGGTGATCATAGTAATCCAGTTTGTTGACACAGCGGCATAACACAAGCTACATAGTGAACGACTAAAGCTGTTCTAAGGCCTTCGATGTACTGGATGTCTAATTGGCTGCGGCCACATCTGTTTGCTTCTTTCCAACCGGAACTTAGAGCCCTGAAAAATCAATGCGCTGCAGTGCATGTCGACGTTGTTTTATACAAGTATCAATGATATTTCCAAATCTGTTCAAATACTCTTTAAAGTCGGAAGCCATCACGTACGGGTAACGTTGTAGGCTGGTACGCCATCAAATCACATCAAAAGCAATGGAGCATGTGACTCATGTAAATAAGACAGTACCCCTTGATATTCAAATCTCAACCAGCTCATGAGCTTGTAGGTTGCATGAACGACTACAAGCTGCGCTTCACGAGTGGATAAAAATGTAGAGATCACTGGCTTGCGGGTTCTTACACGACGTCCATCAAGCGTGCAACCCAACTAGTCTGTGTGATGATGACGCTAGTAGTTTTTAGAGTCAATAGAAATTCTGGGAACAGTGTCGTCTCTGTTGTGGGCTCCCAACTCTGGGATTTCTGAAACTACTTGTAATTTGCAACATGAGCTGAATATGTTGCTGCTTCGTCACAAATGAAGTCTGGTAATCTCAAGAATTGTCTCCAAAATCACTAATATACTGTGAGAAAACATATCGCAGAACCCTGCCAATGATTTGGTGAACACGCAAGCCACTTTTGATTGTCCACTGACTGCAAATCACAGAGTGTTCCCCGTCTCCAATTTCGTGCAATAAAAGAACTCGGACTCCTGCATGCCTGCACCCTATCTCTGTTCTACAACTCCTCAAACGGTGACATGAAGACTGAATCACAAATTATGGCTTCACTAGCTCCCCATTTACCGACTGAGCTCATGATCAGGAGACAGAGGCGCCAGATCTGCAGCCGCGTCCTCGTAAACATCATCTAGAATTGGGTCCTCGTTACTCCCACTTCGTGGAGCTTCGTCTTCGCAATCCCCTCTCCCTGTCCCTGTCCCTGTCCCTGTCCCTGTCCCTGTCCCTCTCCCTCTCCCGGTCGCTCGCCCTCGCCCTCGCGCTCTCCTACTCCCTGTTTCTGTTCCTATCCCTGTCCCTCTCCTAGCGTCATCCTCCATGAAGCTTAGAAGGTCTTCATAGGGGTACGCATGATCCTCATCACTCCTACCTCGTGCAGCTTCGTCATAGGAACCCTTTCTCCCTCTCCCTCTCCCTCTCCCTCTCCCTCTAACTATCTCTCCCCCTCTAACTATCTCTCCCCCTCTAACTATCCCTCCCCCTCTCCCTCTCCCTCTCCCTCTCCCTCGTCCTCTCCCTCGTCCTCTCCCTCGCCCTCGCCCACTTCCTGTTCCGGTTCCGGTTCCTGTTCCTGTCCCTCTCGTAGCCTCATCTATGATGAAGCTTAGAAGGGCTTTGTAGGGTTTCGCATGATCCAAGAAGTATATAAGCTCCCTATAAGTATTCGTGATATGTTCGTTTCCAGGTCTGACCACGTAAGGATCAGATTTTTCCACCTCCATTTCCATAAGGAAATGCAGTTGTCCATTTACTCGCATGAGCCTCGGCGTATCCGCCACGACATAAGAGAATCGGGACGATTCCAGGAATGCGCAGCACAAAATTCGACAAAGTGCTTCCCGTCCAAGTGTTACTGCTAATAGTACTAACTGAGGGTGAACATCAGACAGTCCTTCACTGAGGTGCAAATTGTGTGTCTCTTGATCGTACCAGTCAAGAGCATCAAGAAGCCTGGTTCTAAACTCCGGATCTGCTTCCAAGTACAAAACATCCAGTGGCGGAAAATCCCTCAGCACATGGTTCAGATACGCATT
Organism: Ceratodon purpureus; assembly: GCA_014871385.1. Taxonomy (NCBI): domain Eukaryota; kingdom Viridiplantae; phylum Streptophyta; class Bryopsida; order Pseudoditrichales; family Ditrichaceae; genus Ceratodon; species Ceratodon purpureus. The sequence continues at coordinate 7,746,430 of CM026428.1, read as the reverse complement.
GAACCAGAATTGCCTTTCATCTTCTTGCATCGAAGAATGGTCGGAATCCTCTTGCATATAAGAATGGTCGGAATCCATGCTTCCAGGCTATCAGCTACTCTTCAAAGTCTATTCCTGGACTGCCCAAGTGAGAAACGCATAACAATCGACAGCATCCGGCGGATTCACATCGGCGATGCAATGTCACAAATTATCTGGTGAAAGGGGTGCCGGGCTGTTTCTTGAACACCTGCTTCCCACGTCCTCCTGCGAGCCAGTTTTTCACGAAAACGATCCAACCGAGAGCAAACAGAAACAAATCCCGGTTGAACGCAACAGTGCAAGCAGGCACTCAGGAATTCCTAGGATTCAACCGGGCACGAGCTGGCAACAATGAGCCAATCGGGTGCCAGCTCTGACCAATATCATAAACTGCTTTGGACCGGTCCACAAGGATTTCACGAACAATTCTGATGCTTCCACAACAACTCTGATGCTAGCTCACGACAACGAATCGATCCATTGGGTGCTTAGAGAGCACATGTAACGCTGTATATAGACGGCAAGCAATTCATGAATACAAGCAAGCTAGTCCAATATCAAAGGCTCCTTGATCCACGACCTCAAATGCGCATCGATTCACAAATGGGTGGGGGAATAGCCAACTGATCTTCTCCGACTACTACGATCACTAACCAGCACTATGATTCTCGAGCATGAACAACTGTTATAATTGAAACTGTTGAGGATGTTGGTCACAGTGGCAGCATCGGATAATACCCTCTCCATCACACTTGTCACAGGTGACTGTACGTTGTCGGGCTTTTACATCGGGAAGGGGGTTTGGCAAACGTAGTTCACGAGACCGAGGCCAGCGCTTAAAAAAAGTAATTCGGCGCGCGCTTACAATCACAGACACTTACAATCACAGACACTTATAATCACTGGAGCCGGCGTACCTTCTAAGACAGTTACTTACGCTGCACTGACAGCGATATGGCCGTTCTAAAATCAACTAGATCTCCAACAGAAGCTAAATGATCGACTACACCCATCCACTTATCCACATCTCTTAGACATGAAGTGTCCACCTTCAATGAGTTTTTTGATTTTGTAGTGATCATTTATGATGCTTTTCATTAATCTTTCTAAGATTTCAAATAATTATATAAAAAAACAAACAAATAAAAAGACTTCTCATGGCGAGTGATTTTCTCATGTGAGGTCACATTGCTAGTTTGTTTAGGATGCTCTTAGAGATAGGAGTTTATGATATTCACCCTCATACGACCTTTGGAACTCAACAAGATGCTTCACATTAAGGTATGCTCAAATTTGAGTACAAAGGCCATTTAAAAAAAAATGAAAAGGCATGTAAAATGTATTTGAATAGAATATTCAAATAATGAGATTATATAACTTGAAAAACATCATATTCTCAATTTTTTTGTAGATTTTGAAGTTTTTGCAATATAATAGTTTTGGGGAGATTTTCAGAATAGACCAACACCTCAAAACTTTGTTAAGATAAGATTTTGAATGAAATAGTTATAATTGTATGTACAGTCAGGTACAACTCATTTACGAATTCTTGCATTCACAGGGGAAAAAAAGCTTCATTGCTGCCAACTTTGCCGCCCTCCGAAGAGCTCAAAAACTGGCCTTTTACCATGAAATTCTTACTACAACATCATCTTTAAGTTAATAATACGTGTACCAAATTTCAAGGCTAGAAGATCTACACAAAAAAAGATATTCAAAATCTACCAACATGTGTAGTTAAGAAAAACAAATTCAATACTACCAACTTTGACACCCTCCCAAAAATTGGAAAAATAGAATTTGGCCATGAAAATTTTAGCACGAGATCATCTCTATGTTGATAATGTGGGGTAAAAATTTCAACTTCAAAAGATTTGACCACAATGAGGTACTTGAAATCTACCAATCGACAAGTGTTTTTTAGGGTTCACTCAAATTTTTAGTTTTTAGGGTTTAGGGTTTAGGGTTTAGGATTTAGTGTTTTTTAGTTTTTTCGATTTTTTTAAAGTTAATCCAACTTAAAAGGCTATCATTGTCATCATGCTAGCAACTAAACGGTACTTACTACTAAAAAAATATTTTCCATGACATAGATTGCCAGAGTCTACAAACAGCAATCACTATCATAGATACTTCTACTCAACACATACCCAAGAATTTTAAAAGAATGTTTCAAATATGCTACATTTATCTTGGTGCACAAGGACTTGGCGCCGCTTATATTACATCAACAGCCTTTCCCTAAACCCCAATAATGAACCATTCAAGAAAAATTCATCATTGAAAACAACAAAGTAATTAGCCACCATACAATATAATATTCATCCATTTATTGCTATTCCCAAAAATATAAAACTATGTACTTCTCAAGAAAATGTAATTTACAAACCGTTTTACCTTGTTTATACTTACCATCAAAGGTCCAAAATTGTACCAAAAATTAAGAATTTTAGAAATCGTCTTAAATAATCTGCATATTTAGAAATAGATTACATTGTACATAGTGCCAAGATTCTCGTTGCTGGTACTAATAGACTCGGCCCTCCTCTCAATTTGGTTCCATGTCATCGTTGGAGTATTCTAGTTGAAGGATTATCCGAAATATGGACATTGCCTCACCATTGTTACACAAGCACAACACCCTTCTTCACGAGCCATTAGCTGAGCTAGTACGCATTGAACTTCCAACAAACATATTCTCACATGTAAAACAAAACACAAAGACATTGTACTCGCCCAAGTTTCACTGGGGTAGATTGTTGTATCGGGAACCCTCGCTTCTCCACCCGGTGGAGGAGAGGGGGGGCCCGTGATTAGCAGCTGCGGGGAGGCTTCCTGCTCCCCTTTGGACGGGGTGTGGGTGGGGCCTCTCCATCCATTTCCCTCAAGGGAGGGCCCAACCACCATCCCTCACCCATCCCTCTCTCTCCAGCCCCCTCCATCCAACCATCCCCGCCCCTCCCTTTTAAACCCATATCATTTTTTATTTTTTTAAAAATTTACTTGGAAAAAAATAAAGGCTATAAAACCCAAAATTCAATGTGATCAACCCTAGCAACCCCGTGATCGTTGTTTTGAGTGATCGGGTGGAGAAGCGGGGGTTCAAGTGTCCCGTTTCACTGGACAGGAGCCTCAGTATTACGTACAGCAGGGATACTGAAACGTTAATGAAGAAACGTTAATCAGAAGTTCAAACATGAAAGGAGATCACGTGTTTTGGCTCCTCATGCGCTGTGATGGTGGCCACCGATGCTTGAGTAAGAAATCGATGGCTGACTCTTTCATCATTGCATTCCGCCTCCTCACTAAATTGAACATGCACAGCATCATTATCTCTGCCGATCATAGCAAGGCTTAAGTTTATTCCTGTGAAAACTCTAACCAGGATAATATCGCCCTCGTTACTGAAGGAATTTACAATGGGTTTGTGGCTGGTATTCTTGACTCGCTGATGCTCTTGGAGTAGGACCATGAAGAGATCTGGATTCAAAAGAACCCAGATGGGTGTGGAGCCCCCTCAGACAAAATGCCCACACAGCACCAAGGACTGGACTGAAACTTCTAATAAGTGCAACGGTTTACTTTCTATGAAAGCAGCTAACTTGTGAACCAGTGTAACTCGAATTTAAACTTTTGACCTTGAACAAGCATACAGAGTTTATAATCTGAATATCAGATTGGAGATGTAGATTACTAGGGCCGTAGTATGATGAGTTATAGATTACATAAGCTTTTCTATGATCTATCCAAGTTGTTGAATATGATTGTCAATGATTGTTCTCCTAATTACCTTGAGAGTAGATTTAAGTGCAGCTACTTAAAACCAAGAAGCACAATATTTCAGTAGAGTTTTCATTGCTGTTAATTAGAGTAGCCAGTTCATACATATATATATGTACACCCTCCGCAAAAGTTTCCAACTCCTGGAGCTTTTACACAAACTGAATGGACTGACATAGACGTACCGCACTACAGCAATGCAGCCGAGACTATGTTCGAAACATGTGTATCAACTTGGCAGGCACCAGCTCATTGCTCTAATTCTCCTCGAGCCCTCTACCCAGACACTCGTATTTCGACTACTACATCGGATAATCTACTTTTAACTTCGCTTACTCCGTAAAGCACACACATGTCTCTCCCTCTTCCGACAGCCTCGCACTGCTCTGCAGCACACCACCACCAGGTCCGAGGAATATATATGGGACGGTAACGGCGAACGTTGGTGCTTGAGAATGCCGTCAATAACAAACAAGAAGCCAGAGAGCGAAAGTGCAGCGGTTCAATCAGACGATTTCTCGCCCTTCCGGGAAATTGCACAAAGTGACTTTCACATCACAACGTGCAGTTTAATCCTGGTACCCATCATCATACAGATCTCGGTGATCATATTGGTAATCCAATTCGATGGCTCAACGACACAACACAAGGCGCTACAAAGAGAGGGACTAAATTTGTATTATGATGCCCAGCTGTAAATTACAGATCTCTTCATGTTCAAATCACAACCAGCCCGGCCCGTAGGTTGCATGAACGACCACAAGCTGCGCTCGATAAGTCCATTTTACACAGATCATATCGCTTGCGGGCTCACACACTACGCCTATCAAGAGTGCTACCCAACTAGTCTGTTTGATGATGAATCTAGTAGCTTCTGAAGTAAACCCAGATTCTGGGACAATCTAATAAACAATCTAGAACAAATCCAATATATGTACAGCCTGAACAACTGTATGTCTGTGTTGTGGGCTCCCAGCTCTGGGATTTCTGAAAGAACTTGTAATTTGCAGTAGCTGAATGAGTGCCTGCTGCGTCACTAAAGAAATCTGGTAATATCAAGAATTGTCTCTGAACCACTATTATACTGTGCAAAAACAAATCGCGGAACCCTGCCAATGATTCGGTGAACACGCGAGCCACTTTCGATTGGCTCACTGACTGCAAACCACAGAGTGTTCCCCGTCGCCAATTTCGTGCAATGAAATACTCGGTCTCCTGCATACCTGCATCCTATCTCTGTTCAACAACTCCTCAAACGGCGACATGAAGACCGAATCACAAACTATGGATTCACCAGCTCCCCATATACCGGCTGATCTCATGATAAGTAAACAGAGGCGCGTGATCTGCAGCTGCGTCCTAGTAATCGTAATCTGGAATTGAGTCCTCGTCACTCCCACCTCGTACAGCTTCGTCTTCAGAACCCTTTCTCCCTCCCCTTTCCCTGTCCCGCTCCCTCGCCCTCGCCCACTCCCTGTTTCTGTTCTTGTCCCTAGTCCCTCTGCCTCTCTGTCCAGCCTCATCCTCCAAGAAACTTTAATAGAAGGGCTTCAGAGGAATACCCTTGACACTCATCACGTTCACCTTGTGCAGCTTCGTCTTATGAACCCTTTCTCCCTCTCCCTCCCCCTCTCCCCCTCCCTGTCCGTCCGCCTCTCCCTCTCGCGCTGCATATCGTTGTTTGTCTCCCTCGCTCACGCCTTCTCCGTCTCCCACTCCCCGTTTTTGTTTCTGTCCCTGTCCCTGCCCCTCTCCCAGCCTCATCCTCCATAATGCTTAGAATGTCTCTATAGGAATTCGTATGGTCCAACACTTAAGTATGGGATCCAAGATGTAAATAAGCTCCCTGTAAGCTTCCGTGGTATCAGGCCTGTCCACGAACGGATTAGGTTTTTCCGCCACCATTTCCATGACGAACTCCAGTTTTCCATTTACTCGCATCAGCCTGGGCGGATACACCGCGACAAAAGAGAATCGCGGCGATTCCAGGAAAATGCAGCACAAAATTCGACAAAGAGCTTCCCGTCCACGTGTTACTGCTGATAGAACTAACTGAGGGTGAACATTAGACAGTCCTTCGCTGAGGTGCAAATTGTGTGTCTCTTGATCGTACCAGCCAAGATCATCAAGAAGTGCGGCTCTAAACATCGGAGCTGCTTCCAAGATCGAAACATAGCGTGGCGGAAAATCACTCAGCACATGGTTCAGATACTCATTGAACCGGGACTGGCTATCTACTTCTTCCATCGAAGAATGGTCGGAATCCATGCTTCCAGACTATCAACTACTCTTCATAGTCCTTTTCTGAATTGCCCAATTGAGAAACACATAACAATGGACAGCATCCGGCGTATTCAAATCAGCGATGCAATGTCACGGATTATCTGGTGAAAGGGGTGCCGGGCTGTATCTTGAACACCTGCTACCAACGTCCTGCTTCGAGCCAGTCTTCACGAAAACGATCCAACCGAGAGCAAACGATAACAAATCCCGGTTGAACGCAACAGTGCAAAGCAGGCACTCATGAAATCCTTGGATTCAACCGGACACTCTGGCAACAATGAGCCAATTGGGTAACAATGAGCCAATTGGGTGCTAGCTTTGAGCAATACCGTAAACTGCTTCAGACCGGTCCACAACGATTTCACGATCAATTCTGATGCTTCTACAACAACTCTGATCATGCTAGCTCACGACAACGAATCGATCCACTGGGTGCTTAGAGAGCACATGTTACGCTGTATATAGACGGCAAGCAATTCATGAACACAAGCAAGCTAGTCCAATATTAACCGGTCCTTGATTCACGACCTCAAATGCGCATCGATTCACAAATGGGTGGGGGAATAGCCAACTGATCTTTTCCGACAACTACGATCACTAACCAGCACGATGATTCTCGAGCATGAACAACTATTGAAACTGTTGAGAGGATGTCACAGTGGGAGCATCGGACAATACCCTCTCCATCGCACTTGTCACAGGTGACCGTTGTCGGGCTTTTACATCGGGAAGGGGGTTTGGCAAACGTAGTTCACGAGACCGGTCTTTCACAATATTTGAAATTTCATGAGGAATTTGAGTGAACTTCTTCTGTTTAGGAAGGGCTCCCTTGCAGCGAAGGAGTCTGAATGTGGCCGCGGTTTGAGGCTGATGTGGGTACTCAACTAGCTTGTGCTTGCATCAGTCGACAGGGTGGATCTGCAACGACTCGGTGGCTCCATTTCTCGGCCTGATGACTGAATTGCTGGACGTGAATCAACGAAGATCGAATAGGAGTCGTGATATGTCCGTCTCTGAAAATGAGAATGTACGGGAATGTGGAAAATCAATGCTTGTGGAGGCCGGAGATCGGAAAGCGGGAAGTAGATTTGAAGAGCAGGAAATAGGTGTTTGCATTGCCGTAGTCAAATTTCCCATCTTTTGACTTGGGGAGATTTTTCATAACTTCATAACTTTTTATATTGTTTTGGGAATAATTGGCATGTACCTTCAAGTGCAAAACAGTTTAAAAAAGATTGATCCTCCTCCACATGTAGCTTTCCAACTCCCTTAGCGTTACCAATGAGCAAGTAAAGAAGTGACTATTAACAAGTTTAGATTATCGAATCGAAATTGATTCAAATGAGCGATTGAACTGTAAATGGATCAAAAGTAAAGTCAAAAGGAAAAATCAGCTGCAATTATGTCACTTTGAAAGAAATAATTAATATGAAATGTAGACTCATATTGAATCAAACAATATGAACAATTGAAGTTTCGGTTTATCTAAATTTGTGAAACCTATTAGATTATTGAGATTTTCAAACTGTCATCCAAATGTAATATTGCACATTGTTATTTGCTAAACTTGAAGGCTTTAGGAAGTTGACCTTAGACACCTATCTTTAAAGTTTAAGGTAGAAATTTCTTACAAAATGGAATTAAAATCCTTTATTAACTTGGGCCCTATGCTAACATTTGAGGGAGAGAGCACAATAAAGTAGACCACAAAGTGCAACATGTGATCACTAGGAAGTGAATATGAAGTGTGCTGTTTTTCAAAGCTCAAAGTTGATTTTGGGCAATTTAGTGTAGTTTTTGAGCATTTTAGTCATTTTTAGGGTGTCATAAGTCATCTCACACGTATCTACATTAAGAGAACATGTTCAATTGAAACTTAATTTGACCACTAGTTTTAGATCATGAAAATGAACTTTTCAATTTAGTCTTAATTTCTTCATTTGGTGCCCTCTATTGTCTTTAGAAGATGTTTTTTCCAATTTAAAAAACAATGTTTGGACCTTGGTGGAAAAAAACTCACAAAAAGTACCGCAAAAATGACCCTCTTAAAAAACATCTTTGCGGTACTTTAAGAACCTTAAACCAATTATTCAGTATATAATTTGACCATTTTAGAATACCTCTCAAACATATAGATGGCACCACTCTTCCAAAAGTCATTTTTAGATAATTTTTTACTCTTTACTAGCCACTTTTTCAAATGACTGCATTCACTTTGCTTGGATTATAAGCCTTCATATAATAACTTTAAAGTGTCTACTTTGCACAAAACTTTTCTAAGTTGTAAAAAAACAAGTTGAGAATCTATATTAGCAAAATAAATTGACTTCAATAACATCTTTCCATCACTTTTGTGCAATTTTTGCAAAAGGGCTGAAATCGAGAAATAGCTACGCACTTTTTTGGTCTACTCTATTGTGCTCCTCCCCTATTACAATTTTCAAATAAGTGTATGACATTGTACAACTCTTAGGACAAACATAATGGTTAATTGATAATCAAAATAATAATTAATAATAATTGATATAAATTGATGTTATGAGTAATATCAACATATTGATAAAGGCATGATGCTTCATCTAGGAGATGGGATAAATTGTTGCTCTTTACTTTGATAAGTACAATTGATTTGAAATCACACATGATTTACAAATAATGATTGTAATTCTTTTGACTCTTGCTTTAGCTCTTCAATGTCCACTTCCACTGTTCTACATATATTTAAAAATTAAAAGGCTATCATCTTCATCATGCTAAATGGTAGTTCATACTAAAAAAATATTTTTCATCATGTAGAATGCCAGAGTCTACAAATAGCAATCACTATCATAGATACTTCTACTCAACACATACCCAAGAATTTTAAAAGAATGTTTCAAATATGCTACATTTATCTTGGTGCACAAGGACTTGGCGCCGCTTATATTACATCAACAGCCTTTCCCTAAACCCCAATAATGAACCATTCAAGAAAAATTCATCATTGAAAACAACAAAGTAATTAGCCACCATACAATATAATATTCATCCATTTATTGCTATTCCCAAAAAAATAAAACTATGTACTTCTCAAGAAAATGTAATTTACAAACCGTTTTACCTTGTTTATACTTACCATCATAGGTCCAAAATTGTACCAAAAATTAAGAATTTTAGAAATCGTCTTAAATAATCTGCATATTCAGAAACAGATTACATTACATAGTGCCAAGATTCTCGTTGCTGGTACTAATAGACTCGGTCCTCCTCTCAATTTGGTTCCATGTCATCGTTGGAGTATTCTAGTTGAAGGATTATCCGAAATATGGACACTGCATCACCATTGTTACACAAGCACAACACCCTTCTTCACGAGCCATTAGCTGAGCTACTACGCATTGAACTTCCAACAAACATATTCTCACCTGTAAAACAAAACACAAACTTGACATTGTACTCGCCCAAGTTTCACTGGACAGGAGCCTCAGTATTACGTACAGCAGGGATATTGAAACGTTAATGAAGAAACGTTAATCAGAAGTTCAAACATGAAAGGAGATCACGTGTTTTGGCTCCTCAGGCGCTGTGATGGTGGCCAGCGATGCTTGAGTAAGAAATCGATGGCTGACTCTTTCATCATTGCATTCCGCCCCCTAACTAAATTGAACATGCAGAGCACCTCCATCTCTGCTCCAACGTGAATATGCGGCCGATAGCAAGGCTCAAACCCTCACCAGGATGATATAGCGATCCATTCCCGTCCATTCTCATTTTCAGAGGCGGACATCTCACGACTCCGATTCAATCTTCGTTGATTCACGTGCAGCAATTCAATCATCAGGCCGAGAAATGGAGTCACCGAGTAGTTGCAGGTCCACGCTGTCGACCGATGCGAGCACAAGCAGGTTCAGTACCCACATCAGCCTCAAACCGCGGTCACATCAGACTCCTTCGCTGCAAGGGAGCCCTTCCTAAACAGAAGAAGTTCACTCAAATTCCTCATGAAATTGCAAATTATGTGAAAGACCGGTCTCGTGAACTACGTTTGCCAAACCCCCTTCCCGATGTAAAAGCCCGACAACGGTCACCTGTGACAAGTGCGATGGAGAGGGTATTATCCGATGCTGCCACTGTGACCAGCACCCTCTCAACAGTTTCAATTGTTGTTCATCGTGCTGGTTAGTAATCGTAGTTGTCGTAGAAGATCAGTTGGCTATTCCCCCACCCATTTGTGAATCGATGCGCATTTGAGGTCGTGAATCAAGGACCGGTTAATATTGGACTAGCTTGCTTGTGTTCATGAATTGCTTGCCGTCTATGTACTGCGTAACATGTGCTCTCTAAGCACCTAGTGGATCGTATCGTTGTCGTGAGCTAGCATCAGAGTTGTTGTAGAAGCATCAGAATTGTTCGTGAAATCCTTGTCGACCGGTCTGAAGCAGTTTATGATATTGATCAGAGCTAGCACCCAATTGGCTCATTATTGCCAGAGTGCCCGGTTGAATCCAAGGATTTCCTGAGTGCCTGCTTGCACTGTTGCTTTCAACCGGGATTTGTTACTGTTTGCTCTCGGTTGGATCGTTTTCGTGAAGACTGGCTCCCGGGATTTGTTATCGTTTGCTCTCGGTTGGATCGTTTTCGTGAAGACTGGCTCGAAGCAGGACGCTGGAAGCAGGTGTTCAAGATACAGCGCGGCACTCCTTCCACCAGAATCTTTGTGACATTGCATTGCCGATGTGAATCCGCCGGATGCTGTCGATTATTATGCGTTTCTCACTTGAGCAGTTCAGGAATGGGTAATGGTCTGATCAGGGTATCCCCTAACGGATCAGGGGAGTCCCGGAAAGCATCATAGTTTCAAGCACAAACGTGGGCATCCTGATGCATCATTCCTGGTCCGGACAGACATTAAATTGGAGGGAAGTTGAGTGACAACCGTGCCTTCCCGCGTTCTCCCGCCTACCGTTGCAGTCCACATGGCGCCAACTGCGCACCTACATATGGCGCCAAATACTTCGCGTTTCCACAGTTCGCACGTTTCCCGCATTGATTTCCCGCATTGATTCTCTGCCTGATCAGGTAAGGGTCTGTGACTCTGTTCTTGGCTTAGGGTTTATAGAGTCAGTTCTTGATTTTACCTTGGCTTGCTCTGTACGAACTGATTTCATGGAGGGTTCTCTTATTTGCCGCACATTTGGTTTTGCAGATGGAGAAGTCAAAGTACCTCTGTGACGGTCTTCCCACGGGGGACATCTTGATTAGTGACATACGGGAGGAGGTGACGGAGAGTACCGTTTGCAGCTACTTTGGTCCCAAAAGTAGCAAGTCTGGGTGGAAGTTCACTTCGCGAACGACGGAGGTGGAACAACGTCAAATCCTTAGCCTCTACCGTAGAGTGTATGAGCAGGATGAGCCTCCTAACAAGGAAATTACACTCTCCTTCGCGAGAGGTTTGATTCTCATGTCGTTGGGACAGAGTGTGAACTGGGCACAATTTGCGGCAGAGAGAAGGAAGGTTCGAGAAGCGCTGAAGAAGAAATCTGAGGATAGAAGAGAGAAGAGGGAAAGAGATAGGGAGGACGGTGAGAGAAATGGAGGAGGTTCACTGAGTGCGCCGTCAGTGCTTGGGAAAAAAAGATGTACGGTTGGAAGGGAGGATATAGGGTTGCCCGGTTCATTTTCTTTGTCAGTGAAGTCTGAGGGGGTTGGCGAGGGTTTAGTGATGGCGAAGAAAACGCATGCGAAGCCGGTGAGGACAACCTGTGGGCCGTGTTGGAGTCAAGATGAGGTCGAGAGCATGTCGAGGTCAATAGAGTTCCACGAAGGTTTGGCGCAGGAGTGCAAGTCCACGTTAGTCGATAGCCGTGAGGAGTGTTCCGCCATTGAAGACAAGCTTCGTCGGGAGAAGCTTCTCTTGAGCGACAGAAAGCTCATGCTCGAAGAAGTTACTCTTCATTTGAGTCAGATCAACGAAGGGGAGATTCCTTTGCGGCATGATGTAGAGTCGAAAACGCGGGAGCTTGCCGAGCTCGAGATCAAGGGCGATCTTGGTAGCCAGGCAGAGAGTGAAGACCTTCGCAAGGACATAGCGGCACTTTCTACAAGGAGGGACGCGTTGTTCTTTAAGCGAGGTCAACAAGAACTCACAGCTCGGCTCTGTCGTGAGGCCATTGTAGAGTGTACTGCTCATATCACGGAGCTGCAGGATGCGTTGAGAACGAGGTCCGACGGGTTGAAAGAAACAGAGTACACGGTTCAGTCTTTAGAGAAGGTCTTACTGTCCATGCATGAGCAGTTGTGTAAGATGCAAACAGGCGATGGTGCGGTTCTTTATCCACGTCCACTTGATAGGTGTCCGCAACGACCAGTGGTGAGGAGTCACACGCTGAATGCCTGCCCAGTTTGCACCCTGTGGTACGGCTGTTTCGACTACCTCTCTTTAGGGTGCGGTCACACTTACCATCCTTATTGCTTACACCAATTAGTTCAGACATCGTCGGAGTGTCTTGTTCCACATTGTCGACAGACGTTTGCAACAAGATCGCTGGTCGCTTTTGGAATCAGACCCGTTGCTCGCGCCGAGCTTAGTATGAAGGTGGTGCATCCCGCAGCAAAAGAGGTAGCTGCTACCGTATCAGGTAATTCCTTATTCGGACAATCTTGTGTGCTTTCTTTTTCTCTTCTGCTCCCCGTCCTGTTGATCTTCCCTGTCTCCTAGTTAACCTCCCCCGTCCTCGTATTTTCACGGAGCCATGGAAGAGGAAGGTGTGTGGACGGATCTTGCTCCCGAACCTCTGAATTTTGGTTTCCGTTGTCCTTGTCTGTACATGACCGCAATTGTGCATTCTTGTTCGTCCTGTCGTGTCTGCTTGTCCTTTTCCTTTGTTTCCTCACTTCTGTTCGTTTTTTTAGTTCTTCTGAATTTCCTTTGTTCTATTTTTCCAATGGTATCCTTTCTTTCGTTTCCTTGTTCTCAATATTTTCTGGCGTTCCTTTATGTCTGTAATTTCCTTGTTCTCTTTTTCCTTCGTTCCTTTTGTATTTTTATCTTTCTTATTTTCCTTTAGCTTTTAATTCCCTTATTTGCCATTTCCTCCGTTCCTTTTCAGTATTTCCTTTCTTTTTTTCCATTTTTTTAAATATCCTTATTTGCTGTTTCCTTCGCTCCTTTCCCTTCTTTAATTTGTGTTTCCTTAGTTCCTTTTATCTAGCTTCCTTGTTTTCTATTTCCTGGCCATCCTGACCAATTCCTGAGTTTATAGAATTTCCGTTTCCTTTGTTCCTTTTCTCAGTTTACATTGCTCCTTAAGTTCATTTTACTTTGTTACTGATTTTGAGTATCCTTATTTCCTTTTCTATTTTCCATTCCTTTATTGTATGTCCTTGTTTTCCTTTTCTCATGTTGAACTGGCTTTTCCTTTCCTTGTTTTACTGTACATGATTTCCTGTTCATGCATCTATTACGAACCTTGAGTTTGTTTCACATTTATTCACTATTGTTCTCTGTTGTGTCCTTCATAGGAGCAACAGTCGATGATACTTCTCCCGCGTCGTCGTGGGAGAAAGAGAGCCGAGAGAAAGTGACCCCCCTTTCACAGTCCAGCCAAACGGACGTGACATCGAGGCAGTGCTTTGCGGATTCAGGAGAGAAGAGTCTGGAAACTGCAAAGTGCGAAGTCTGTGGGAAAAAGGAAGTCTCTATGTACCTCAAGGTAAGTCTGTGTGTACCTCTGGTTTTCCACTAATGTCTTCTTGAACACAAGGAATTTGTGGTTTCTGTTGGACAGGGTTTCTAATCTGTAAGCTGTTTCTGCCGTGTAGGGTTGTGGACATGATGTTTTCTGTTTCCCTTGCATTCAAGGGTTGGTATCGTGCCCACTTTGTGCCGTGGCGATAACAGGGTGGGGTCGTATTAACTCGGTGAAGAAGCCGAGCCCCTCCACCTCCCTTGTTCCCGTAGATCCTCTTCGACGCTTAGGTGAGCCTGGTGTTGCTCATTTGCCGAGTAATGAGACAGACCCCGAACGTGTGCCTGAAGCGGCAGTGACACCTGCTTGCAATGCCGATAGCAGTGACAGTAGCGACAACGAAGACGGGACAATCCATTGGTGTAGCGACGATGTGTTCAGCAATGGAGGTACTCGATCTGGACAGGATTCAGGTTTAGGTGAAAACGTCGTGCCGCAGGAGGAGTCGAATTTGCACCTTACGTCTTCTGTAGCGGGTAGTCGTCAAGGAAAGCGATTTGCAGCTGTTGCAGAGCTACTCCAGACAGAGGAGACACAGACCGAGAGACTAGTGTCCACTCCAAAAGGATGCAAACGGAGTCGATCCAAGCATCCCACTTCTGGCCACGTTCAAAAATTCAAGAAGATCGTGGAGATGGCCGCTGAGGAGATTCTGGGACCTGTGCCAGCATCTACAGCCGTTGCCGAGACTGCACCCTCCGGAGAAGACGAGCCCGAGCCGTTGCCGAAGAAAAGGGGTGTTGGACGACCACCTAGCGCCGCAAAAAAACAAGCGGGTCTGAAAGTTGCAAAGGGGAACATTGTGCAAGCACTACAGGAGCCACGTAGTACACTGAGACGGCGAGAAGTCCAAGACATTGTCCCGGTAAAGTTCAGAGGACTGTAGGTCTTGTGAGTTTAGGATTCTTGGTAGACTGTGAAAAGATAGCACCTTACCTAAGTCTGTATGCAATGTGCCCCCTTCATTATATGGGTTTCAATTTTACAGTTTGTTTTCAAGAAAATGGTCCCTTTGTCATAAGTCGTGAGAGATGTCTTGCTTAGGGTGAGGAGAGTTGGTGTGTGCTCTTCTCTGTTTCCACTGTTACTTCCGTATTTAATGGACTGTTACTGATAAGGACAATCAATGCTCACTCATGTTCTAAAGTAGAATGTAATGACAGAATTGAACCATTGAACAAGACCAACTCTTATTAGTGCATTCTCCAAACACTGGGTCCGATTCAAATCTTCAAGAATAGCGAGCACTTAAGTAACTAACAAAGAATTGGACATACCTCAGAAATAAAAGAAACAACAGTGAAGGTCTCTCTTACATTGAAAACTGGCGACACGATCAACAAGTCAAGTACGTACTCCAGAGAAGTCTATAAGTACTTACATATAAATTCCACACTCAGAAGGATGTAATTCTCATTTAGACAAACAGCAATGAACAACTGAGCAAGCAAAGTAACTTGGCGCGATTACCCAAAATTGAACCGGAGAGCTAGCTACCTAACTAGCGAAGAGCTAGAGCTAGCTACCTAACTAGTCACTAACGTAGCTAACTTGTACAAAGCATAATCAAGGATTCATTCCAACATGCAGAATTCTAATGAGTGACTCCCCCCAATGCTTGTCACTTCCAGCCGGAATTCCTACTCTGGTGTGATGTCTCAGTGAGTGATCATTAAACTAGCTATCTAAGAAGGAACCGTGCTGGCTAGACCATAAGAGAGGAGATACGTGAACATTCAGAGTGAGGGACTGTTCAAAGTGAGCGAGCGATCGGAGTGACCAGATTAGTGTAGAGAGGAGAGTTTCTAGGTTTATCGACCAGAGTTACGAGAATGGCAGATCAAAGTACCGGGGATGTGGTCGGGAAGGGGAAGATGGTGGAGGTGGATGACGGTTGCAATGGGGCAGGGACCTCAGGAGGCAAGTCTGTGCGCATGTTCCGCGGGGATGTGGAGCACTCTCATCTCCCCGTGTGGAAGGACTCTGCGGCGAGGAGAGGGGGAGAGTACCAGTTCCTCAAGGATGCTCCTCTCGAACTTTCCTGCTTGCGCCAGTGGTTGCAGTCCGTGGAGCACTTCCAGGAGGTGACCAAGTTCGAGTTGCCACCATACAATAAGGTGGCGGAGTTAGCAGAGGAGGGGTGGCCGGGCTCCTGGAAGAGGATGGCGCTCTTGCAGTTTCAAGCTGTAGCTCATGCTACCGGAGTAATGCATCCACCGCGACGCAAAGTCTCTCCCCCCTCACGTAAGACACCTGTCAAGCTTCGACCAGTGCTGGCGTTGCCGGCGTTGCCAAAGATCAACATGACAGATTGTTGTCCTGATTGCCGAGCGAAGGCACGAGTTGCTCCGGCACCAGCACCCCCGCCGCAGGACTCTGAGCTCAGACGAAGTCCACCACCGCCAGTACCGGTAATCGTGCTGTCAGACTCTGCTCCCAGCAGCCCTGGAATGTCAATGTCTTGGTACTCTATAGAGGAATTAGAAGCCTCGGACCACGGCTCGGACAAAGAGGAGGACACTGCAACGCCAATGAGTGAGGGATAAGGTACAGTGTACTCCCGAAACACTAACTAGTCGAAGCCTTCCTAGTTTGTTTCATGTACTTCACTTGTTAAGTTGCTCTAGATGGTTTGGCGCAAGATGTGAAGCTGATGTTGGCGGTCTATGAAACTACGCAGGAGAAATCGGTTGTCTGTCTTCAGGAGCTTCGTTACACGATCGTACTCTGTTTTGTTCTTCGCGGCCAGGAGTTCTTAGACTATCGGAAGTAATGCAACACTGTTAAATTCCCAAATTCAGAACCGCCCGGTGCCTTGTAATTATGTCCAGCCAGCACATGGAAGGATTGATCGACTCTAAGTCTTTCAAATTCTATGGCCTAGAGGTGATTTTGTAGAGGACAACTTGCTTGTTTAAATGAAGACTTTTCCTGTTTTGTTCTTCACAGACATTCTAAAGTATGTGATATTGTTAGTTTCGGGAAGCTCTAAGTTGTGCCACTTTGAAACTTCCATCACACAGCATATATAATGTACAAATGAAATATCTACGGCCCTCGGTGCTTGTGTTGCATTAGTTCTGTATTCTTGACCCGCTTGTGACTGGCAATTTACTCTCAAGGTGTGGTCCACTATCTAAGCCACCGATGTCTGTAGCCACACCCGACATTGCTACAAAATGAAAAATTAGTCATTGTATCAATTCAGTGTGGGCACTTGAAGAAACTAATTGAAATGGGATAGAATTACCGAGTGGCATTGTCATCGGTTGTGCAAAATTGCAAGTCACTCTGAATGTCCGTTATTTCCTTAGAGAGGACTAGGTGCCCTATCGAGGGTTTAGTGAAGCCAGTATCCAAATGTAGCCATAGCCATGTTAGGACTGCCGTTTACACTTCCACATCTGCAAGCATATGAAACACAATTGCTAATAATCTGAAGGCAATGACAAATTCATTCCGTATCCAGGCTTCAAAGGTAACTTTTGTCAACTGATAAAAGATGTCAAAATAGAAATACTGGGGATTCCGAGTTTAGGATATTGTCAGAAGAAAAAAAAGAGCCGGTACCATACAATTCTGAGAGCGACCTCGTGTCCAGTCTATGAAGGGGAAATTCTACACAACCTACGATTCAGATGTCTTCTTCAAAAACAGAACAAACATCCAAGTCAACTCTCATGGATATGCAGTGTTCACTCTACACGCAGTGTACGCAAGTCCGAACCTGACAACATCTTCTTCCCAAAGCACTATGTCAGTCTACAACCACTATGTCACTCTACAGATTCACCGTCGACAGTATGGACGTCAAAGGCCAATGACTCTCGTTGAGTGAACTTCAGAGTATCACCCACTACGAGCCCGTTCGCATTGCAGAACTCTGTCCAGCCCGAGCAGATGAAGCACCATGTCTGCCGAGGAGAGCGTGTCACCGATGTCTTCACCTTGCAGCTTTTGAGAGGACCATGGAGCGAGTACTTCTGGTCCTCAAACTGCTCCACACCTGTGTCACGCCAAAAACGCGTTGGAATGTCCTGTTTCACACAGAGTAGTCTGCAATTGAGTCACCACACGCAAGGTCCTACGACAGTCAAGTAAGAGGAAAAACACTCTTCACAAAACAGCTCAGTAAGGACTAGATAGACATGTAATACAGAAGAAGCTGACGTACCAGTTTAGAGGAGTTGCTTCGGAGATGGGAAGGGCGAAGTGTCTTTGTAAACGATCGCAAAGTTACACGGGGAAACACTGTGACAACAAGACACGCTTCATCAACAACTTCGAATACAAGTGAACTCCCTGGCCCAATACCTTGGTCGCATACAAAATCGCCCCACCCCGTCCCGACGCTACGCCACGCTGCATTTGCGGAATCCAGGGGTCGCTCAAAGGTGATTGGCCATTCACGGTGCATCCGAATGCTTGTCACGAGCGTCATGTGTTTAACACCGGGCCAACTGGACTTTTGCGTGAACGACAGTGGTATTTCCTGCATGCACGTAGGAATTTTGCAAACTCGGGGCCATCAACAGTAACTACAGAATCTCTGTTCAATCTTACTCAAAACAATACACGACAAACAATCTCAACACTGCGAAATGAACAGTTAATACAACCGCTACAGTTAAGAATGAACAGGAAGGATACAAATATTGAAAACACAAGGATGTGACGACAAACCAATTTCGAAGGGGCGTTGGTGCCGGTTACTCTCACTGCGAAGTACACGACCCCACATGCGTCCAACTCCTGCAAGTATTTGGTGTATTGAAATGCCATGGTTTAGGGATAAAAAGCCTTGGATACAACAAGTAATCAAAGAAACAAGGTCGTGTGTGAGTAATCAAAGGAACAGGGATGAGAGTGAGAAATACATACCTGGTGGGGACGATGATCACCGAGTAGAACCCCATCAACACCGCAGTCCTTGGTTAATGTTTAGGGTTTAAAAAAGCAAATCAAATTCATGATTGCGAGCCTCAGTGTCACCTCGTAGACGTCGAGCCATAAATTTTCAAATCAAAAACATTACTCATGCGTATCAGTTAGATTTTTACAATCACGGAACATAATAAAGTAATAATGACAAAGCTACTTCTGTCTAATCGACATCAACACTAATCCGCACTGTACTACAACTGCATGTCTAATCCGCGCTCTTGAGTACCTAATAAACTAGTCGCTCCTCTCAGAGTCACTGTCGCTGTCATCCTCTTCATCAGTTCCAAGGTCGTCACCAGAGTCCAAGGCCGCGGCTTGTTCCCGATCTCGAAGCACACGGGCAATTTTAGCTAGTGCAGCATCACTTAGTGAGTACACAGATGTATTTGACTTCTGCTTGTGTCTTGCGAGCTTCATGCTGAACTTGGACGCACAAACTAAATGTGAATACACCCTAGCTGGACCAGCTGCTTCTAGTAAGACATAGGAGTTTGCCTTCTTTCCATGCTGCTCGTAGTATAGACCTTCAACCACCTCATCTGACCTCTCAACTACACCACCCCATGCATCTATTAGCGTCTCTTCCTCTACTTCATACATTTTTTTAGTACAAAGTAGGATAAAAAAATCAGCACCCTTCGAATGCGGGTCGTCAGGGTCCGCTGGAATTGCGAAGTGGTCGCCGATGTCAAGACCCAACGCTAGTTCGTTGCTATCGTCCTGCACCACCCATTCTTGGTCGAGGTCTTCTTCTTCCTGTATAGCCTCGTCAGTCGAAGTTGGCACTAACGTCACCACCTTCCACGGCCTCACGAACGTTGCATTACAGCATGAGTCGCCTTCCTCATTAGCACAGAAATCACAAAAGCACGAAAAATCTCTAACTTGTAAAAGGGCGTTGTTCTGTGGACCAACACTGCGGATGGAGTGCATGCTACGGCTACCACTCACTGTCGCACAGCCCATCGACAATCTCCGGGGTACTTCAGTCTTGCCAATTAGGATGAAATGACGGTCGACAATTCTCCTCGCAGCCGGGTATGCTCCATTCGGTCGACTCATGGCCGTCTTCAAGTAGTTGACTACATCTTCAGCTCCATGTAGTCTCCTGGAGTCCGGTCTTAGCTGTTCCTTTCGAATACTCTGTTTGAGACAGGCCCCCGCCCCGTCATGTGGACCCTTCCCGTGACCAGTTCCCCAGAAGTGCCACTCAAGTGCACATCCTTCTGGCAAGTCTGGGGACACGGTCAGGGAGGGGTATCTGCATACCTCAACCAAATGAGCCACTGTTAGTATACTATGGAAAACCAAAGTCCCACCACTGCATCAGCATGCAACAAGGGATACTGATCAAACCACATTCATCGAATCTTAATTACAGCTAACTCTGTCAAACCACATATTAAGCAGGTTCTACGTAGTGCACAGACGGCGTGAATTACTAAGGAGAGAATAAACACAGAGAACTTTCAAGACAGAAGTGAAGAAAACAAAAATCAAATGAACTTTAGATTTGGGAATCATACCTGGCCACATAAAACCAGGCTGTAGCTCCCTTAAACTGTGCGGCGCAGCCATCACTCCACACAGTATGCCGCTTTGGAGCTTTTCCCCACTCCCTAAGCAATTTCCAATGTAAATTCAGAGAATACTGAACAAACAACGAATCATGCTTGGGATCATCAGATATGTAATAAAAGTAATCCGTCTTCAAGCGCTTTGACTTCGGATCAGAGGGATCCCAGTTTTCATTTAAGGTGTACATAATATGAACTAGAATTGTAATTTGAAAATTGTACCAATGCATGCTTTGGATTTCATCCTGCCCCTTAAATGAGTAATTTTCTGCGAAGTCAATCAAAGAAAATACTTCCCCTGCCTGCAGCTTAAGTAAGCTGCTCTTAAACTGGCTATCCTGCCACCTCGCCGTGTGCTGGTGCCGTACAAATCCCGGCAAGACTGTTTTCGCATACTGCAGGAAATCTCTCGCGGTAGTTTGCTTGTACTCTAGCCTGACCACCTTTTTCAGATCACCGTGCTTGGTCTTTCCATTCGCAGCCACGTTTTCAAAGCGCCTCCATTCCAACAGCTTCTTGTTTGACGGGTCGACCTCTTGCTCGCAGACAGGAATGAGGTGGAAACCACACAGGGCACACTCACCTAATACACATTTTAAATCACAGGATAAATGTGGTTATTGAAAATAGTGTTTGAACAGATAGGAATTGGAATAACGAGCAATGCTCCACATTGAGGTCGCATGTAATTGCGTATGCAGATTTTTAAGCACATCGAAAGCAAAGCATAGACGAACTAATGAAATCTATTAAAGCAGTCTAACTCATGAAAGAGCTAGCTTGTGCGAAAGCTCATTGGATGGATTGTGCGTTTGTGCCCAAAGGAATGAGGTCGAAACCAGAAAAGGCACACTCACCTAATACACATTTTAAATCATGCCAGTCGCTGCCGGGCAGCCTGGGGCATAGCATTTGCTCCCACAAATGTGTTGCACGTCGGTAGGTGTGCTGCCGCACCTGGCAAACCACCGCACCCTCTACCTCGGTTCCAGAAAGAATATTACAACACAAGTTATCACATCCGCACGAACAGCACATCACGTCGTCATCGAAATGAAACTTAACTGCCCTCATGTTGTTGAAACCGATTGTTATTTCGGCCATCTCCATATGGTATCGACAGCAGCAGCTATTAAAGTCACGTAACCGTCTTACAAAGAAGGGGCGCAGCCTTCTAAAACACACGAAAGATACCTTGAGTTGATCATGGGAGGCCTTAAAGCTCGTATAGAAATCCAGCTGTAGCAAGGTGAAGGACACAACAGAGAACAATAGTGAATAAACGTGAAACAAACTCAAGGTTCGTAATAGATGCATGAACAGGAAATCAGGAACAGTAAAACAAGGAAAGGAAAAGCCAGTTCAGCATGAGAAAAGGAAAACAAGGACATACAATAAAGGAATGGAAAATAGAAAAGGAAATAAGGATACTCAAAATCAGTAACAAAGGAAACTGAACTTAAGGAGCAATGTAAACTGAGAAAAGGAACAAAGGAAACGGAAATTTTATAAACTCAGGAATTGGTCAGGATGGCCAGGAAATAGAAAACAAGGAAGCATCGATAAAAGGAACTAAGGAAACACAGATTAAAGAAGGGAAAGGAGCGAAGGAAACAGCAAATAAGGATATTTAAAAAAAATGGAAAAAAAGAAAGGAAATACTGAAAAGGAACGGAGGAAATGGCAAATAAGGGAATTAAAAGCTAAAGGAAAATAAGAAAGATAAAAATACAAAAGGAACGAAGGAAAAAGAGAACAAGGAAATTACAGACATAAAGGAACGCCAGAAAATATTGAAAACAAGGAAACGAACAAAGAAGAATTGAAAGGATACTATTGGAAAAAAAGAACAAAGGAAATTCAATAGAATAACTAAATAAACAAACACAAGTGAAGAAACAAAGGAAAGGACAAGCAAATACGACAGGAGGAACAAGAATGCACAATTGCGGTCATATACTGACAGGGAAAACGGAAAGCAAAATTCAGAGGTCCGGGAGCAAGATCCGGTCAGACACCTTCCTCTTCCATGGCTCCGTGAGAATACAAGGACGGGGACGGTTAACAGGAAACAAGGAAGATCAACAGGACGAGATCTGTCTGTGTAGCGCAAGAAATAGGTAATACGAATAAGGAACGCCAGAAGTTAATTAAGCTACCAGGAATAAGGAAAGCCGAAAGTTAAAGAAGCTACCAAAGTATTCTCACAATCACAGCAAGGAATCGCAATAACAATTTAAGAAACCTCTCTCTTTATTGATGAGCACCGTGTAAGTCAAAGAGCTTTAATCGAAAACCTATTTTTTATCCGCATTGTCTTATGTCTAAACCTATTTTCTGTGACTGTCGAACTTGTACGTTACAATCTTTACGTGACGCTCTGATGAAATTGAACAAGCTACTTCGAAGGCAGTGAAAGAGCCACCTTATCAGACGGCACCAATTACGAAAAGCCATTTCTCAGTTTCCAGCTATCGTCACCAACCCATTGAACTACGCACATTCTGTAGATTACCACGCTGAAACCTAATTTACAAGCATTGACGGTCGCATGAAGTATGAGCAGTGAAGTTAATTCATCCACACCAGATTAGCTCGGACAGCAAGAACAACTTACAAACACAATGAGATTAGCTCAAACAGCAAGAACAAAGACAATCACAGCCAATGTTTTTCACAAATAAAAACGTACCTGTGACTCCTCAAGCCAGTGTCCAGCATGCGAGAGAAATTGGTGTATGCCAACACGCTTGCGACGAATATCTTTCTTGGAGGGAGATACTCTTGTTTCTTCAGTCCACCATGTTACCACTGCGTCGATTGTTTCTTGAGACAATGCATCTTTTCTTCTTTTTTGATCATTCTTGGCCCACATAACTCCTTCCTCTCCATCGTTTAACATCTGCCTTCGCTTAACAGCCCTCCTAAGGGTTCTGCGGTTCAATCCCACACACCTCTGTGCTGCAGTTACTGTCCTGGAGTCCCCTACCGAAATCACTGCAGCCTCTATTACATTTCTGGCTACGTATCTATCTCTCCCCACCCCATACTTAAGCTCTGACCATGCTTCAGCAATGCCATTGCATACTATTCGACACTGTTCTCTTTCGTCTTTCTTTACTACCGAATCTGGAAAAGCAGGTTGCAGCAATGGCTGCTCCAAGAATTTTTCCAAAACTGCACGTTGGTACTCCAACCCTCTACCCACTGTCAATTTCTTCACGGTGTACGCAAGTCTCTTCGCATCTCTGGCTACAGCTAACCCGAAAGATGAACTCCCAACCTCTCTAATCTCCGAACCCTCAGTTACACTTGACGTTTGCAGGGAAATTGCGCTATCAAAACGGGATTGCTCTAACTTCCTTCTCCGTGCTCTCGCCACTCTACTCCTCTCTCTATCTCGTTTTAACCGAGTTGCTTCCGCCCTCTGAATTCGCTTCCCCCACTCTGACCTAACTCTCCCCATCTGAATCTCTCCACTTCCACCAATTTCGGCACGAGCAGAAAGCGAGCCACGGGCAGATTGCAATCTGCATGCAAACTCACAGAGGTGCGAGACGACACAGCAGTCGTTGATCCTCCAGCCGATGAACGGTCGATGCTCGAACGCAAGAACGGCTGATCTTCAGCGACTTTTCAAATTCCAAGACTGCAAAGAAGGCAAACCCCGTAACAAATCAGCCCTGTAACCGTGAAGCGTAAACCCTGAAACCACACTGCCTAAGACCATGAAAAACCCTGGAGATTCCCAACAAACCCTACAGATTCCCTAAAAACCCTACAGATTCTGAAGAAACCCTTAGACCCTGAGAAATTCGTACTCATTGAATTAATTTTAAAATTTGTCTTCCCCTTAAATGATACAATTGACGACATTAATGCCCGCAATTAATCACCATTTGTAAAAATAAATATTCTTGAAGATGTCTTCTTAAATGGAATCTAAATTGTATTGAAGTGCAATGCATTTCATTTAATTCAATTGTCTTGATTTTAATCGCGGAAGTAATCATTCAAAGGGAATTTTCACGTTTAACATTCCCTCTCTTCACACCTAAGATGTACCATTATTCAATTGACCTCCTTCAAGCAATAATATTAACACCCTCTTCCTTCTATTTTTAATACCCTCTTCCTTTAATTTGACTTTCTCGCTTTCATTTATCCCGCAATTTTTTTTAATTTTTTTTAATGCATCTTTGTTTATTTTTTAATGTATCTTTTCTTATTTAGATTTCTCCCTATTTACTGTCTAACACTTTTAAATCATCGAACACCCTTCTCTCATATTCCTAACACCTCCCACCCTCCATTTTATTTTTTTTAATTCCGTCTTTCTTTATTTATAATTCCATTCTCTCTACTTTTTAATACCCACTACCCATATTTTAATTATTCCCACTTTCAACTAATCCACATGTTCTATTATTTTCTCGTCACTTCTATTTTTTATCAATTCTAATTCCCTTCTCTCATGTTTCTAACACCTCCCACCCTCCCTTTTATTTTTTTTAATTCGGTCTTCCTTTATTCATAATTCCCTTCTCTCTAATTTTTAATTCCCGCTACCCATGTTTTAATTATTCCCACTTTCATTTATTCCACATGTTCTATTATTTTCTCTTCAATTCTATTTTTTAACAATTTTAATTCCCTTCTTGCATATTTCTAACATCTCCCCCCCCCCCCCCTTCCCCCCTTCATTTTTTTTTAATTCGGTCTTCCTTTATTTATAATTCCCTTCTCTCTAATTTTTAATTCCCGCTACCCATGTTTTAATTATTCCCACTTTCATTTATTCCACATGTTCTATTATTTTCTCTTCAATTCTATTTTTTAACAATTTTAATTCCCTTCTTGCATATTTCTAACATCTCCCCCCCCCCCCCCCCCCCCCCCCCCCTTCCCCCCTTCATTTTTTTTTAATTCGGTCTTCCTTTATTCATAATTCCCTTCTCTCTAATTTTTAATTCCCGCTACCCATGTTTTAATTATTCCCACTTTCATTTATTCCACATGTTCTATTATTTTCTCTTCAATTCTATTTTTTAACAATTTTAATTCCCTTCTTGCATATTTCTAACATCTCCCCCCCCCCCCCCCCCCCCCTTCCCCCCTTCATTTTTTTTTTAATTTGGTCTTCCTTTATTTATAATTCCCTTCTATCTAATTTTTAATTCCCACTACTCATATTTAGCCATAAACTCTCCCTTGCCCTCCACAACCCTTCCACTCATTTACTTTCCCTCCATTTCCCTCCACCACTCCTCCACTCATTCACTCTCCCTCCATTTCCCTCCACCACCCTTCCACTCATTGTCCTTATTCCCTCCCTTCCCTCCATCACCTACGCCATCATTACCTCCAACCACCCAACTTCCCTCCCTCCCTTCCACCCCTTTTCACACCACATTCATAGTCCGCTTTCCTTTGAGTCCTTTAGAAGTCCTTTCCCGGATTGAATTGCCTTGTGACTACATGATAAGATTTATTGCGAATTTGAGTATTTGAGGACTACGAGCACCTATATATGGTAGTTAGTTTATGTTATTGTTAAAAAATTTACTTAAAGTGGTATTTTTCCACGCATTATAAGTTGTGTAAATTAAGCTGAAAAATTACACTTTCAAAAATTCCTACTAAGACACCACTTTCTACTTTATACTTGGGATTCATAAAAATATGTTCCTTACACATTTGTAAAATCATACCCCAATTTTCATAAGATTAGCATAAAAATGACGTGTCCGAAACTGTCCTTTTAGCTACATTTTAAAAAGAGGACAGTTCCTGTTATTTTATTAAGAGGACACTTTCGGAAAACAACATTGTCAAAATTTCATTTTTTTTTTTTTCGGAAGTAAACTAGACGAATAAGATCAACTAATTTTCATGATGATGACATTCAATTTATGCAGTAAGGAGTATGAAATACAGTGCAAGCGTGTGGGGGGGGGAGAGAATGTCCCCTTGGACGGTCCTTTTGGACACCCCAAGGGGACCACCACCCGAATAGACTTTGACGAGTGGAAGCATGGAATCCGGCCATTCATCGATGCAAGAAATAGATAGCCAGTCCCGGTTAAATGAGTATCTGAACCATGTGCTGAGTGATTTTCCGCCACTCTATGTTTCGCAGTTGGAAGCAGATCCAGAATTTAGAGCCAGGCTTGAACTTGATGATCTTGACTGGTACGATCAAGTGACACACAATTTGCACCTCAGCGAAGGACTGTCTGATGTTCATGGTGATGTTCACCCTCAGTCAGTTTTATCAGCAGTAACGCGTGGACGGGAATCTCTCTGTCGAATTTTGTGCTGCGTATACCTGGAATTGCCCCGATTCTTTCATGTCGTGGCGGGTTTACCGAGGCTGATGCGAGTAAATCGAGAACTGCACTTCGTTATGGAAATGATGGTGGGAATACCTGATCCGTTCGTGGACAGACCTGATACCACGAAAGCTTACAGGGAGCTTATATACGTCTTGATCAATCCCTTATATAATTTTTGGACCATGTGCGAATTGCTGTAGAGACATTCTAAGCTTTATGGAGGATGAGGCTGGGAGAGGGGCAGGGACAGGGACAGAAACAGAAACGGGGAGTGGGAGACGGAGAAGGCGTGAGCGATGGAGACAAACAGCGACATGCAGCGCGAGAGGGAGAGGCGGACGGACAGGGAGGGGGAGAGGGGGAGGGAGAGGGGGTTACGAAGTCGAAGCTGCAGGAGGTGGGAGTGATGAGGACTTAATTTCAGATGACAATTACGACGGCGCGGCTGCAGATCTGGCGCTGATCATGAGGTCAGCCGATAAATGGGGAGCTGGTGAAGCCATAGTGTGTGATTCAGTCTTGATCATGTCACCGTGTGAGGAGTTGTAGAACAGAGATAGGGTGCATGCACGCAGGAGACTGAATATTTTATTGCACGAAATTGGAGACGGGGAACACTCTGTGATTTGCAGTTAGTGGGCCAATCAAAAGTGGCTTGCGTGTTAACCAAATCATTTCCAGGGTATCGCGATATGGTTTTCGCTCAGTATATTAGAGACTTAGAGACAATTCTTGAGATTACCAGACTTCATTTGTGACGCAGCAGCGACATGTTGCACATTACAAGTAGTTTCAGATATCCCAGAGTTGGGAGCCCACAATAGAGAAATACAGTTGATTCTGGTTAAGCATTGAATTTATTCTTCAGTATATTAGACTCTGTTCCCAGAATTTCTGTTGATTCTGAAAGCTACGAGTGATATCATCACACAGACTAGTTGGCTTGCACGCTTGATGGACGTCGTGTAAGAACCCGCTAGCCAGTGATCTCTACATTTTATCCACTCGTTAAGCGCACCTTGTAGCCGTTCATGCAACCTACAAGCTCATGAGCTGGTTGAGATTTGAATATCAAGGGGTACTGTTTTACTTACATGAGTCACATGCTCCATTGCTATTGATATGATCTACTGCTATTGGCTTTACCCGTACGTGATGGCTACCGACTTCAAAGAATATTGAATTGATTGATAAGTGACATTGATACAGTTGTGTAAAACAACGTCGACATGCACTGCAGCACATTGATTTTTCAACTCACTGAGTGCCGGTTTGAAAGAACCAAGAGATGTGGCCGCAGCCAATTAGACGTGCAGTTCACCGAAGCTCTTAAAATCAGCTTCGATCGTTCACTTTGTAGCTTGTGTTATGCCGCTCTGTCTACAATGTGTTGATTACTGCGATCATCAAGAGCTGCGACGATACTGGGATTGAACTGCAGGTGCTGACATGAAAATATGTGCAATTTTCCTGTAAGGTAGAGAAGTTACCTTGGGATTGAACCGCTGTACTTAAAAGTTAAATGCTGTTTGGCTTCGTGTTTGATATTGTAAGAAGAAGATTCCGAATCATTGATGGCATTGGATTTGATCGAGAATTCCCGTCTCAAGCACCAATGATCACCATTAGGTACCTCCCATATTTGTTGCTGGGACCTGATGGAGGGTGTGCTGCACAACAGCGAGAGCTAATGTATCAATTTAAATATTTGGTTATTTTTCCTTGTACTCTAAAAGAGTTGGATACAACTTCGAGTTTGAGTAGCACAATTTCATTTAATATGAAATATTCGTTATGAACACCATATTTGATTACCAAAAAAGTAAATCAATAAAATGAACGGGCTGGGCTGGTTGTGATTTGAAAATTAAGAGATCTGTAATTTATAGCTGGGCATCATAATACAAATTTTGGCCTTTGCTTTGTAGCGCCTTGTGTTGTGTCGTTGAGCCATCGAATTGGATTACCAATATGATCACCGAGATCTGCATGATGATGGGTACCAGGATGAACTGCACGTGATTGTGATGTGAAAGTTACTTTGTGGAATTTCCCGGAAGGCCGAGAAATCGTATGATTGAACCGCTGCACTTTCGCTCTCTGGCTTCTTGTTTGTTATTCACGGCATTCTCAAGCACCAACGTTCGCCGTTACCGTCCCATATATATTCCTCGGACCTGGTGGTGGTGTGCTGCAGAGCAGCGCGAGGCTGTCGGGAGAGGGAGAGGCATGTGTGTGCTTGACGGAGGAAGCAAAGTTAAAAGTAAATTATCTGAATCTGTAGTATTCGAAATACGAGTGTCTGGGTAGAGGGCTCGAGGAGAATCAGAGCAATAAGGTGGTGCCTGCCAAGTTAATACACATGTTTCGAACATGTCTGGGCTTTATTGCTGTAATGCGGTTCGTCTATGTCAGTCCATTCAGTTTGTGTAAAAGCTCTAGGAGTTGGAAACCTTTGCGGAGGGTGTACATATATATATATATACATATATATATATATATATATATGAATGAACTGGCTACTCTAATTAACAACAATGAAATCTCTACTGAAAACTCAAAAAAAAGGAGAAGTTTTGACCCCTCTGGAACAGGGTTGTTCACAGGACCTAGCCAACGGAATTGTTTCCTTCTAAAGCCTAGGTTTAGGGTTTAGGGTTTAGGGTTTAGGGTTTTTTGGTGGATTTTTAAAGCCAATTTTTATGAATTTACAATATATTTTATTGTAGATAATTGGTGATGACTTTTTTAAATTTGATTGCAAAGATATGTACTTGTAACATACATGCACACATCTTTTGCATTAAAAATCACTCCATTGAGTAACAAAGCTTTCCTCTATGAAGAATTCAATGAAAAGTTATTATGTCCAAGTTTTGTAAAATAGATATTTCTTTATTGTAATTAGATTTTGGCCAACCTAAAGTTTGCATTTTGCCAACAAGCATCAATTGCACAATTGCTGAATCTCAATGAAGCTCACAAAGGCACCTCTGGAGCTGCAGGAGGAGATGGAATCCTCGGACGCCAAGTCTGCACAGTCTTATACCACCGAGCGCAAATCAGAAACAACACAAAGTTGACAGCACTCATGATGGCCAGCAACCAGAAGAAGTAATCAATATGGCCCCTATTAATATTATCAGCAATCCATCCGGGATCACCGTTTCTGGTTGTCACTCTCGTAACAATCGAAAGTAGCCCGCTCCCGAGGAAGCTCCCGAGCGCAATCGTCAAATACGCGAATCCCATGCCCAAGCCCCGAATGGCGTCCGGAGATTGCCCGTAAAAAAACTCAAAAATACCCACATATGCGAACACCTCGGCGGCTCCAATAATAAAGTACTGCGGCACCAGCCAGAACACACTGAGTGGCACTGGCACCTCCGGATTGTCCAGAAGATCATGCCGTTTTGCCACTTTCAAGCGCTCGATCTCCACCAGGGCCGCCACTATCATTGCGAAGATCGACATGAATAGCCCGATTCCGATCCTCTGAAGCTCGCTGATGCCCCGCGGGTTCTTTGTTAGCCTGGAAACGAAACGGACCACTATGATGTCGTATACTGGTACGAATGTGATCACACTTAGAAGCTCGAAGACTGTGAGTGAGGCTGGTGGGATTTGGAAGTGGGATCCCATTTGGAGATTCATGCTTGATCCTTGGATTATGAAGAGTGTTGACATTTGGTTGTAGACTGTTGAAAACATCGCACTCGTGATCACGATCGGAACCATTCGCACCAGAATCTTTACCTGAAAACACACAAACTGATCAATAATCTGGGGGGGAAATTACCGATCTGAGCTGCAATTGATGCTCTTGGAAGAGAGAATATGGATTTGAAAATGAGGATAGTTAGGAAATCTCAAGGTTTTGAATTTTATACACCAGGTTGGCTCCACTCGAGTCTAGATTGGTAGTATCTCATGTGCCATTTTGACGTGTGGTCATGTAACCCGTAACATATATATAGAGTGCTACATAACGATTCACTGTAGGAGTAGTTTCTAATCATCCTAGTACAAATAATTGTGGACAGAGAACGTCAAAGAATTGTTGACACAAATCTGTGAGAACCACTAAGAGTGAACCACCATCCGGAAATGATCGGAAACGAGTCCAGCCTATGACTATTTCTGTGTACTTTACATGTTGCTGATGGGGTCTTGGTTGGTAATGGGTGGCTCAACCTTAGATTGTGCTTTTCTGGTGTCAAATCTCAACCATTTAGCTACTTTATCGAGTCTTCAACAACATAAAGAAAGAGTAGTATGCTTTCTTGCATTCACATTCTACATTACAATTCATCATCTTTCCGTTTGTTCATTTGTCCATTTAGCAGTGTACTAAACAGTCAATTTTAATGAGATTTGAGAACATCTGGAATTATATTCACATTTAGCTCAATTTGAAATTTCGACATGGTCATCAGCTATGACGATTGAAAGTATTCACATTGCAGTCTGTAAAAATTGTGAGGTGATTGTTGTACCTCTTCAACTTGGGTGATGGTGCAAAGCCTCCATGGATTAGCGGTGCTCTTGTCACCGTCCATCTTCACCGCTGCCTTGTCTAAAAATCTAGTTACACAACAAGCTATAGTGTCAGCACATTGAAATGAGCACAAAACCGAGATGAGGTTAATTCTGGTGATATTACATTGTCATTTAGATATATAGAATGAGACTGATTGCACTTTTTCATGCTAAAACTTTACCATTTGCCGTAAATTGCATAATCTACAGTAGTCTCTCTTGCTCTAATTGGTCAAACAAACACTCAATTCACTCAAGTTATGTTTGGAGTTCTTTAGTTTCTATTCCTTTGCCTAACTTTCTATTGACAATTAATGTACTCCTAAATTATGCATCTTTCCAGCGTCATTTTCTATTCTAAAAAACCAATGTAACCGAAATTGATGTATGGTAAGCAAGAGATGTAAGACAGCTACCTGAACTCGCTGGTGTGTCGAATTTTGCGGCTTCCTTGAATCACAGACTCCATCTCTTCAGGAACCTCGTAAAGCTCACTAGTGAGTGGGGGAGTGTTAAGGCGCCATTTCCTGGTGGACGCGACGATCACTTGCCCAATCCTGCCGAGAGGGTTACCACCAGGTGGGTGGTGTCGGTAGAACGGAGTGCCAGCGAGAAAGCAAAGGAAACCGACACCGACAGAGATCAACGCTGCTCCGAAGCCCACCCCCCAGCTCACATTCTCTTGAATGTACACGAAGAACGTCCCCGCCAACAGGCCACCGATGTTGCTGGACTGGTAGTACCACGTGAAGAACGACGTCTTCTGCACCTTCTCCTTCGCATCCTCCTCATCGAACTGATCCGCTGCCAACGATGTCACCACCACCTAACCCCTCAATCCCGTTAAAATGGCATTTTCAGGGAGCTTAGTAATTAATATATATTGTGACCAAATAGATGTGAGATTGGGCCAGTTTAGGCATTAGTGGGTGAGGCTGCAATGTTTTATAACTCTAGTCTTGAAACAGTGAGTGACATTGTGGTGATGATATTTCATATTTGGTATAACAAAATAGCACTTGGAACAGTGAGATTTTAAGGCCATACCTGGAATATCCCGGCTCCGAAATCGATCACGTACAGTGCGAAGAACAGGAAGACTCCTTGCCCGACTGATGCGTGATCGCACAGCACATCCTCCGTGGGGCATTGTGCTGGTCTCAGTGAGCTCATGGCTGCCGACAGTGTGATGAGCACCATCCCCTAGAATATCAGATAGGAATTGTCAGTAGTCGATCGTTTTATATTGGAATGTAACAATGCATGATCATGGCTGCCGACAGTGTGATGACACTGGCAGAAAGCCTGTCGTTAATAACTCCGTTTTTGACTCTGTGAACGGTCCCACAATATATAGTGCCTAACCCGACCAAGAATACTCACTATCCTCTCAGAGATTGAGTTCCTAGGTATCAACTGCGTCGCTTTTGCACTTTTTTGCTATGAACAGGAATAAAAAGACTAGTTCTCTTCTAGTGGGGGTTAATAACGATCACATGTTTCCTTCCAGTGTGAGCACCATCCCCTGGGGTACCAGATAGGAATTGTCAGTGCTCGATTGGAGGTGGAGTATGTTACGGTGGTTACAAGGTCAAGGGACTTACGATGATGTAGATGACGCCGGAGACGAAGCAGGTCCAGTATCGGCCCCAGTAGGCATCTGCTACGAATGCTCCGATGAGCGGAGTGATGTAGCCAACTCCTAACCAGTTGGTCACGTTCGTCGATGCGACGGAGTTGCTCTGGTGCATCACTGAAGTGAAGTATGTGACGAGGTTTGCGGCGATCCCGTACCAGGCCAGATTTGTGAACACCTGCTGCGCTGTTGCATCATACAGACAATGGCCATGTGTGATGAATCAGACTTTTCCGAGTGGAGTTGTTGCAAGAAAGTGAAGAATATCTGAAGGATGGGCAATTCCTTTAAAATGACAATATACTCCAAGTGCTATTTTGACATACCAAAACTATCATTTGTCACAATGTATCATTTTCGTGATCAATGTATGTGATTATGTTTCCAAAATGGCTCCTCTGATACATATTAGAGCGCCCATTGCTTCATTGTAGTATAACCCCATAAAAAGTGTCATTTTTGTAAAATACTACCATTTTAACAGAATTGAGGTTTGAGGTTTAAGTGCTCCTCAATGAATGAAATGCTTGAACACTCACCAAGTGTACAGTACATTGTTGCTGGCTTAAAGATAATCTCTTTGTCCAACAACCTTGGAAAGATACGGGTGTACAAGACTTCTATGTGTTCAAGTATAGCAAGTACGGCATTTGAAAGAATTAAGTGTAGAAGATAGCAAGCACAAGTAAGTTTCAGATACCTCATTTCGTCCCCCGGGGCTTGTAAGCATTCTGAGCAGTGTGAGCAAATCCCTAAACCTCCGGAAGTGTGGAGACTTACAGTAATTGAACCAGAAGGTCTTCCACGCTCCGGTGGTGGCGCTGCGAGCTGGTCGTCCTCGGAAATCCACGGTCCCATCTTTGGTTGTTGCTTCTCCATTTTGCCAGCTTCCAGCATCCAACCCCTCTTTCCCCTGCGCAGATAATAACAATCAGGCTCCACACAATTGCAACAACCCTTCAATACTCTACAGATTAGTCGAACAATATCTCTCGGAATGATCTCAGCTGTCCTCAAATTTAATGAGCGTGCACAATCTCTAAAAATTCACCATTCCTGGGGTAGAATGCTACTCCTGGGATCACCCCACCCCAATGCATGTCACTCCTTCGCACACAT
Source organism: Ceratodon purpureus (assembly GCA_014871385.1). Lineage (NCBI taxonomy): Eukaryota > Viridiplantae > Streptophyta > Bryopsida > Pseudoditrichales > Ditrichaceae > Ceratodon > Ceratodon purpureus. The sequence continues at coordinate 7,712,469 of CM026428.1, read as the reverse complement.
GAGTCGCCTCAAATGTACTGGATATGAACAGCCATGGCTGGGGTCCCGAATGCAACAGGTGTCCCACAACATTCACCTCACCGAACCCTAAGCTCAAAATCCTCCATGATCCTTCAACTGGTGATTCTGAAGAATGGCAAAGTTGCTTCTATTACAGAGCAATCAAAGGATCACAGCTCATGCAGAGCAAATGAAGTTGAAGTCCTCGGAGGATTTTGAACGCTCACTGCAGCTAGCTCTCATTCAAATTGCAACAACAAAGTTTGCCTTCTCCTATGAACCCAATTGAGTTGCTTGCCATAGCCACTCAATCTCTTGGTACCTTGAAGTGAGTACATGGAAGTCGCATTATGAAGAGCAAGTCAGCTAGCGAGGTAGCGGCAGTTGAATTCCTCGAAGCTAACAACTGCAACTGCTGCTACCTGAGATGGATTCATCGGAGCTATCATTCGCTGTGTATGACTACAGTATTGCAGGATGCTTGTCATTGCTCCCAATTGGTGAGGAGATCGTTGACAATTTGAACATGTCTACTTTTGAAATCTCAAGCTCGTCTTCTGTGGACTCTGGAGATTGCAAGTTGTAAAGCGGTGCGAAAATGATGACGCTGCGATCGTACGTCAGGCTGCACTTTAAGTACATTTTGACTCCTGCGTTGCATTGACTGTAACGGGGATGCACCTGGAATAGCAATTTTGAGTTATTGCAGCAACTTATAATCTTAACTTACCTCTAGCCTAGCTAGGTCCAGAGTGAGGTCGGCTAATGAGAGTGCATCGTTTAGGGTGCACAGGTAGTTAAATAGGCAGAATCTGTAGGAAGATAGACCTCCTTCTCAAAAAGTGTCAGTGACGAGAAAGTCATCAGTAATGAGAAAACTCTCAGATGCAGCTCATTCATCCACTGCGAGTTGGCGAAAATCAAAGTGAAATACGGTACATTTCAAATACGTATCTGTATAAATATACATCATCCATACGATGAATCTTGGATAACGAGAACTAGAATACAGAGCGAAACCGTATAGACTTAAAATACGTACTCAGTACGTATTGAATACGTATATAATATGTACATACTACAGCGAATAAGTATAATGACGTATGTGCGAGCTCCGTTTTCGGACCGCGGACTTCTCTTTTCGGACCGCGGACTTCTCTCCAGACAAAACCAACGGAGAGCACCGCGTGGACAAGGAGAGCAAAGACCAGCCTGGTTAGGCGGATGGCGCCGGCGCCAACCCCTCCGTCAACCCGCCCGAAGCATTTCAAAAGTTCCCAAGTGAGCGAAGGCTGGTTATTGCCGGAGTACAACGGGCCTAAAGCACTTGGTACTGTATTGGGAGAAAAGATATCAATCATTCTATGACGGAACATGTTTCCGAAAACAAGAGAGGAGCATTATATATCTGGATTGAAAACATTAACATTCGTAAGAGCCGCATTGCACATACAGGACTCATAAAAACAGTGGGTAATAACTAACATAGCAATGCAACTGTTGCAGATTCGTCACTAAAGTAAAGACTCCAGATGCAGATTCACCATACCAATCAATCCGAACGAAACACTGACGAGCCAAGGCTGCAAGCCTCACTTAGCAAAAGTTCAAGAATAATGGAAGAGTGGACATTGTTCGAGGGTCATGGCGGCGGCGCCAGCTGGGGGTTCATAACTACCAACTTGCATCAGCGATGAGTTCGCCGCCCCCCTGCATTCATACAACACAAAGTTTGAAATCGCAATCGCAAGTCAGCTGAGACGGATTCTGTTGCTATGTGAGTTTATTCACAGCCTCGTGCTGCAAGTATGCCAGCCCATGCGGCCAGGAAGAAACCCAAAAAAATCTACATTAGTAGCTAATAGTAGCAATTGACGAGCAAGGTTGATTGAAATTGTTTCACGCCGATACAAGATGAACACTTGTGAAATACAAGCACCAATGGATAAGCACAAGCACAAAACTATCAACAACACACTCAATAAGAAGGACTCGCTGCCACGTTATCTATAAGTATGAATACATCGAAAGAAGACTGAGACTGAGGGTTAGTGAGTGTTAATATTGCACCTCGTGACTGCGGAGGTGGGCTCCAAGAACCCTGGCTCTCCTGCAAACTGCATGAACCCTGGCTCTCCTCCAGATTTGAAACAGCCCCAGAGGTGTCCTCCTCATTGGGGACAGGAAAGTCGATTCCGGATGCGTGCTTAATCTCTACCAGCTCAATGGAACACGCAATAGTCCACCGCCACTCCGCACCTGGCTCCATTAGGCGTGCGAGGTAACGGAACGGAGGAATGGATGAGGTACGACCACGGGCACGCTCCACTGCAATAAACCATGGAGAAAGCTCCTCGAGTCCATTTGGGGTTTGAACTGGCAAAGGGGCCGCGGAGCTACTCCTCCTTCTTCCATTCCCACCCGTCATGCTCATCACGGCAACCAAGCTAGAAGCAAAGAGAACTAGAACCTGTGAAGTAGAAGCTCAAATAGAAGCGATTGATACCTCACTCGAATAGCAGCTGAACTAGAAGAGACTACTCATCCACACTGAAATAGCCCGTGATCTAAAACCAAAGAATTCCACATTCTTATGAAGGATTCGTGACCTTCGGGATTCTGGCCATGGGACGACTGCAAATTGAAGAGTCCCGTGAATCTAGGGTCTAGGGATACTTATGTGCCAACGACCCAACATGTCAATAACCCGTAAGGTCCAAATCAAGCCGATCACGGTCGATTGTAGTCCCCTTAAAAACGCCGTGACTACATTAAGAACAAAAGAACTATCTGAATTTAGCGGATTGTAGAGTTTTTTTAGAACTTTCCGAAAAATCATCTGACGCTTCAAAATTCTTAGTACTTTGGGAAATATATGCCCAAACCACCATTTATAATCTGTCCAGAACTTCGCAAACTACGGTATCTTCACATTTATTCTCAAGAATTGGCAACAATTTATTAAATTGGAGTAATCAAATTTATAATTACTTTATCTTTACCTAGAGTGACGAACAAATTAGAAATTCACTCAAAGCTGGCAATATTTACAAGCATACTATACTTTTATGAATGAAGGCAAATATCGGCGCCTCAAACGCTACTGGAGTTCTGAAAGAATTCAGAACATGTCACATTTGACATGACCCAGCTAAAGATAATTACCGTATTATGAAAATTCTTTAAAAAGGTTGCTTTTAATTTTTTCTTTGGTTTTAATTTTCTTATTCCTTATTTCTATGTTTACGGTTTCATGTCAATTTTACCTATTATTTTATATCGTTTAAACTTTTCCACTGTTTTTCCTTTTAATTTTATGATAAGTTTTTAATTTTTAGTTCGTACACTTGTTAAAATTTCACATGACCCGAATAAATATATTTACCGTATTAATATTATTATTTAATAAATTTCGTTTTAATATTTTTTTGGATTTTAATATTTTTAATTATTTATTTCTAAGTTAATCGTTTCAACTAAATATGAAGTTTTATTGTATATCACTTAAATTTTTCCACTGTTTTGCCTTTTAATTTTATGATATGTTTATAACATCTAGTTTGTACAGTGGTTAAAAGCATTCAGAAAATTTTGGAACTTCGCTGCATAATATTGGTTTTTAGGGAATAATTTGAAAAGGCATTATAAAAAATATGACATATTTTTGCATCCATATTTTTATAATATGCCTTTTTATTGATACACACACAAATCTCATTGTTCTAGCATACGCATGTAGTCGCATATCCATATACCTAATTTATTGTTTGAATTTTATGAAATTGTTGTTTTAATTTTATTATTGATACACACACAAATCTCATTGTTCTAGCATACGCATGTGGTCGCATATCCATATACCTAATTTATTGTTTGAATTTTATGAAATTGTTGTTTTAATTTTATCAAATTGTTTCATACGTAGAGCTTTAACTAATAATTGTAATGCCAAGTTTTAGTCTTATGTTACGTACTAGTTTTGTGCAATTTGAAATAAATATAATTTTTTGACTTATTGCAAAGTAAATGAACAGCAACTAAATTTATGGAATTAGGACGACACTTAAAATACATCGACTAAGATTTATGAAAAAAATAGTTATTTGTCTTTAGCAAAGAATTTATACTTACTTCAAAATGCCTATATTTACGTATTAATGTTGTCTTATTTAAAGCTCTAATTGCTCTCTATTGTGCACTTTTTATGCCAAAAGTAGATTCAAAAATAACATTAGTGAGTTTCTTAGTCTTTAATCGAAATACATGGATGGTGTCGCTTCTGAAATCTGTAGATTTTGTAAAGATGTTTTTATCACAAATGTCACAACGTCACAACCATGTAAGCCTTTCAGATCCAAATCAATACACATCTTATGGCAAATACTTGTAATTCAAGATCACTCATGTACAGGACGTTGAGAAATCTTTGCAGATTGTGACATCGTAAATAACAGTGTAAGTAGATTGTCATGCATCAACATCTAAATCCCAAATTATATCATAATTTGTTTTTTTTCTTTCTAAAATTTTTGAAGCAAATGAACGAACTTCATTGCAATTCTTAGAATTTGAACAACCAAAATTACATCATATTTTAACATGTTCATTACACTTTGGTGCCTGAACGTCAGTTCATGATGTAGGTGAAGCCTTACCCGTCTCGTCGTGATAATGATAGAAATGATGTTTGACTCATGAAAATTCACAAAGAGCAGGATCACCAACAAGGAGAGCTCACAAGTCACAAGGACGCAGGAAGTGAGCGAGGGCTTGGACTTGGTGGAACTTAAGCTGTTGAGATTTGTGCAAGTATGAAGCCGAGCAATATACTTTTGTCAAACAATAAAAAATCCCAACGATTCAACCACGCTAACTATGCATTTTTTATCATCCTTTCAAATGTGAAATACTTTGCGTTATTTAAATATTACACAATCTTTATAACACACATTGGCAGACTTTTAAAAATGGTTGTTTTCTGGTGATGCAATAATTCTTTATTGTAACAAATGTTGAGCAGTTATATAAGATCTTTTATATTGCGGTGAGCCAATATACCATTTCCCAATTATTGTTATAACCCTCACGTGCAATATATGCTAACTCGATTGAGAGTGACCATCTTATGCCAAACTACCTGTGGACTGACCAATTAAACCACCTCCAGTACCGCCTTCATCATACTTTTTAAAACATCGCCAATTCTTTAGAATTACTTCATTGATCTTCACTTTAGCATCAGGTCAAAGCTTTAGTTTCATTGATGGCATGGATGGTTCGCCAAAAACACATTCTTACATCACTTTGCAAACTACATGCTTCACATCCATGCTCCGTGTTAATCACTCTGAATATGTGTCCTGCGTAATTGAATTAATACCCTTTTATGTCTTTTGATATTAGTCATGAATGACATTCTTATGTTTTACTACATGTTTGCCATTCTCATAATGTAAAAGTCAAATTTTATATAAGACATATTCACAATTTTGAAAGCGTCTATTGTTTCTAAGCTTTAAATATCAAAAAATCAATGCCAAAGTAATAAAGACATTGAACTTTTCAAATAGACTAGTTTTTTAATTTCACTTGAAATATGAAAAATAAAATTAATCATTTTAGTTACTCTAAATGGCACTATAATTAGTTTATACAAAATCTTGTGAAACCTTAAGTCATAGTCTAATGGCCTCAACTCTGTCATTATACATTTACTTTTAAAAAAATATATATATTAATTAAAGTGTTTTATTATTGAGCTTTCTTAAAATATAATAGACTTCTAAATAACAATTGCACAATCCTAGAATTACAACAAAACAAATTAAAACTACATTCTTTATGTAGAATTTTTTTTTTTTTGGTAAAAAATTGTGATTTTAAAACTTTATTTAGATTACAAACTATTTGTTGGGTACTAATTAATGCTATGCCAATAATTCAATTTGTGCATGTCATTCAATTACAAGACCTTCGATTTCACAATTGCATTAATTAAGAATCCAAATACATAACTCATGCATTAGAAAACAAACACTTTGATCTAATTCAATGCATTTATTTAATGCAACTTCTACGTGCTTTCCTTTTCTTAGTTTCATTAATCGGATAACCGAATACACAACTTAGGCAGTTGGAGGAGTGGCACAAATTCGAATCCAAAGGAATCTCGTCCGCAAGCCGTTTACAATAAGACCTATAGAGATCTTCCAAGAAATATTCGAATGTATATAATGGTAATGCACTGTAGCACAACCTTTATATAAGTCTCTTTTTTTTGGAACTTTTTGTTTATTAAATAAGTGTAATGATTAGAAACATCATGTTAAGTCATGACATGTAGTCATGCGCAGCATCGCCAAAATAGTTCTCCGCTTTACTCTCGATGTTCTTAATCATTATTTTGCGGAGAATTACGATAAGCAACAACAATTGCACGAACTCATCAGACAATCTACTATATCAAGCTAACTAATATATAATTATATGTTTTACCGGCATCCATTGGCCGAAATGGATAAATTTGAAGACAAATAGATATGCACTGCATATAAATTTGAAGTCATGGTTGCAAAGAATCGACTTGTAAATAAAACCAAATATATTTAAAATCGGTGATTTCAAGCAGGAATTGTGAACTGATACTTGTAAATAAAATAGATCTTTTGCACGTATGAATTTGAGGACCCACTTCATAAATCTGTGTGCAGAAGATGGTATGTCCTCCTTCATAAATCTATGTGCAAAAGATGGAATGTCCTCCTTGGCACACCGAGCTTTCAAAAGCTTTGTGACCGGAATGGACAAAACAAATACTTTGGATTATTACTTGAAAATGGTGTCCTACTCATGGGCGATTGTAAATTATATGTTTTAAGTGTTTGAAATAATTATTATTATTTATCAATGATGCCTTTAGCAATTGCATTAATGCATTTAATCGTAAGTATTAATGCGTTCAAAAAAATTAAATGTTTAAAAGAGTATATTAACTTTTGAGCTAATTAAATAATTTTATTACAATTGTAACATGGAAAGGAGAACACTCACTTCTCATCCATCCTCAAACATTATTTCCTGATTCAGGACTATAGGATATTGCGAGGCAGTAATTGTCTCTCTCAATGTGCGAGTGTAGTCCTTGAAATTCAGCTCTTAGAGCTTAAAGAGAGTTAGGAATGCCTTGACGAATTGCAACGGCTTCCAAGCATATCATCATAGTTTACAAAGAATTTATTTGAAGAGTGTAACGTTAAAAAATAATAGCTTATAAAGACTCACTGATAATGACTTCATTTCTAGAATGTAACATTAAAAAAACTTACATTCAACATTATTACTCATGACTCTTTAACTATATGAATACATGTTCCAAAAAGCCAGCTGATTATGCACTAGTATAATAAAAACCTTCGAATTTATTTAAATTCGACTTCTATAGTATGAAGATGCCAAAACTTAGTGAGTCTTAAAGTAACAAACATGTAATGAAATTTCATTTAATATAGATGTTTTTTTATAATTACCCTAATTTCATTCCAAAGGCAACGAGCGCTTTGGCGAGTTGAAACGCGGTTGCAAAGCGCACGACATTCATATATAATCTTGTTATAACTTTAATTTTATCAAAGAGAAGGTTTCAAAAAATGTGCAACGTAGCATCGTATTTTGCAACATAATTATTCGGTTATTGTAGTTAACAACGTTTTCCGAAGGCTTCAAGCTTGAAGCATAGCTGCAATGACATGCAGGACCAAACAATTCGATGTACTGTTTACCCTTATCTTTTTTAGATTTACAGTTCTAAAATTTTTTATTGGAAGAGTGTAACATTATAAATATTTGTTTATAAATACTCACTTATAAAGACTTTCTTTCTAAAATGTAACATTAAATAATTTCCATTCGACATTATTACTTATGCCCCTTTAACTATTTGAGTACATGTTACAAAAAGCGAGCTGATTATGCACTTGCATAATAGAACCTTCGAATCTATTTAAATTCGACTTCTACAGTATGAAGTTGCCAAAACATAATGTGGCCATTATAATAACGTTTACGAGTGACAATTAAAAACTTGAAACTTAATCTTAAGATTCAGATTTGTGTTTTAAAAATCGTATGATTAATTCAAACTTGAGGATATTCTCATTATCTTTTGAAATGCTTCTAATTTTAGCAATGAATATACGAATTTGATCAACACAAGCTATTTATAATTGTAACGAATAATAGAACACAAATTAATTAAAATTGTAATTTACATTTGTCTACAACGCAATCAAAAAATTATAAAATTTCTAAAAATTTTAACATTTTAATCATAATAAATTAATTACTTTATACATCAATCATTAAATATTAAAAAACTAAAGTTATATATTCTTAGAGATTAAAGAATTAAACATGTTGTTCATTTTTTTGAATTTACTATACATAATTTTGATTTCACATAAAAATTTAAAATTAATATATAACCTTAAACATTATTTTATATCACAGGGCAATTATATTAATTTTTGCTTTAATATTGCTCATAAGAGAATGACTTGAAGTGTCTCAAGATTTTATATAATAATAATTTAGAATCTCTAACAAACATTTAATTGACTAGATATGTCCTTTAAATTTGAGTTGTTTATAGGAAATTAAAATCTTCAAGATGTTTAATGTTTAAATTAATTTGGTCTTTAATCCTCAAGTTTTAGGTATTTTTTTTCTGTATGCAAATGTTATTAAATTCATTTGCTTTGCGTTAAAACATACTATGAACTTTAAGTCTTTCACATTAATAAATTTTAGTCTTTTATGCTCCTTGAGTTTCAATGGAAATTGCGAAATGGCTGTGGAGGTTAAAATTTCGGTGAATTGTTGTCACAGTAAAACGAACTACACAAAAGAACAGAATTAACTGTAAGAGATTGATCATTTAGATCAACAACCTCCTATATTGCGTTGGCCAGTCCATTGGCTTGAAGTGTCTGTCCTCTTCATGCTTTTGGTAAGAGCCGTGGAAGTCCGTGCTTTTGCAATCCAGGTTTTCATATTAGAGTATGTCGTTAAGAACATGTTATATAATGTTATTTTTACGTTCAAGATGATTTTATTGAAATTTTTTCTTTATTTTTTAAAAAAGAAACACATACTTATTAATGCTTCAAAACTATAAAACATTTATTACAAGAAAAAAAAAATATTATACACGTATAGTACAATGTAATTAGGCTTCACTTAATTATTATATAAAAATAAGAACTTTATTTATTTCATATAAAAAAATGAGGTATCCAACACATATATTAGAAGAATATAAAAGACTTTACGTACTAACTATGTAAAGTTATCTGTTTTTGCTCATTTTCTTATCTTAATTACATAAATATTGATTACAAAAAAGTTCAAAAATTTGTTGTATTTCCAATCATCTAATAAGTCACTCTTTGCTCAAACTTTTCGAACAACAAAGAACGAAGTTGTTCTCATTTTGTAACAAAGCATGTATTCATTGATCCAACGTTACGTGTAGGTTACTCTCCTTCATGAAATTGCACAGTTCGATCTCGAAAATTCCCTGGACTTTAACTTCAGCTTGATTCAAAATAAAATTAGCTTCAATTTGCAGCCATTTTAAAGAAACGCAAACAAAACTTAGAATACATTTAAAAAACATATTGCGCAAACTACACTTTTTAAATATAAAGAAAGTTGATTCATTATATATATGAAGCTTTCTTTTCGGAGCAAAGATTTCTTCAAAGACATTCAAACGCATTTATAAACGCATTTTAAACGACAAAACGAATGTTTACATATGCGTTGCTTAGATACAACATTCCAATGTTGTGCATCATTGTGTATTTACAAAAGTGTTTGCCAATTCTATTGGTGTTAAACGAGTTTTTGTTGTTCCGAATCATTTTAGAGCGAGATTCTCTTTCTGCCATACACGTGTTCGTTCTTGACGTTCTTTATCAATTAACTACAACTCACCGCTACAAATTAAGCTTCATCTGATTAGAGTTTATTAAACAAAATAAAATACTTCACTTCTTCAATATACAAAATTAAACGACTCAACACATTTTTTTATAAAAATTTAAAAAACCTTAACTAAAATTTATAGAAAATTAATGGTCTTTACTCATTTTTTTAATAAAAATAACATGCTTCATTTTTGCTATCATTCAAATACAATTCATCGCCCTAAATCAATTTCAAAGCTTCATCTAATTAGTGTTTATTATAGCAAAATAAAACTCTTTACTTATTTACTATAAAGAAATAAAAAACTCAACACATGTATTATAAATATATAACGAAATTTGATTGTTAAATATGTCAAATCAATGGTCTTTATAAATGTACTTTATGTAAATAAATGGATTAAAAATTTTTACCATACAAATGTAAAAGATTCTTAACATTTACTAAAGGAACAAAAAACTTGACATATTTATAATGGGAGAATAAAAGACTTTAATTAATAACCGTTCAACAAATAAATACTTGAATTTTTACTCTAATGAAATTAGAGACAAATACTAATTTACGTCATTTATATAAATTTAAAGTTAGTAAACTACTGTTTAAATGCTTCGGTCTACATGCTGGAAGTGAATATAACCACTTATTTACAATAGATAAACCACGCTATTGTGTACAAGAATCTTGTTATACTTACTTCCACTATGCGGGAATTGCTTCAACCATTATCAGTACCCTCAATGGAGAAACCGCACATTTCGGTTGCAATTGCCATGCGGCTGTCTTTGGATGCTCGATCTCGCACTCAGTTGTCAGCTCGTGTGGTACTATGGTGAGCTTTGTGTGCGACGATGGAGATTTTCGTACGAATGTTATGCTCGTTGTGATTGCTTGGTTAGTTGGCCTCACCTTACATGCAAAATAGACCTTATAGTAGCAGAGTTTTTCTTCAGTTTTATTCCATCCATTGTATTATACTGTAAAGCTATACATGTATTGTTCGCTGGAGTAGTGTGCCGAATCATTTAGAGCGTGATTCTCTTTCTGGCATACACGTGTTCGGCCTTGACGTTCTTTATCAATTAACTACAACTCACCTCTGCAAATCAAGCTTCATTTGATTAGAGTTTTTTAAAGAATATAAAGTAATTCACCTATTTAATATGGTAAATTAAAGGACTCTACTCAATTTTTTATAGCAAGTTAAAAAACCTTAACTAATAATTATACAAAATTAATGGTCCTTACTCAATTTCTTAAAGAAAATAACATCCTTCTAATTCTTTTTCATTCAATTAGAACTCAACGCCACAAATCAAATTCAAAACTGTTGCACATAAATATTGGACAAAAGGGACTTATCGATTTGTCATTGCCATTTGCTCTTATGATGTTTCTCTTGCCCTATGACCTCCGCGTTCTTTAAAATCGCATGTGTGCTAGGTCGTAAAGCAACTATCCAACCACATGCTCTAAAGACTGCAGCTTACACCACGTAAAGCTTAAATTAACCATATCACTTCTCTCTTAATATAATTGAAACATATGTCACACAGATACACTTTTCAAATGCGCTATACCTCGTACATCTAAACCTCCTTTTTTTCGTCTCTTGTGCTAAATACTAGGAAATAAAATACTTCACTTGTTTAATATGGAAAATTAAATGAGTGAACACATTTTTTTAATAAAAATTAAAAACACTTTGATAAATAACTATACAAAATTAATGATATTTATTAATTTTCTTAATGAGAATAACATTCTTCATTTTCTTTATCATTCAATTAGAACTCAACGCCACAAATCAAATGCAAAGCTTCATTTAATTAATGTTTATTATAGCAAATTAAAATACTTTACTTATTTATTATAGAAAAATAAACGGCTCAACTTATGTATTATAAGAATATAAGGAGATTTGATAATGAAATATGTGAAATCAATGCTCTCTACTCAGCTATTCTAAAAATATAAATGGATCTTAAAATTGTATTATAAAAAAGTAAAGGACTTCTAACATTTACTAAAGAGAAAATGAACTTGACTTGTTTACGATGGAAGAATAAGGGACCTAGTTCAATAACTTTACAATAAGTAAAGACTTGAATTTTTTACCCTACAGAAATTGAAGACAATTATTAATTTAGGTCATATATATAAATTTAGAATTAATAAAATACTTTTTGAATGCTTTGGTCTACATGCTAAAACAATATATAACCGTTTACTTACATGTGATAAATCATATTATTACTCTCAACATGCAAGATGGTATTGTACACAAAAATCTTATTATACTTACTTGCATTGTTCAAGGATTGCTTGAACCATTTCCACTAACTTCAATGGGAAAACCGTCTATCGAGGTTTCGTGAATATTAGAACAATAAAAGACGCGTCAAAGAATGTACATGAGTTAAAGAGCAAGTGAAAAAATAATACAGAAACAAGAACAAGATAAAGAGAGAATCGTGAATAATTAATAAACACCTCAAGACATTTACTATGGAATACTAAAGGACTTAATATATTCACCATAGAAGAATAAACGACTTAAATCAATAATTGTAGAATAAGTAACGACTTGACATATTTTCTATATAAGAACCACGGGCAAAACATATATAAAATTAAAATTATAATGCATAGTTAATTTACTGTATGAATGTTTATGTCTTTTATAATTTTGGACAATATATCTTCTTCAGTGATATAGTTGATAAATGATCTTCAAATTTCAATTTGACATTCTACAAAATTATGTATCTTTATGTAATTCTTAAAAAGTATGTATCCTTATATTATTCTACTAAACTATGTATCATTTAATCCCCATTTCCAAGTATTATATAGTCAAAGTATTTAATTGCTTTTTGGATCCAATACGGTGTACTTGATTTTTCGACTATCCATTCTTTCGTCTCTATGGTCTTGAATGTGCTGTAGACTCTCCACAGCCAGAATGTGGTATCTAAGGTAGGTCGAAATATACGTAATTCGATCATTAATACACAAAGATCACGTACGATGAGCTCGTGGTCATCAGCATACTAATTCCAACAATCACTCAAGGAAGGCAGAAAACCGAAATGAGATAAGAGCGGTGGAAAGAAAACATTTAACAAAGTAAAAGAAGACCAGGATGAAGTTGTCAAAAGATAATTGAAAGAAATTAATAAACAATATAAGACGAACAAGAACAAGAAGAAGGGAGGGCTATTCCACCAAAAACCGAGAGCCTTGACCTCATGCAACATTTCAGTCATCGAACTGAATTAACGAGATTAATGCGTAAAGCATGTGGCCATAAATTCCCAAATCCAGTCAAAAATTTCCCGTGCTTTACTTCAAGCTAGGATTATTTAAACTTGAACGTATTTAGGAGAATCTAGTTGTAGGATCTAGAACCTAAGTCGTACACGTATGTGCACACAAAATTTTAGACCGTAATTCCTAATTGTTTGGATAATCATAAGGTTTGAACTCGAGTGAAAAGTTTTTTTGGTCCTGTTCGGCAGGAACAACCACATTTCGGAGAGTGAAACACTCCATGTTTGAAGATCGCATGGTGAAGGATAAATGGTGACCTAATCACTCTTGATTTGTCTTGACTGTTTTTTTAAAACATGTAACTGTGACTTAATATATCTTAGGATCTGTTTCAAGTTTACGAAACTTAGTACGTAGACTATATAAATGGCTCTAAATAGATTCTAGTGTTGGATTTTTTTAAATCAAGTTTGTAAAAGCAATTGTGAAGCGATTTCGTAAAGGATACTTTAGAAGTCACTCTAGAGTTTCACTGATTTGGTACACCACTCTCGTCGACGACGATCCTGCACGAGCTGCCCTGAATTGAATTTTGATGTGGATACACGAAACTTTAAACTAAAATTTGGTCTTACTATAATGATATGACAATGTCTCATGCTGTGCCCAAGTTACAGCCAAGTTCGATTAAATTTGATACCCGTGACACCCCTTCCCCAAGCTGTGTATTGAGGTGACCGGAATTGCAGCCCGGTCACAAATACATGCCTCTACACGGCCATGCATACATTAAACTATGGCTAGAAGAATTAAATTAGTATGTCCAACAATTCTTTGTCAATTATGAAGGTCGATGTCAGAGTGTGGATGTAGTATGAGAGGGCTCATTGTGTAACGTAAGGCTTGTAAGGCGTAATTTACTCACAGGAGGTTATACTTGTGACTAATATGCAATATCCATTCATTCTACGATTCTGAAAACCATATGCAGGCTTCAAATTCTACCACTTTGGTAGGCACAGAGATTCTACCACCATAACTTTTATAACAGTGGGCACCATAACTATGGTTGAGCTTCTGAATGTCTTCTCGCAAATGTTACTTCCATTCGCTAGTGTGCTGTAGAAATTTGCAGATAGAACCACCGACAATTTAAAAAGTAGCCAGTGTAATGACTACCTTTGAGAACCAATAACATGCTTGAATTGACAATTTTTAATTTTTTTTAATTTTTTTTTTTTTTTTTTGTTTTTGTTTTATTTTTAAATTATTGAAGCAATAAAGGAAAATTCTTTCCTCTCTGTTTTCTATCACCTTGCTAATGTTCAATTCAGTCAATTTGCATCAAACTCATGCTTTCGCGCTCCTATCTAGCTTCGTTCGATTACATCCGTGTTTATCGAGGAAGTCGGCTCACCCATGCGTCATTATGACCGCTTGAGAGCACTGAACTGTTTCCAATTACCAGTGGTCCAGAAATTGTCGAAATCGACGCTTTAAATCAAGCAAGCAATGAGATTGCAATTGCACCGAACTCATCAGCGGCGAAGGTCGTTTTGCGCATGGGAAGTGTGATGCAAATAGGGGGTAAGTAGTTTTGTAGAAATCAACCAAGTCAGCTCCACACGTCTCATGTAGCCAGTAGTTACCAGCTGCCTCGCATTCATACAATTTTGTCTCTCACGCATCTTATCTCTTGCGCGTTCACATACAGAACGGAAGACGGAGCAAGGTGTAACATGATTTTCGTGTCTCCATGACGATTGTGTGTACTCGCGGCCCGCATATCGGTGCTTGCCCACAGCCTTCGAAATATGCAGAGCAATAGAATTATAGACAATCTTGGGAACTAACCTCTCTTTCTAAGCAGAGTTAACAATTTTGTTATTTCCTTCGATTAAGTAATATTTAAAGTTTAGCGCTGGTTGGAAGATGGATGCAGCTCTACATATTCAGACAGCATGATTGCTCGTTTGTCATCAATAACATTCGAAGTGGTAGAAAATTTGCTAATTTACCATAACTTTTCGGGATTGAGCTTATGCAATATGTAAGCTGTAGAACTGGTTTCGCAAGTAATGAGAGTGGCTGAGAAAATATGTAGTCACGGAGTGCCTAAGTCGGAATAACTCGTATATTTCGTAAACTTCGACTTGGTAAGTCCCACAGTGGGCCTGCGCAGAAGATTTATCCCATGGTCTTTGATTTTACTGGGGTAACCTGGTATATTAACCCCCGCAGTAAGTATCACCCTCGTCACTTGGCACCTGGCCTCGGTGTGGTTTCGTTAACGAGAGAAATCGGGGGGGGGGGGGGCGACGTACGTCGCGAACGAAATCCGCTGGGGCCAGGACCAAAATGACATAATTAAATCCCAAACTGGAATACGGTAATCTGACGTTGCCCTCAGAACATTTTTTTTTTAACATAGCATGAACATCCTATATCGAGACTAGAATATGATTGCAAGTGTTTCAACCTAGACGTAAATACTGGGACTTAATCGATACAAAAGAATAAGGAAATAGTGTAACTATCAGAGGTTAAACGAAACTGCACAACCGGTGGGTTTGGATGTTCCAAAACATGTGGTGATGTCAAATTTACCTGGAGGGACTTGGACTTAATCGATACAAAAGAATAAGGAAATAGTGTAACTATCAGAGGTTAAACGAAACTGCAGAATCGGTGGGTTCGGATGTTCCAAAACATGTGGTGATCTCAAATTTACCTGGTGTTGGGAACGGCTCTTGAAAGTAGGGATCGGAAGGAAATGGAAGATGATATCCGGATATGGGAGAATGATTGAATGGAGAATCATTTGGCGCCGGCGCCAAGAGAATTGAAGCAGCGGATTGAAAAATGACAAATATAAAAACTTAATAGAAACAAAAGTATGATTAAAAGAAACAGTTTCCTCAATGGAAAGAGGAAGGGGAAAATGAAGATGAATGGGGGGGCTATTTTACCATGATTTTATTTTATTTTATTATTTTGTTTTTTTTTTGGAAACAAGGATGTTAACACTTTAATTGATCTTGAAAAAGTAACAACCTGCAAACCGAGCAGGGGAACCTGCTGGCGAGGATTTACCATAACTTTTCGGGATTGAGCTTATGCAATATGTAAGCTGTAGAACTGGTTTCGCAAGTAATGAGAGTGGCTGAGAAAATATGTAGTCACGGAGTGCCTAAGTCGGAATAACTCGTATATTTCGTAAACTTCGACTTGGTAAGTCCCACAGTGGGCCTGCGCAGAAGATTTATCCCATGGTCTTTGATTTTACTGGGGTAACCTGGTATATTAACCCCCGCAGTAAGTATCACCCTCGTCACTTGGCACCTGGCCTCGGTGTGGTTTCGTTAACGAGAGAAATCGGGGGGGGGGGGGGGCGACGTACGTCGCGAACGAAATCCGCTGGGGCCAGGACCAAAATGACATAATTAAATCCCAAACTGGAATACGGTAATCTGACGTTGCCCTCAGAACATTTTTTTTTTAACATAGCATGAACATCCTATATCGAGACTAGAATATGATTGCAAGTGTTTCAACCTAGACGTAAATACTGGGACTTAATCGATACAAAAGAATAAGGAAATAGTGTAACTATCAGAGGTTAAACGAAACTGCACAACCGGTGGGTTTGGATGTTCCAAAACATGTGGTGATGTCAAATTTACCTGGAGGGACTTGGACTTAATCGATACAAAAGAATAAGGAAATAGTGTAACTATCAGAGGTTAAACGAAACTGCAGAATCGGTGGGTTCGGATGTTCCAAAACATGTGGTGATCTCAAATTTACCTGGTGTTGGGAACGGCTCTTGAAAGTAGGGATCGGAAGGAAATGGAAGATGATATCCGGATATGGGAGAATGATTGAATGGAGAATCATTTGGCGCCGGCGCCAAGAGAATTGAAGCAGCGGATTGAAAAATGACAAATATAAAAACTTAATAGAAACAAAAGTATGATTAAAAGAAACAGTTTCCTCAATGGAAAGAGGAAGGGGAAAATGAAGATGAATGGGGGGGCTATTTTACCATGATTTTATTTTATTTTATTATTTTGTTTTTTTTTTGGAAACAAGGATGTTAACACTTTAATTGATCTTGAAAAAGTAACAACCTGCAAACCGAGCAGGGGAACCTGCTGGCGAGGATTTACCATAACTTTTCGGGATTGAGCTTATGCAATATGTAAGCTGTAGAACTGGTTTCGCAAGTAATGAGAGTGGCTGAGAAAATATGTAGTCACGGAGTGCCTAAGTCGGAATAACTCGTATATTTCGTAAACTTCGACTTGGTAAGTCCCACAGTGGGCCTGCGCAGAAGATTTATCCCATGGTCTTTGATTTTACTGGGGTAACCTGGTATATTAACCCCCGCAGTAAGTATCACCCTCATCACTTGGCACCTGGCCTCGGTGTGGTTTCGTTAACGAGAGAAATCGGGGGGGGGGGGGGGGGGGGGGGGGGGGGGGGCGACGTACGTCGCGAACGAAATCCGCTGGGGCCAGGACCAAAATGACATAATTAAATCCCAAACTGGAATACGGTAATCTGACGTTGCCCTCAGAACATTTTTTTTTTAACATAGCATGAACATCCTATATCGAGACTAGAATATGATTGCAAGTGTTTCAACCTAGACGTAAATACTGGGACTTAATCGATACAAAAGAATAAGGAAATAGTGTAACTATCAGAGGTTAAACGAAACTGCACAACCGGTGGGTTTGGATGTTCCAAAACATGTGGTGATGTCAAATTTACCTGGAGGGACTTGGACTTAATCGATACAAAAGAATAAGGAAATAGTGTAACTATCAGAGGTTAAACGAAACTGCAGAATCGGTGGGTTCGGATGTTCCAAAACATGTGGTGATCTCAAATTTACCTGGTGTTGGGAACGGCTCTTGAAAGTAGGGATCGGAAGGAAATGGAAGATGATATCCGGATATGGGAGAATGATTGAATGGAGAATCATTTGGCGCCGGCGCCAAGAGAATTGAAGCAGCGGATTGAAAAATGACAAATATAAAAACTTAATAGAAACGAAAGTATGATTAAAAGAAACAGTTTCCTCAATGGAAAGAGGAAGGGGAAAATGAAGATGAATGGGGGGGCTATTTTACCATGATTTTATTTTATTTTATTATTTTGTTTTTTTTTTGGAAACAAGGATGTTAACACTTTAATTGATCTTGAAAAAGTAACAACCTGCAAACCGAGCAGGGGAACCTGCTGGCGAGGATTTACCATAACTTTTCGGGATTGAGCTTATGCAATATGTAAGCTGTAGAACTGGTTTCGCAAGTAATGAGAGTGGCTGAGAAAATATGTAGTCACGGAGTGCCTAAGTCGGAATAACTCGTATATTTCGTAAACTTCGACTTGGTAAGTCCCACAGTGGGCCTGCGCAGAAGATTTATCCCATGGTCTTTGATTTTACTGGGGTAACCTGGTATATTAACCCCCGCAGTAAGTATCACCCTCATCACTTGGCACCTGGCCTCGGTGTGGTTTCGTTAACGAGAGAAATCGGGGGGGGGGGGGGGGGGGGGCGACGTACGTCGCGAACGAAATCCGCTGGGGCCAGGACCAAAATGACATAATTAAATCCCAAACTGGAATACGGTAATCTGACGTTGCCCTCAGAACATTTTTTTTTTAACATAGCATGAACATCCTATATCGAGACTAGAATATGATTGCAAGTGTTTCAACCTAGACGTAAATACTGGGACTTAATCGATACAAAAGAATAAGGAAATAGTGTAACTATCAGAGGTTAAACGAAACTGCACAACCGGTGGGTTTGGATGTTCCAAAACATGTGGTGATGTCAAATTTACCTGGAGGGACTTGGACTTAATCGATACAAAAGAATAAGGAAATAGTGTAACTATCAGAGGTTAAACGAAACTGCAGAATCGGTGGGTTCGGATGTTCCAAAACATGTGGTGATCTCAAATTTACCTGGTGTTGGGAACGGCTCTTGAAAGTAGGGATCGGAAGGAAATGGAAGATGATATCCGGATATGGGAGAATGATTGAATGGAGAATCATTTGGCGCCGGCGCCAAGAGAATTGAAGCAGCGGATTGAAAAATGACAAATATAAAAACTTAATAGAAACAAAAGTATGATTAAAAGAAACAGTTTCCTCAATGGAAAGAGGAAGGGGAAAATGAAGATGAATGGGGGGGCTATTTTACCATGATTTTATTTTATTTTATTATTTTGTTTTTTTTTTGGAAACAAGGATGTTAACACTTTAATTGATCTTGAAAAAGTAACAACCTGCAAACCGAGCAGGGGAACCTGCTGGCGAGGATTTACCATAACTTTTCGGGATTGAGCTTATGCAATATGTAAGCTGTAGAACTGGTTTCGCAAGTAATGAGAGTGGCTGAGAAAATATGTAGTCACGGAGTGCCTAAGTCGGAATAACTCGTATATTTCGTAAACTTCGACTTGGTAAGTCCCACAGTGGGCCTGCGCAGAAGATTTATCCCATGGTCTTTGATTTTACTGGGGTAACCTGGTATATTAACCCCCGCAGTAAGTATCACCCTCATCACTTGGCACCTGGCCTCGGTGTGGTTTCGTTAACGAGAGAAATCGGGGGGGGGGGGGGGGGGGGGGGCGACGTACGTCGCGAACGAAATCCGCTGGGGCCAGGACCAAAATGACATAATTAAATCCCAAACTGGAATACGGTAATCTGACGTTGCCCTCAGAACATTTTTTTTTTAACATAGCATGAACATCCTATATCGAGACTAGAATATGATTGCAAGTGTTTCAACCTAGACGTAAATACTGGGACTTAATCGATACAAAAGAATAAGGAAATAGTGTAACTATCAGAGGTTAAACGAAACTGCACAACCGGTGGGTTTGGATGTTCCAAAACATGTGGTGATGTCAAATTTACCTGGAGGGACTTGGACTTAATCGATACAAAAGAATAAGGAAATAGTGTAACTATCAGAGGTTAAACGAAACTGCAGAATCGGTGGGTTCGGATGTTCCAAAACATGTGGTGATCTCAAATTTACCTGGTGTTGGGAACGGCTCTTGAAAGTAGGGATCGGAAGGAAATGGAAGATGATATCCGGATATGGGAGAATGATTGAATGGAGAATCATTTGGCGCCGGCGCCAAGAGAATTGAAGCAGCGGATTGAAAAATGACAAATATAAAAACTTAATAGAAACAAAAGTATGATTAAAAGAAACAGTTTCCTCAATGGAAAGAGGAAGGGGAAAATGAAGATGAATGGGGGGGCTATTTTACCATGATTTTATTTTATTTTATTATTTTGTTTTTTTTTTGGAAACAAGGATGTTAACACTTTAATTGATCTTGAAAAAGTAACAACCTGCAAACCGAGCAGGGGAACCTGCTGGCGAGGATTTACCATAACTTTTCGGGATTGAGCTTATGCAATATGTAAGCTGTAGAACTGGTTTCGCAAGTAATGAGAGTGGCTGAGAAAATATGTAGTCACGGAGTGCCTAAGTCGGAATAACTCGTATATTTCGTAAACTTCGACTTGGTAAGTCCCACAGTGGGCCTGCGCAGAAGATTTATCCCATGGTCTTTGATTTTACTGGGGTAACCTGGTATATTAACCCCCGCAGTAAGTATCACCCTCATCACTTGGCACCTGGCCTCGGTGTGGTTTCGTTAACGAGAGAAATCGGGGGGGGGGGGGGGGCGACGTACGTCGCGAACGAAATCCGCTGGGGCCAGGACCAAAATGACATAATTAAATCCCAAACTGGAATACGATAATCTGACGTTGCCCTCAGAACATTTTTTTTTTAACATAGCATGAACATCCTATATCGAGACTAGAATATGATTGCAAGTGTTTCAACCTAGACGTAAATACTGGGACTTAATCGATACAAAAGAATAAGGAAATAGTGTAACTATCAGAGGTTAAACGAAACTGCACAACCGGTGGGTTTGGATGTTCCAAAACATGTGGTGATGTCAAATTTACCTGGAGGGACTTGGACTTAATCGATACAAAAGAATAAGGAAATAGTGTAACTATCAGAGGTTAAACGAAACTGCAGAATCGGTGGGTTCGGATGTTCCAAAACATGTGGTGATCTCAAATTTACCTGGTGTTGGGAACGGCTCTTGAAAGTAGGGATCGGAAGGAAATGGAAGATGATATCCGGATATGGGAGAATGATTGAATGGAGAATCATTTGGCGCCGGCGCCAAGAGAATTGAAGCAGCGGATTGAAAAATGACAAATATAAAAACTTAATAGAAACAAAAGTATGATTAAAAGAAACAGTTTCCTCAATGGAAAGAGGAAGGGGAAAATGAAGATGAATGGGGGGGCTATTTTACCATGATTTTATTTTATTTTATTATTTTGTTTTTTTTTTGGAAACAAGGATGTTAACACTTTAATTGATCTTGAAAAAGTAACAACCTGCAAACCGAGCAGGGGAACCTGCTGGCGAGGATTTACCATAACTTTTCGGGATTGAGCTTATGCAATATGTAAGCTGTAGAACTGGTTTCGCAAGTAATGAGAGTGGCTGAGAAAATATGTAGTCACGGAGTGCCTAAGTCGGAATAACTCGTATATTTCGTAAACTTCGACTTGGTAAGTCCCACAGTGGGCCTGCGCAGAAGATTTATCCCATGGTCTTTGATTTTACTGGGGTAACCTGGTATATTAACCCCCGCAGTAAGTATCACCCTCATCACTTGGCACCTGGCCTCGGTGTGGTTTCGTTAACGAGAGAAATCGGGGGGGGGGGGGGGGGGGGGGGGCGACGTACGTCGCGAACGAAATCCGCTGGGGCCAGGACCAAAATGACATAATTAAATCCCAAACTGGAATACGGTAATCTGACGTTGCCCTCAGAACATTTTTTTTTTAACATAGCATGAACATCCTATATCGAGACTAGAATATGATTGCAAGTGTTTCAACCTAGACGTAAATACTGGGACTTAATCGATACAAAAGAATAAGGAAATAGTGTAACTATCAGAGGTTAAACGAAACTGCACAACCGGTGGGTTTGGATGTTCCAAAACATGTGGTGATGTCAAATTTACCTGGAGGGACTTGGACTTAATCGATACAAAAGAATAAGGAAATAGTGTAACTATCAGAGGTTAAACGAAACTGCAGAATCGGTGGGTTCGGATGTTCCAAAACATGTGGTGATCTCAAATTTACCTGGTGTTGGGAACGGCTCTTGAAAGTAGGGATCGGAAGGAAATGGAAGATGATATCCGGATATGGGAGAATGATTGAATGGAGAATCATTTGGCGCCGGCGCCAAGAGAATTGAAGCAGCGGATTGAAAAATGACAAATATAAAAACTTAATAGAAACAAAAGTATGATTAAAAGAAACAGTTTCCTCAATGGAAAGAGGAAGGGGAAAATGAAGATGAATGGGGGGGCTATTTTACCATGATTTTATTTTATTTTATTATTTTGTTTTTTTTTTGGAAACAAGGATGTTAACACTTTAATTGATCTTGAAAAAGTAACAACCTGCAAACCGAGCAGGGGAACCTGCTGGCGAGGATTTACCATAACTTTTCGGGATTGAGCTTATGCAATATGTAAGCTGTAGAACTGGTTTCGCAAGTAATGAGAGTGGCTGAGAAAATATGTAGTCACGGAGTGCCTAAGTCGGATTAACTCGTATATTTCGTAAACTTCGACTTGGTAAGTCCCACAGTGGGCCTGCGCAGAAGATTTATCCCATGGTCTTTGATTTTACTGGGGTAACCTGGTATATTAACCCCCGCACAAAGTATCACCCTCGTCACTTGGCGAAATGAAACAGATCACAAGGTGCCTAGTGCGAGATAATCTGCATTCCAAGTTTGCATGAGAGGATTCTTGCTATTTGTTGTTCTACGAGGCAGCGAAGTCGCACTTGGTAATTGAACAAAGATGATCAGTGTAACTTTAGTCCAACCTATCTTGAGGAGTAACCCAAGTTTGTCCGGCCGACGACTTATCCTTTGCTCTTACGGCCTTCTGTAGAGTGTTTCGTAGTCGCTGCAGCTCAATCAACGATAGGGCCTTCAAGGGAGATAACAACTCCCTCCTGCTGAGTTTCTGATGTTTCTTGCAATGAACCCAAATCGCCTTTGAAGGAGAGAAATGATTCACGTTCATTTTGAAATTCTGAACCGGATCTGACTTGCCAAACAATGGGTGCGTTGGATCTATATCCACCAAAGAGTACCCTGCAGAAGATATAGACATTATAAGAAAGCGTAGGAAATTGGAGAAATTCCATTTACTATCAAACACAAGTGGACAGTACATGAAAGACACTCGCACCATGCTTGCATTTCGCACCAGGGCCGGAGGATTCTGCTGCGTAGAGGTCGGCCTCCCATCGACCCAATCGCCACGCTGCCCATTCCACCGTCTCTTCAATTCTTGATTTCCATAGCCTGGATGTTGCCCACAGCCTTCGAAGTCTATGAAGGAGGATGATGATGGCATCATGGTCACAGATGATTTGCCTTCGGCGATTCAATGGAACTAGGAGCTTCGGGAAAATGTTATCTACTATGATATCGTCAGGGAGTCCCTCGATGAACGACATGTTTCCTGGACTAGAAGTAAATAACGAGGGGATGTTTCACACCATATATACGCAGAGATAACACTTAGAGCTGCGGCCGTTACATATTTCAGCCTGTCCAAAAAGGATGGCGCCGGCGCGAAACGGATACATTGGAACGTCACTTTGAGATATTAGTCCGAAATCGCCGTTGCAAATACCTCGAACCAAGAAATTATTTCTACATATCTTTCGGTCATCAAGCAAATTTGAACGGTCAATTGAAAACTTGTCATTAACACCGAATTGCATTCGATAAGGTTATTTTTTCTATGATAGCAGCTGACGAAAAACGTATACTGACATTAAAGCATATATTTGTCGACATTAAATCCCTTTGATGAAGAGTACTGTCATGCCTCCGAAACTCATTTTGGCGGTTAAAATGTGTGCGGCTGAATTGTATATGGCAGCCATCCAATTTTCATCGGATTGTAATATACGTCCTTGGATGGTTACATTTCAATTTTGGTACTTGACACGTGGGGAGGTAAATGTGGAAATTAGGGTAAATGTGGAACTTGGGGTCAGGTATAAACCACCCTAAAGCTTCACCATGCTTCAGTATGACTTCTCACTTCGCTTACAATGACCCCGCTCTATCTTGTCACTGGCTCGATCCAGTATGCGTTATACAACATGTCACTCGATCAGCCACAGATTGGCGATATCGTGCTTCGCAAGCAGGATGCTTCCTCGGCAGTAGACTACTCACTGTACGAGGGACCGGAGGACTTCTCTAGGAACTTAAAGACTTGGTTACTGAAGGTCTTATCATGCCCAGTTCGGTTTCAGGATCCTTCGATTGAAGTTCCAGATGGCGCAGTGAGAAGGATGAAGTGTTTGATCTTGTATGTCTGGGAGGATGGCCGTGGATTTCGGGAAGCCCTGGGTGGCGGAATCTTGGCTCCTGAGGTGACGCTTGGGGCAAGTAATTCTGATCGTCCACGCGCACAGGGTCACAATTGGCCAGGCGGAAACTGTATCGCATTGTGTTTCACTCAGCCGCTTGCACCTTTGGGTCCAATATTTCTTAGAGTTGATTTCTGGAAAGATGAATACTTTGACGAAGCATATGCCAAGCTTGGCGTCATTGCCATTCTTGATAGTTCTTCCACCGTAGAAGGCGAGCTCCGGACTATTTCATCCTGGAGGCGTGACGGTGAGTGCTGGACATGTGGAGGATCTGTTTGTGGTCCGAGAGTGCCGAACGTGAACGCCACGGTGAAGGCTGTCCATGTATAACGATCTACGTTTAGTTTCCTCAGTGAGATATGTGTGCTGTGAGTAGTTAAGACACCGTTTTGCTATTTCACTGGGAATCTGCGAATGAGTTCGTAATTATACTTAGATAACTGCAAATAACCATTTGATGGGCATTTGAGGATGAGAGGAGGTTTAATTTCGGTCATTTTGGAGTGGTACCTCAGGCGCTTCCTATACTTTTCTTAGAATGTCCATAGATATTAAGGTTGATATTTCCTTCAACTCCGGGTCACCTCAATACATAGCTGAAGTTACGGCAAATTGTATTGAACGTTGTTGCTGTGAAGATTTTAATTCACGTATGTATAATCAATATACTTTGTTTTGAGTGTGTGTGTCGCCCATACAACTTACTACAGCGGCAAAGTACTTGTATAAAGTCGATATACTCTATCTTCGCTTGTGTAATTGTTTGTATAATGTTATCTTCAGAATTGTTAAAACAGCATGCTATCCGAATTTCCTCCAAATGCTCGTCACGATTTTCTGTTTTTTTTTTTTTTTGAGTGTCGGCACGATTTACTTGGAAAGGAGAGGTTTGGTTCTTTTGAATGAGTGCAACATTCTACTGTGGTTCGTACCGAGGAATTTTGATTTCTTTAAGTAAATTTAATTTCGCACATATGACATTGAACTAGGGAAATGAGTCCGACTTGCAATATGACTTGATATATGACCTGAGCGATACATGTACAATGAGTTCTTGCCGTTTGAGTGAGGCCTTTGAAGCAATCTTATTTTGCAAGATTATTTCCAGCAATCTTATTTTGCAAGATTATATACTGTTCTCCACTCTCCAAAACTAAGTTCGTCCCATCTATGATTGCAAATAGTAGACAACTTGAATCTCGCACTGGAAGACTTAACAGAGCACATGTGGCGATTCCTACCACAGAACTTAACAATTAGATATCTTCACCAGCATAACTGAAAATCACTGATAACGACAATAGCTTGCAAAATTTTAAGGGTCTTGGCAGCGGCGGATGGGGGGATGATCATAACAGGCCATGTAGTTGGGCTCAAATCCTAAGATTTCATGATTTTAGTTTTAGGAAGAGAGAATTGACTTTGACGGATGAAGTAGACTCAGGGAGAAGAAAACATATGGCAGAGTGAGATGGCGCCGGCGTCACGTCATTGAAAACCAGAGATCATTTGAAAATCAAGACTCTCTGATTCAATTTGAATTGCCATCATCACTTTGGAATTCCTACCGATGAAAGACATTGTCCAAAAACTCGGACGCCTATCTTATACTTAAAGTCACTGTGTGGGAAATTGCTAATTGCAAATTGTCTTGAAAAGAAGGCTATTCAGTAGCAAAACTGGGAAATATCAATCATGTTTCTAGCTTACACATTTTGCAGTGCAAGTGATCAGATATAGCGCTGATAAGAGTTAGAGCTAATACATGTAGTGGTAGCATTTAGAGCATCTATACTTTGTAACACCTGGTATACTCCCTCATTTAAATATTCTATGAATGCAGTTCTACAAAACTCTGGGCCGCTTTAAAAGCGGCGTTGGCGGAGAGTGGCAATTTCTAGGGTCGGGGACCACTTGATCAGCATGAATACTCAGCACCTCGTTTGCTTCCTCCAATTCTGTAAGAATGTCAGGCAAAACCCCCCATAGTTAGCGATTCGTCATTGTGGGAAATGATGAATCAAAGCGCACTAAAAGGAGGATGAGGTAGACGGTGGAACCACACCATTGATACTGTCGTTGTCGGAGGACGAGCTATCCGTGTCTGATTCATCGACGGCCTGCGATGGAAACCCGTAATTGTAGAGCCAGCATGGGGGAAACTGCACACTGCACCCACGTCCGCAGCATTCCGGATACATAGCGACCCGTATTGCCAAGCAGAAAATATGGTAAAAGTGTCCGCACGGAGATATCACCACTTCACCTGCCGGAAAACCCGTGTTGCACATCTCGCAGCGTTTTCCGTTGTCCGGTACCGGAATTCTCGGAAGATGGATTTGTTTCGATAAGCTGAGCTGGGTGTGTTCACCGTAATTGTTAAGAGTGTCGATCGCCAAACGTCGATCGGCCTGAAGTTCTCTGTACTCTTCCTTAAGTCTCTCCAACTCCCTTTGAGCTTCCAGTAGCTTTGCTAGGACACATGACGAGTCCTGAAACCCAGGAAGAGCGCGCAAATCTCGCTCCGCTCGCATTCGGTCGTGATGAAGCTCTAATTGTTTCTCTCTAAGCTCCATCAGATTCGCCCTGATTTCCATTCTCATAGCAGCATCGCTAGTCATGGCATCTATCCTCTGGGCCTGAGTAAATGCATCCTTCACTGACGCTGCACAGAGTGAATATCGAGAGTGAACATCGCGCAAAATTCCTTGCGCCTCAAGGACGGCATTGCGCTTTGCTCCTTCTTCCGGCAGCTCCGGGCAATCTAATTCCTATTCTTCACTCAAAATGCGCTCGCGGTTTCGGGCAATCTCAACACGTCGACCTGCATCGCTAACTAAATCTCCCTTGTGCGCCAGAATTGACGCAATTCGAGAAGGCGGCATTTTTGAATGCCCGTGACACACTACTGAATGAAGATCAGAATTCCACTGCTAAAGTTTGCGTCTACGGAATTCTAAAACCTTGGCACTCCCTGTGATGATCTAATATGAGGTGAAGAAGTATTCTGGAGGGAGTTACATATAGCTCTGCCCTGAGGTGGGCAACCTTCGTCAATGAATTTCATTGGACATATTTGGTATAAATTGCCCAGTGCATTGGGATTCTCCCCGTGTTCAATTGGCGCCGGCTCCATTCGACCATTTGTTTCAAATCTTTGAACTCAGCAAGTTCTGTGTAGATTCGAATTGCAAGCTGTAATCCTGCGAGAAGTACTAACCGTTCTATTCAAAATCCGGCATATAACCTTAAATTGCTGCTCCATTAAGAATATATCTTTCATATCAGCCAGGGATTTAATCATGATTCGAGCTCTGTAGTACTCCAACGGATCTTAATGTATAGGTTGGCAAATTTCCTACAAGATTTTAGTGCCTCAGAGAAACTGCGTCGGGCGTCGATTTCGAGGCCGTGATGGCGCCGGCTCCAAATGAAGAGGGAGATATTAGGGAACTAAGGTTTTCCTGATTTCATGACTTTATATTTTTGTGATTTTCCTATTGACATAATTTATAATTATTCAAACCTTTAGTTCTATCAATTTATCCTATCCTTGACAAGGCAGCAACTTGTTATGTGAAGCCCCACGATCTGATTTTTCACTTCAGATTGAAGAATGTTTAACCGGAAACCGAATTCTGAGATAGTATTCCTTCATTAACGAGCCCTGTTTGAAAGTAAATTAGCACTAATTTTGTGTAATTCTATAACGGTTGCTTGTCAGTCGGATGCGATTGAGTTATTAAATGCATTAAAGAGTTTTTTGATGAATAAAAGAAGAAATGCATGGCATTTCCTTGAAGTGGTTAAAAGAAGAAATGCATGGCATTTCCTATGCTGAATTCTGGTTGACTAATCTGTCCAAGTGAAGAATTTTAATCATATTGATGAATAAACTGCCCTGAGAGACCTTGATGTATTATAGTTCTTGGTGTTCACGTCTCAGTCTTTTACTTGGTTTACTGTACTTTTCAACTGAGTCGCGCTCATGAAACAGCCAATCATGCATTTTTATCCAGCTTGGTCCAACTCGACCACAGCCACTGTAATCTAGCCAGATTCCATCGGAGTCGGCTTTCCAAGCACAATCAATACATCGAATAGGGGAGAGACTGTCGTATGGAGGTGGAATCCAGAGAACCACTCCATTGCGGTAAGCACCGGTTTTGGCAACTCGGAAATGACAGATCCAGGTGTATAGAAATTCATCGTCTATTCCACGAACTAACGAAAATTTAGTAGTTTTACGAGGGGGCAGGGTGAGCAATCCTTTTGTGCCCTCTGCGGTTTGCCCTGATAATATCAGCTCATGCTCGAGATTATTCCGAATCGATATGTTGTACTCATTGACTAGCTCCTCGGAAAGGAATTCCTCATCCCAGTCAGCTTTTTTTACAAATCGATGGCGTCCGCGATGTATGTCATACTGAGAAACATAGACTCCATCTTTCTCCACTCTCCATCGGCACTGCTGGTGGCCTTGCTTCGCTTTCTCGTCACAGATGGGACAATTTGCGGGGTGTGGCTCCGAATATCTGTTTCGGCTGAGCACAACCTCAGGATTTTCCCAAATACAGAGCTTGTCAGTACTCCATAAGATTGCACAATTGTATCCTCTATACAACATCTCAAACTCACAGTACTGACTTTCTCCGAAATCTGCCAAGTCATAGTCATTCCGATTTGCAATGCCAAGCTGCACAACAGAGTGCTTTAAAATTTTACTGTTTATAATGTTTTGTTGACGGATCTCCCCATCTATAGAATCCTTCTCTATGCAATATATTGTAACGTTATTTGGCGTCACATTTGATTCTCAATTGGACTCGGGGGATCTGGCCGATAAGCTTCGACGCCGTTCTGTATTACAAGACTTATGATTATAGTAAAGAGAATATTCGTTAAATGACTGAAGGTCAACATCGTCTCCAGAGCTTGAGTTTTACTGACGCCCTAAGTATGTCCTTGAAATTTGCTAAATTGAAGTCTCAATGTGTTGAACGTTTATTTGGCAATGCGGTCTTATGTGATGCAGTACGACGGACTATACTCTTTTCGATTGTGCCGTTTTGATTGTGACCTTTCGTTTAACCCTCGATTTCATCATCTATTCCAGCCTCCCTAATAAAGAACTTGACTTCCTGTCTTCGCGTCCATTCAAAGTATGATCAGACGGCGCCGGCGCCATCCCACAACATAGAGGCAATTAGCGTTGATTTCGGAAGTACCCAACACGTAGCGAACTCGTCATCATCAACATTGGAAGTAGATTTGACGGATATAAAAACCTCACTGTGAAAAATCAACATTACTTGAACAAAATGAAGCGTAGTATATCAAGTTCAGTTACAATGCTTCAATAGATTTCTGCATGGCTACGGCTACATCTACGGCTTCTTATATGATTTTTCAGAGTAACTTTCTATCTAACCATAGAAACTAAAGGATCCGTGGTCGCTTTTGGACCGGTGTTGGTGACGAATTTCCTTGAGCAGGACTTTGTGCCTCTTGGGTCCCGAGCTCATTTGCTCCAATATCTCCACTGTCGCCCGCTTCATGTGACGATCAGATCGAGCAGATTATCAGCGTCGGTGACTCATTCATTAGAAATTAACATCCTCAAGAATAGAAATCAAAATATATCGACGATATGAAGGACCTTACCTGCAGCAATTTCGTCCTCCGAAGATGAGGAACTCTGAATAGCCTTAGTGCTGTGCTCTGACAAGAGCAGAGATGGGAACCCGAAGGTTTGCATCCAAGGAATCGGGAATGGGAGGTTGCATTCAACTTTGCTGCACTCGGGATCTACAGCTACTCGGATTGCGAGACAGAACATATGGTAGAAATGCCCGCAAGGTGTGCCTATCACTTCGTCGGCCGGAAATCCTGTTCCGCACATCTCGCATCTACGAGTGTCCCCTTCCGCAATGCTACTCGGATGGAGAACCCCGGACGATAGTGTTAACTGCGTGTGTTCGCTATATCGGCGTAATATATCAATGGTAAGGGACTGGTCAGCCTCCTTCTCCTGCCACTCCTCGCGAAGGATATCGGTTTCACGCTCTGCCTCGAGAAGTAGGACAATGACAGCACGGTACGAACCATACCAATCCATATTGCAGAGATTGGACTCCGCCTGAGCTCGGTCCTCCTTCAGCTGTCTCATCTTCTCCCGGAGTCCAATCACGTTCGCCCGTGTCTCGAATCGCACTGCTTGGTCAGTTGTAGTGGAACCAATCATGGCTGCCTGCACAACTGCATCTTTCACAGACTCATAGCAGAGTAGAAAGCGTGAATGGGTGTCACGAAGGATACGCTCTGCCTTAGCAAGCGCGTTGACACCACTAGGTACCTCCCGCACTGAGGACTCTTCCACTGCAAATTCCTCTTTCAATTTCCTCAACTTCTCCTCTGAGATCTCAAGCTTGCACTTAGCCTGTGATGCAAGCAAATGCTTGTGGTAACAGATGGACGTTATCCTAGAGTAGTGCGTACCAAAAGGGAACACAGCCATTGACGACATTACAGAGAGGTAAGCAATAGTACTAATGGGGCTAAGCAAGAAAGATCTAAAACCTGCTCACTTGTTAGTGAAGAGTTGCAAAGTTATTTATAGGTTCCATTGTGGCCGTATTGAATCATTCATCCCATCAATCTAAATTGTTCATTCAACAGTGGCCTTTCCGTGCTTACTTCGAATGGCGCCAGCACCATCAGAGTGAAAATTGGCCGTTATACTATTTTGAATTCGGAAATAAATTCACATAACGAGATATTTTACTCATGAACGTAAACTGTGGAGTAATGAGAGTAAGTTCTCGCCGCCACAAGTTATATTTGTAATTACGTCAGCTCGTTTAATACATTTAAATATAGCAGAAATGAAAACTGAACAGTATCTACGAATTCTGCTATCAACAGTCACTGCTGGGGGGATGCAATATGCAAAGTATTCTCAATGTGGGGGTCAGATTAGGGCTATTCATCTGTTTGAAAAGTTGACTCCGCCTTGATAGGACATGATCGGACCTGCACCCTTATTCCTTGTTTAAAGAATGATTAGGTCTCCATGTCTTCATTATATCTTCCACTTCCGCTCGGCTCAAAGTTGCCTGATGTGGCCGCTCATCCGTCAGCGGTAATCCGAGGACTCGGTTGTAAATGTGGTACATATGCTTACAGGTCATGTAAAAATGACCAGGCTTGTGGTCAGAGACGCTATTAACAAAGAATGGACAAGTACAGGATGGCGTCTCACTTATGGTGATAACGTAATTTACAGGCTTGTTCGTAGTTGTCGACACGGTGTGCAAATTAAACGTGAAAACTGAATCCTCCTTGCATTGACTCAGAACTCGAACATGTGCGGCCATCCGTAATCCGTTTTCCCTTCGACATTCCCCACTGTCTGTCAAAGACCGTCTATTTACTTTTTTTCCTGCCCTTCTCGAAGGTCTTCTCAGCGGATTCATTGGTGAGACGTTACTTGCAAACTCAATTTGCTGAAGTTTGAGTTGCTCTTCAACTGAAGCATCGTCCACCAAGAGGAATCCGGCTCTACCAAGCTCATTAGCCTCTGAGTTATTTAACTTTGTCCCTACATCAACTGGCCAAATTCTTGGTAGTTTTGGCGATTTCCCCCCTCTCATATGGAGGACATGGTCGCTTCCCACACACCCAGATGCTGATCTTGGACAGAACCAGAAAATCTGGAAGCTCTTGGTGAAACGGATTTCACATGTGCCATAGAAGGATGGAGCAGCGACACTTAGACTCGTACTAGTTTTAAGAGGTCGACCACAAGACTCCCATCTTCCATTACGATCAACGTAGGCCGAACATTTAGGATCCTCGCCAGGTAAGGATCTACGGATGGCCCATTCATTGTGATCCATTTCCCTTTCCAATACAGGGATGCCGAATTGCGACACAGGCTCAGCATTTGGAATTTCCTGGCTTCGAAATCCTCCTATGTGTGGCTGAGCGAGAAAATCGGATGATTGATAATTTGAGCTATTCGGTGCATGAAAGGGACGGTTTCCTTGTCCATAGCTGAGATTCGAGATGTTTGGTCTTGAGACAGGGATGCGTATCCCTGTCTGCCCCATGTATGAGTCATGGGAAGGATTTATGGATGTTGACAATATCTGATTTCTGAGATACTCTTGGGTAGAAAGCGGGAGGGTCCCCATGTATAAGTCACGGGAAGGATTCATGGATGGTGACAATATCTGACTTGTCAGGTACTCTGGAGTAGAGAGCGGGAGGGAGGCGGTTCTCGAGACATTGCTTTGCTGATTATGGCGTTGATCAGGGTTCGGAGAGTGGTTGTGTTGGGTATGAAATAGTTGTGACTCAATTTGAGAATGCTGCCAATCATTGCCATGGATAGATGGCGCCATGGTTTGACCCTCTCGTTCAGTTCGACCAAGGTCCCTCACGCTTGGATTGTTATTCTCCGAATGGCAAACTTGGTAGGCTCGTTCATGGTGCCCTGGCATCCCTACAGACGTAGCTGCGAAGCCAAATGGCGCCGGCGCCATTCCAGTCGAGTAGCAGTACCGATTAGCTGACGGTGCAGTTGTGGCTCTGGACTCTTGCCCGTCTATTTGGGAGGCATTTCGTTTCCTCGGTGGCGGCGTAAATACCGGTTGATCTTTCAGTGGCCTTCTGATAGTTCGGCTGTCTTTATCGGGTCGATGTGAACGAGCTGAAGTTCGCCTACCGAGTCTCGCAGCGATTCTAACGCTCTGAGTCCTATCAAGCTCCCCTTCCAATCCAACACCCCTCGAATGGAACTCTGTTCCTTTCACTGCTGCTTTCACTGCCATTGCGACTTTTTCTGGCCGGTGCGACCTTGCTGCACTTCTAAGCAACAAGTCAGCCTTCGATGGTCCTGAGCCTTTGAGTTGACCTTTCGAGGCACCGAGACAGAATTGTTGCTGGAGCAGAGACCGGGTCATGTCCTCTGCGCACACTGTATACAAATCCATCTTAACCTTGTAACCACATGCTGATGTTGCCCACATTGAGCTATGAACCGGTTCGCATAAATTTGTAGTTGGAATTAGTGCTTCGCTCTCCAAATCCAGATCCAGTTCATTTACATGGT
The DNA here is from genome assembly GCA_014871385.1 of Ceratodon purpureus. Taxonomy (NCBI): domain Eukaryota; kingdom Viridiplantae; phylum Streptophyta; class Bryopsida; order Pseudoditrichales; family Ditrichaceae; genus Ceratodon; species Ceratodon purpureus. The sequence continues at coordinate 7,678,535 of CM026428.1, read as the reverse complement.
GATATGCAAATAGTGTCCGCCTTGCCATCCACCACGTTTTCCAGGCAAGCATAAACTTAACGTTGCATTTCTGAACAGCTCCAGAAGTCTGCCACCATTCTTCTAGTTCTTCTGCAATCTGACGGAATTCCTGATTAGTTGGAGCCGATGCCCATCGTTTGCACATCTCGACATGGTGAACTCGATACTTTTCCAAAACCCACTTATTGGTGTGATCCCTAATGCTTTGAACGAAGTGGAAGTAGCAGGTCCTAAGGATGGGATTGTCGGGGTTGGGATCATCTCTCTCCACGTCGTCAGGATTTCCGTCTAAGCCCTCCACCAGTCCGTAAACTGCCCTAACAGCATTGTAGTTCGCGGGGGCCGCGTCTGCCATAAAGCCTTTGAACTTCGGTTTTGGCATCCCCCGTTTCATAACCGCATTATTGAGGAGGTTCCAAAATTTAATTTGGTTTTCAGTGTTCTCTAGCTTCATCTCACAGACGGCAATGGTCAGCAACCGCTGGAGATTATGGTCATACACGTGCGCTGCCATCGTTGTCCAATGATGAATTCTTTTTACGTGGTCAAACATAACGAAAGAATCTTGCAAATCCCCCGATGTCATTCGCTTAACGAGGTCCACACCGCTTCCAATACCAACAGTCGACATCTTGAAAACAAATTTGATGCCTTCATCAGACTGACCAGGGAAATGACTCTCCTGGATGAAGCAGTACCGGGAGTATCGCTTCAATGCTAAGATGCAGCGCTCTTGGTCTGACCTGAACTTAGTCACTACATACTTCACCCGAGTTTTGTCATGGTAAGGCGGTGCATCTTCTAGAATTCGGACCAAGTCCTCTTCGTTGAGCATCTCCCTCTCTTCGACTGTTGTACTTTGCATAATTAAATCAAAGAAGTTCTTGTGCGCACATCGGAATCCTACCCACCCCGGTGCGGCCAGCAGCCAGGGCTGGTCATCCAGGAATTTGTGGATTGTATCCGTCATATTAACATACGCACCACGACTTCGCCCTGCTGCTGAAGGATGAGAGTGTGTTCCGGCATGCACAACCGCCCGCGTTAGAAATTCTGAATCATGGCTAATTATCCAAAGCACTGCCCCGCACTGATGAACGTTATAAGGGGTATGATGACAGAATGAACATCTCCAGTCGCTATCTATTGGTGTTGTTCCAGGGATTACCCTTGCGTGACATCGGCCATCCCAGTATAGAGTGTTTGGACCATCATGGAGATCGATATGAGGGCAATCAATGTTTTTACACTCAAAAGCTCCAGCACACAAGCTCTTTCGAACACGCAGCCCTGCATCCTTAAGTCGGGCTGAATTGTAGCTGTTTGATTTTATCCAAGGATGCCCATCGAAGGATATATCAGTCGTTATGTAATCATCATCTGAAACTGGAGGAACTTCGTAAAGTTGATTTCCATCATATTCCCTTGGCAAATATCTGCACTTGGTGTGCGGGAAATCTATAAGGGGTAGACTAGCGAGCTCACCTGTGCAACCTTTGCTAGGCAGATCCATTAAGTTTGGCATTATGGAGAACGCCCCAGGGAAGGGGGAGTTGTCGTCCTCCGCCACGGTTGCCCTTGGCCTTGGCGGAGAGCACGGTGTCATATAAGTTTCAGCGAGCGGATCATCCTCTGAGTCCGCTCTCACCGATTCTAGTGGACTTTGACCGCACGGGGGACTTTCCCTTGGAGTTGTGTCATGAGGTGTACCGGGAGCATGGTCGACCTCTGTGTTCTGAATATCCAAGGTACCAATTGGCTCCACTGGATAATCTTCGAGGCAGAGGTTCCGTCTACCTGGCGCATTTAACCTGGGCGATCCAGAGCCTCCTTCGAATTCAGGACTTCCACACGAAAACCCACCCTCGCTGTATGGACTGTCACACGACGTGTCCTCCAAAAGAATGCAGTCCACGGGGTGGTCATTTCCATTTCTACCGGGTTGCCGTTGCGCTTCTTCATGTATTATCCCCATCTGTGGATCCCCATGTACAATGTAAATCCCGTCTTCAGTAAAGGGCAACGTGAAAATCTTTTGGCCATTCTTTTCTTCCGGCCAGTAATGGCCGCATAGAGCTCCAGAAACATCCAATCGTTTAATATGTATTGTCCCAATCGTTAGGCAGAATGACTGTACTAGACTAAACTCTAAGATTTCTACTGAATCACCGAAACCAGAGCAAGCAAATCTTGCAGTTCCGCCACCTAAAGCTAAATCCAACACACGCGGAATGGCTGCTGAGGGCTCCATTGTAAGTTGCATCGAATTATGATTTGTATAGTGGAATGAGATTTCGAGACTCCGTGTCCTTGCTATTATATATGGGATGAATCAGTCCTTATGAATTCACAACGGACTCTATTTGTAATTCTAATCGTTGAGCAAGAAGGTCCGATGGAAACGGTCGAAAATACAAGTTTCCGAGTGCCACCAATTTAACTTGAAGCCGTTTAATGTAACTTTCGGGTTAGGTGCTGATCCTAGATTAACTTGATAATGGGCTACTGACTAGTTTTGCATAAGGAGCGCATTCAAATCTGTAACGCTGTTAATACATGTAGGAGCTGCCGTTGCAAATTACGTAGGATTATTACCGTAGCGCCAACGGCTGTCGCTAATGTCCCATATATAGGACAAAGGTCAATCACGCTTATCCACGAGTACTCCAGCGCCCGAAATAGTCGCGGTCGTACTCCTTCTTCAGATCCAGTTTCCAAGGTTGAGGTTCACAATGCCGAGCAGTACCATCATGTCGAGGTCGAGGAACGCAAGGGTTGCAGGACTTCTGGATCACATGCTCGCTGGAGAGGCGCCTGAAGGCTTCAACATGACACAAGGCACGGGGACGCGAGGGCGTTCGAGGTCCCGGGAGGAGCAGGATGCAGGGGTCCGTGGGCGCAAGAAACGAAAGACCGACATCCAGGTACTTGGAGTCGGGTTTTCTTGCATGGGCTTGCTGGGGTTGTTCGGATTTAGGTCACATTGCTTTGTATCTTGTTGGGTTTCTCGGCATTCATCAGTGCGTCCAGATTGGTAAGGTAGCCCCCAAGCTGTGGCGCCGGCGCCAAAAGCTTTGGGATTTTAGCTTTGAGCAAATTGTAAGTTATGATTCTTGGGATTCAGAGGATATTGAGTCGCGTGATTTGAGCGTAATGAGTCGCGGGATTTTGAGCCCAGGGGTTCTGAGTCTCATAAGCCGCTTGAGTATTAGTCGAACTAAGCATCGGATTTCAAAGTTCCAGGGGTTTCCAATACCCGCCCGTACATATGGTTTGACACGAGAATGCGCTGCTTGATCGTACATGCTCGTGCTAGTATTTTTGCCACATTAGTTCGCTGTTTCATGGTAGTTGCTAATGATGACGCCGATACGAATGATAAGTTGAACCTCCGAATTGAACCTTGAAGTCCTTGATTCGGGAAATCCTTCATTCGGGACCTTGAGGCCCAGGATTTTGATTGTCTGTCATCTTACATGAATTTCCAATTTGAGCTGACGCCGGCGCCATGACATACTAGAATTTTGTGACATCGACCTGAACCCTAACTGTTTTACTTGTATAATTAGTTTCTGCTCTTGCGGATCCTCTGTATGGTCGTGTTAGTCCCTGGATTTTTATGTTCCGTGAATTCTAGATTTCCGCCCGCCTCTCGACTTAGATCCTGTCTTTCCGATTCACCTGGAGCCGGCGCCATGTCCCTTGTACAAATTCATTTTAGCCATGAAACTTATGATTTCGCTCTTGAGTGTAGCAGCTAACGCATGTGGTTCCTGCCGAGAATTGTTTAGTTCTCCGCGCAATTGCGTCGCACCTGGCGCCGGCGCCATTTCTATCCATTCTCAGTACTTTCTTAGTGTTGCATTCAGTTTTCCTGGTTTTGCTTTTTTTTCCAGAGTCTGAATCGAGATTTTACGTACTTGTCCACTGATTTTGAGATTGGTGCTTGTAAGGCTATAAAATTGCAAACTTTCCATTTCACTGCACATGTCTGTCTTGGTGTCGGATTACTCGGTGTGGATAATCCTACTTCTAATAAGATAGTATTTTAAGTGTTTGGATCTCGTTTGTCTAAACATTGATGTAGTGCTTGCGAGCCGTACTCTTCCTTAATTACTCAAATGAATTATGCTTACAATCTACCTTTGTCCATTGCTTTTGGTAACATACTAGAACTTTTGCATAACCGCCTCCCACCTGGCGCCGGCGCCATATCTTCCTCAGGAAATTTTCAGGTCGGTTTGGTCACATTCTGAGTCACGTTTTCTTAAGGTTTGATCACATTCTGACTCTTTCGTAGAATCGCCTCCCACCTGGCGCCGGCGCCATATCCATCTTACTGTAGGGGACTGGTCCTGGTTGAGAACGCTTGTCCCGTGTTGCTTTCCTTTTTATTTTGTGATTTGAACTCTCGGATAGTTCTCGATGGCTTCTGGTAAGAGTTCGCTCCGTTTAGTGATGTGGAATTGTTGTTTTCTGATGTCCTCTTTTGGTGTGGTTAAGTTGGTTTGTGTTTCGGTGTGCTGGTCTTGCTTCTTGACTGTAAGTGAGTCCAGGTTCTGGAAGTGCTGTGCGTTGCCAATTATTCCCCTTTTTTAACTCAGCTTGAATCAAGCTGATTTGGGAATCACACGCACTGTAGTTGAATAATATGAATGATAGAGTTCGTGTTATTGATGTGCACTGAAGGCTGGGGTGTTGGGACGACGGAAAACAAACCTCGGAGACCTTGAAACAGGAGCAATCGACTTATAATCCTCACAGTTCGCTAAGCTCCGTTTAGTGATGTGGAATTGTTGTATTTTGGTGTCCTCTTTTGGGGTGGTTCAGTTGGTTTGTGTTTGGTTGTGCTGGTCTTGCTTCTTGACTGTAGGTGAGTCCAGGTTCTGGAAGTGCTGTGCGTTGCCAATTATTCCCCTTCTTTAACTCAGCTTGCATCAAGATGATTTGGGAATCACACGCACTGTAGTTGAATAATATGAATGATAGAGTTCGTGTTATTGATGTGCACTGAGGCTGGGGTGTTGGGACGACGGAAAACAAACCTCGGAGACCTTGGAACAGGAGCAGTCGACTTATAATCCTCACAGTTCGCTAAGCTCCGTCTAGTGATGTGGAATTGTTGTATTCTGGTGTCCTCTTTTGGGGTGGTTAAGTTGGTTTGTGTTTGGTTGTGCTGGTCTTGCTTCTTGACTGTAGGTGAGTCCAGGTTCTGGAAGTGCTGTGCGTTGCCAATTATTCCCCTTCTTTAACTCAGCTTGCATCAAGATGATTTGGGAATCACACGCACTGTAGTTGAATAATATGAATGATAGAGTTCGTGTTATTGATGTGCACTGAAGGCTGGGGTGTTGGGATGACGGAAAACAAACCTCGGAGACCTTGAAACAGGAGCAGTCGACTTATAATCCTCACAGTTCGCTAAGCTCCGTCTAGTGATGTGGAATTGTTGTATTCTGGTGTCCTCTTTTGGGGTGGTTAAGTTGGTTTGTGTTTGGTTGTGCTGGTCTTGCTTCTTGACTGTAGGTGAGTCCAGGTTCTGGAAGTGCTGTGCGTTGCCAATTATTCCCCTTCTTTAACTCAGCTTGCATCAAGATGATTTGGGAATCACACGCACTGTAGTTGAATAATATGAATGATAGAGTTCGTGTTATTGATGTGCACTGAAGGCTGGGGTGTTGGGACGACGGAAAACAAACCTCGGAGACCTTGAAACAGGAGCAGCACGAACGATTTATAAGTCCGATCTGAGTTCTGATCGATGTGAAAATATCCTCTTTAATTTGGTTGATTTCAATATGCAATGACGTAGAGTATAGAAATGACTGGATTCACTGACATTATTCTCAGAGCCTGCTTAATAATTCAGCTTCGATGCGTGCCTTAGAAATAATGAAGCTGAATTTAAAAATTGTTTGCCACAGATATCTTATCTAACATACTGTTTGCTTTTGAGCAGACTGATACTCGGATCAGCGATGACACAGATTATGGGGAATCAGAACCCGAAAACGATGACGACGGTCGAGTCCAGACCATCTCAAGAAAACCGGATGTTAAGCCCACCGTTTCTACTTTTGAGCAGTTCCAAGAGGCCTTATGTAGCCAACTAAACATTCACAAGCGGCTTGCGGTGAAAAAGGTAAAGCCCCTTCGTTTACAAATTCCTCTTTGCAGATTGAAGCCGACGACGTGGGTACGACAAGCACTGGAGGCAGATGTGCAAATCGTTTATGAAGGTTTTCATATCGGGGATTGGGGTGCCAATTTCTGGGTGACGAGTTGCGGTGATCCCGGTCCCTTCATATTAAAGGAGCTTGAGGACAATGAGAGGTGGGGAGCAGTGTCCGCTAAATTCGACAAAGAACTCAGGGATCGATGCGAGACTGACCCCGAAAATAGACCAATTTTAGAAAAGATAATCGGCCACTATGTAAATGTATGGGATGGGAACCATAGGGCCCTGGCATGGATGCGGCACATCAGAGAGTGCAATGGAGAGCCGATACTGGTGAATTGCTTTGTTCTTAATGATTCTGAAGAGGACCGCGGCTGGATCTCGAATTTCATGCGTGATATTAACGAGTGTGTCTCTGACCCATGCTACATCCATATTGGTACGGGTTCATCCTATGCATTGTGCTCTGTTATGCATTCTGAGGTTCAAAATTGCTACATTGGAGCTGTATTTTGAAAGTAGTGCTCTCATAGCAACATGGTGCTTCACTTTAATCGGAGACTGTGGATTTGGTCTCGGAATTGGCTCTGACTGATTTGGATTAATAGTAGTGCTTTGGTCATTACTTGTTTCGAACTCGTCCTTTACCTGATAAGCTTATCGATTACAGTTTAGTTCAGAGTCGGGACTGATTTTCTGTTGAGGTTTTTGAGTATTTTTCTGAGACCTTCAGCTTTGGAATGGCTTGCGCTCCATACTAGGCCGGGCGTCATACTAATGCTAGATTCTCCGATTGGAACTAATGCTAGATTTTAAAAATACTTCAAGTTCTCAAATACTCAGATGTGCATGCCCGTCTTGCACCTGGTTGTTCATGCCTGCGGTGTATGGCTGAGCCATCTCAGTGACGATTACTTTGATTGCAGTGGGAATACGGCAGAATTGCTTTGACTTTTTAGTGACCCGCATCGGCATGCATACTTCAGGCATGAGGGTTATAATAAAATGACATAATATCAGGACAAGTTTCAGATGTGTGGCTATTGCGATTTTAACACTCGGTTATTCGAATTCACAGTGGGACAGTGAACTCAACGGTGAAGAAACAGCTGGCCCACACAATTTTTGAAGTAATGCAAATTGCTAGTCGTGAACCCACTGAGTACAAGGTCTACTTCACAGAGAGTGAGATTGAGCGCATCAAGGATGTCTGCAAGGGGCGCTGGTATAAGATGACGTGTGATGCTGTATGCGAAGTATACTTCAAGGTAAGACATGTATTGTTTCTTTTGGTTTTTAGATTCCTGGTGAAATCGAGCAAGGATCGCCGAGGCTCGTCAGTGCCTGCCTCGGATTAATGACTTTGATATGATGATACGTCCGAGGTCTTTAAATCACTGATGAATATGCAGCTTGTGTATTATTCTATTTTCAGGCCAGCTATTTAGGCCTCTTAGGGGATGTACTGAGAATTCGTGTTCGCTTCGGTAGTAGGGAGAATTGGGGATCTAGTTCTGTCGGATTTTGTCCCTCTTAAGATGATTGATATTGTTGGAGCGCTCTGTAGTAACCAATGCTGTCTGCCACAGTCAGAATCCCTGCCGCCTTTTGCCAACTTACCTTGCGACTAATTTGATTGGCGGTTTCTTTTCAATGCAGCGTGAAATAAGCATGGCGGAACGAGACTCCGTGAAGAGGCTGCAGAACAAAGTGAACAACCCGACTGCTTTGGCGATTGAGGACGCGAAGCATGCGGGCGCTCAGAACATTCGGAAGGAAAAAATGGACTATATGAAAAAAATATTCCGACTTTGCAACCCCAAGTATCACCCTCATCTCATCGAGGAGCTCGTCAGAAACAGTCGCAGTCGCGCAGGGGCCAATGACAAGAAGGTTGGCGCAATGACCGTTGACAACCTCAATATTCTTGTTGGAGCCCAGGGTGTTGACATAAAAAGAGTTTTGGAGCTATGGAATTCCAGCAGTGCCGAGAAGAAGAAGTTCAGATTTCCGGACCGGGACTTCACGAGGGCCGCATTCCAGAAGTGGCTCAATCGGAGAGCCTGGTGGGAGCAGGTCACTTCTCCACCCCACATTGGATTGCGAGTCTTCTACATGATGATGTGATATAGGTGGTTTGCATTTTCCAATTTCATGGTTTGGTATTTTACCCTTTGAGGATAGGTCGGAATGTTTCGAATTACAGCCGACAGCCTCTACAAACATATCCTCTTCATGCTCCTCAGTCACAACAGAGCATGCCATTCACACGCTACGGGGTTTGTGAAGCTTTCTCTTCCAGCCATACTGATGCATTGTCTCTTGTAGGCATCTGATCTTTCCCCTCATTTGACTCCTCATTTTGAGCTTCATGGTTGCTTGGTCTTAGTCAGGTTGGAGGAGTCTTTTCATTTCTGTTTACGATCTTCCGCTCATTTTAAGAAGGCTGGGCAAATCGCTATGACCTGGTCTTTTGTTTGCTGTGTTATGGGGTATTGATGGAACCTGTTTTCGCGAGGTGATTTAGGCCTCCTGCTGACTTCGCATGTGGGAAGGTTAAGATGAGGTTTTTATGTTGTTCTACGGGCTTTAAGCGGTTATATATGTATCATTTAGATTCTTTCTATCTTGTCAGATATTTGTTCTATGTATGGGTTGCTGTCCTCTGTATTCTAATGAAGTTTAAGTTAACATACTTCTGATCTTTCACTTCCATCCAGTTTGGGTTTACTGTTAAGCACTAGAGCTGCTTGGAGGAGTGTTGTTGAAAATATATTCTATATATTATTGCACAAATGAATTAGTTTGCGCATTGTTTTGAACTCCCATACTTTGGGAGGCTGGGAGTCTGGTAGTAGCCATGCAGCTGCAGTGTTTTGTTCAGTTTGCATCACGAAGTCTGGTGCAAATTTAGGATGATAGGATCATATGTTTACCTCGCATGACAGTGGTACTAGAAGGCACTGGTTTGCATTATCACATGTCCTAATTCCCATCCCTCAGATCTGCCTTCAAGTACATGAGGTTATTTGAGTACTCTGTTTAAATAGTACACTCTCCTTGCTGTTTAAATAGTATTATTTTTGATGTATGCAGTCAGCTTGATGTATTTAGGCAGTCGACCCTAATGTCTGTCACCTGTGCTTTATTTGTTTCACAGCTGCATTCGAGGGTTGGTGCGGTCTTTGAGGAACTACTCGGTAAAACCAAGCTGGAGAAAGGAATCGGGTTCCTTCGTGGGAAGATTGACACCGTGAAGCTGCTCGAAGACTACTTTGAGGATGTGATGATCTTTGGCTTTGACAGATTCTTCCCAGAGATCTTCACAATAGAGGGCGGACCTGTGCGCCACAAGACCTGGGAGGAACAGCCAAGATACGAGTTGGGGGAGAAGGCTGTTAAAAGGTGTGTCATGCGGTTCGTGCGGTGGCTTTGTGAGCAACTACTCATAAAAGGTGAAACCGGGAATTTAAAAGACTTCCCTATATTTCAGGACTGGCAACGTCGATCCGCCGACGGTTGCTTCACCCAGTACCAAGTAGACCGTTTCGATCCACCGCACTTGAACAGCCTGGGATGGTATATTGAGGACATTGAAGGTGTCACCGAGTGCTACCTCGACAAAGAGGACAAGAACCTCCGTGATCAGGTGCTCTTGCAGATCCAGGGTACAATGGATGCGACTTTGGCAGAGAAGGCTGCGGTGCTCTCGGAGACACTACAGTTGGTCAAGTCACAGGTTGAGAGCTCTGTTCGAGATGGGAATGGCGCCCGTGACATGGTATCTCCCACCCCATCGTCTGACCTACTAGGTGCGCTTGAGGGTAGAGTGAGTTATGTTTACGTCCAGGTCACTAACAATGGGTTGCTGATGGATTATGGCCCCATTCTATTCACTGAGCTGCAGGACATTATTGAATCTTCAAAACGCGGAGATATCTCGCATAACGATGACGCGACGGATGCGATTAATGGTGTTGTCGGCGATGTGTCGAAAATGGTGACTTCCAACGAAGACGATGATCTCCAATTTCTACGGCAGACTCAAGGGGAGCCCAAAAACAAAGACATTGAGGGTGAGCCAAGACAGGTTCGTGGAGGACCTACATTGCGGCCACGCATTGTCAAGGACACACAAGAGGAGGAGGGCGGTTTGAATAGTCAAGTGGCACCCCAAAAACGACACCATTCGAAGCCTGCGAGGAAAATTCCCAAAGGTGGTGAGGATGCAATACCGCTCGTGAGGTATATGGCACTCCCAGTCGATGGACTGGCAGACACAATCAAATTATCCCTAAATCTGGCCTTCGAGGCTCTCCTTGAGGGCATTGATCGATCCATGTTCAAGACTTTCATGGATTGCATAAAGCAGGTGAGTAATTATAGATCTTTCTTTGCATCAAGTTGGTTGACAGTATATGTATCCCGTTCGCCTGGGTATGCATGCATGCAGTATCATAATAAGCCATGCGTTCGTCGTTCTCTACATCATTACGAGACCTCTTCGGGATCAGTCTAAGGGTGGAGCTGTAATTGACAAGTCCCTTGGCGTCTAGTTTGTAGCCCCGGACTTTGAATTTCCTTACTGTCGGATAAGCTGAAAGGGGACTGGTTCGCTTGTGATTGCTTGAGTTCCTTGCTTCGGGGAATGCTGGTCCAGTGCTTGGTAGCTCTATTCCAGTTTCTGCTTAGGACTTTCGGATAGTCTTCTTTCGTCGCATTATTTCTCGTGACTCGCATTCTTTCCGATTAGCTAAAACTGAACTGGTCTTCATGAGAATTCTTCAGTTCCTTGCTCCCGAGTATGATGTTCTGTATCATGTAGCATTCCATTATAGTTTCTGTTTTGATCTTTCGGATCGTGTGATTGAGTGGACTTGTTTTTCGTGTGATGGCTTTTGCAATCTGGGTCCTACAGCCGAGGCTCATAAGGTATTTGTTTCGATTTCGTGACTTGCTCTAGATCTCTCTTAGCTTTGTCTTATTTTTCAGATGCTTACATTATGTTTCTGAGTCGAGCAATTCCCCAATCGATGGTCTAATTCCGAACTAATTCTGTGATTGTTAGACTTGGTGCTTTCCCAAGGCTGTTGTAGTTTTCGAAATGTTCACAAAAGTCATTGCTTCAGATTCTGCTTCGAATAGTCGTCGTTGAAGACACTTCTGTTCCAGATGGCGCCGGCGCCATCAGCAAGTCCTTTACTCCTTTTTCCGACTAGCCGACGACTGTTTCTCTACATGATGGCAATGGGGCATGCTTTCCGAGTATCTGAAACTTGGTGTTACTCATTCATTTGGGATGCACTGAATTGACTTTCATCTTTCCCATATCACACTTTCTGTATATGCTTGCCTGGGCTTTTGATTTGATTTAAGGTCTTTATTTCGAGGTGATATGTTGGGGTTTCCATGGCCCTTCTCTCGCCTACTGTGTGAATTTGCAGAGAAACGCTTCATATTCTTGTGGAACTCATCCATTATATTATAATGGCGCCGGCGCCATTTGAACCGTGCTTATCATGATCGCTTGTTACCTACTCCTCAACTCTCTACCATTTTGTCATGTTACTTTCTAACATGGCTTTTGTGTACCTTTCAGATCAACGGTGGCAAGCTCCGACAGCACGATGGGGTAGCTAGCCCCAACTGCGTCGATTTGATTATTTGCGACACACCGGATAATACCAGGGTGCCTGGTGTCTTGGAAGGAGTTCCAATGTGGAACATGGTAAAGAAGTCCACTTTTGCAGCCATATTTCACATTGCCGAGGCGGTCCTGTCAGACTCCGGATTCCTCCTACTCTTTGTGCCAGCAGAGGAGCTCGATGACCTAAATGCGCTCCATGATTGGGACTGTGTTCGAACGTTCTACGTTGTGAATCACAGGCCATTCACTCCGGCCTGGGTAAGATAGTTGTACAAAGTCGCAGAATTTAAAGCTTTTTAAGTCGGGGGAGGGATTTGAGTCTAATGAGCCGCTTCGGTTTGAGTCTAACGAACATCCTTATTTTGAGTCTGAAGGCTGTGCAGTACTCGCCGGTACATAGGGTTGGATACTATAATGCGCTGCTGGATCAAGGATGCTCCTGCTAATAATCTGTCCCACTTTTTCTGAGTAGAAGGAACCCTTTTCGTGGTAGTTGTTAATGATGATGCTGCTGCGAGCATGAAACTTTTAATTGGATGTGTTGGTCCTTGATTCGGAAATTTTGTGGCGCCACATCTTCATTGACTGTTGACTCACATCCCTTCCTCATGTGAGAGGACGCCGGCGCCATCACATCTTGAAAGACGAACATCCATGTGGATCTATCTCAAAGTGTAGGAATTTACGTAACTGATTATGTGCTGTGACGTTTTTCAGAAACGGTTGTTCAAGGCAAAGGTTCTACGGAAAAAGAGCATGAAGAACGAAGCGTTCCATTTCAACGAAATCGCGAGTAAAGTCATGGACTGGAACCCGGACCAATCTGATGTCCTTCAAAACGTTGTAACCGACGACAACCTTCTGCGAGTGGACGGCGTTGACTCATTCCGGGGATCAAAACAGAAGTCGCCCGCGTTTATGGAGTCCATGATTGAAATTTGCACCGAAAGGGGAAGCGCGGTGCTTGACTTGACCGCCGGTGTAGGTATGATTCTTCTGACCGGCCTTGCCAAACTCTTTGTACGGAAAATAATCTGCAAAGTTTATGCTTACAATCTAATTACTTCCCTGTGATTGCAGGCTCCTCGGTGTCCGCATGTGAACTCAGTGGACGTCACATCCTCGCGATGGAGGAGGATGCATCACCCTTTCACGTGTTTTTGAAAGAGATTTCTGTCGAACCTGACGTGGATATTGCACAAGATGACAATCGGCTTCTCAGTCTTCAAGAGCACCTTCGCGATGTCGGCAGTTTAGCCTCGCAATCTAAACCCTCCATAAGCGGGACCTCTTATGGACTCACAAGCACTGCTACTTAGCAAAGTCTTGAGTTTCTTTATAGGAAGAAAGGAGGTGATTGAGAACTGCCATTACTGAATAGTCCATTTCTACTTAGCAAGTGCGTAAGAAATCAAACTACCTGTAACCTAGATATGATTGCAATAAAATGACTGCCAACAGCATCAACTGATTTCTTCACGGCTTCTTAGTCTCCATACACGGCTTTTCCAATCAGTCAAATACTCTCAAGATCCATGTTCAAAACAATGGGCTGCTCTACTAGACATCACCCGCGCATCGAGCTTCGGTCCTACAGAGTTTTCTATGCTTGACCTGAGACTCCCTAGACTCGTGTCGATAGTCACTCACCTAATTCGTCCTCGCTCACAATATCTACCCAGAACCTTGTGATACCTTCGAAGACTTCCTCTACTGCATCTGATCCGACCTCTTCTCGCTGATGACCACCTGCTGAGACAACAATTGCGGGAAATTCCCAAATGGGTATCGAAGGAACCAAAGGTAACGTCATAGCATCGGCGGTCTCCAGCCCGATTATCCCAGGGGCAAAGTCGAATGGATTGTTACTCTTCGCATGGCAAAGACAGGCACATTCTGCGCAGCTCAGTTTCAAAGGGAAATTACATTGAAACAATCTAATTGAATACATCGCTACTTCACAACAAGAATAAACGTCAGAGGCACGATTCAATCTAAGCCTCAATACATGTTAGCTGCAACCAGATAGGTGACCTTGATCGCAAGCACGTACCAGCACAACCCTTTCTTGTATCGGTTGCAGTCCTCTTGATGTCTGCAGCTCCAATACGCCATGTTCTTCGAGCCTTCTTCAAAGGTGCCTTCTTCGCTCTCCGCCGGGTGGCCGCCATCGCGAATCGCTTACTGAGAAAATGCGGAGTGCTATTCACTACACAGTACATGGTCACAATGTACAAGACTCAGCTCAAAGTTTTGGGAGCGATGACTTCCGTTATTGCAGTGTCCAATTACCGAGGTGACAAGCGCCAAATATTTACTACTGTAGTTAATGAGGTCGGATTTGCCAGAAGCGCCGTATATGAAGTTAATGTCTTTCCGTTTAGATCCCCTTTGATATTCAGTAATGGCAGTTTCCGTGATCAGAGCAGTTCAAATAGAACGGACTTGGAATCAAAATCGAAATTAAATTAAGGGCCGCGGATTAGCATGTTCTGACAGAAGTTCCCCTCGTCACGTCTCAGTTGATGAACTCCGTCAAAGTTGCCGTCTACTTTGAATGATTATAATATCCACTAACGAGAAGTTCATGACTTAGCGATTATCGTTCGCATGTCCACCCCATCCGTGGATTAGTATGTTCCGTCTTAGAGCTCTACAGTTTATATCCCTGTGAAACCATGGCTTGCCTCATTTTTTGCTTCTGCTTTGGAATTGTGTTCCGCGATGGTTAAGAGGAAGCAGCCTGGTATGGTCATTGCCGTCGGTAGTACATGCAACCCTCCTCCTAGGAGCCAGGAAGTAGATGCGATGCTTGAGGGTAATGCGTTGGTGTGGAATGATTTTGGAGGGTCCGCACAAATTCTCTGTGACGATAGTGACAATAGCGACTCCGACTTTGAACCAAATGTAGATTCCATATTTTCAAGACCTGTCTTGACAATCGGTTGGTTTCGAGCCATCTCTTCGAGTCGACTGTTCAGATTGCTAGAGTTGATTTTGCCTCACTTGGATCCTTGTTCAGAGCAATGCTTTTCATGGTCTTGTATCAAAGACGGGATCAGTATCAACTCTTTTCCTTATAAACCCCACTTTATCCTAATTCTGGGATCTAGCATTGGTCCAGTTTCAGACCGGGCTGTTCTGTACCTGAACCGCGACAAGGGGAGCCTTCTTCCACGACAAGTACTGATTACAAGGCACATCACAGGACGCCTGACTTTGCAAGTCTTGCATTTCTGGCAGCTAGACGAGAGCGGTCGGACTTGGATTCATCGTGGTACTGCGCGTTACCTGGTTACTGAGGGTCGGATGTGGGAGGAAGTTGAAGTTCAGCCCACGCATTGTGAACTCTAGATATACTGTTATCAATGATTTGCTTGGTCATTGAGTTTGCGCTTGTCACTGTGGTTTACCCCTTACAACGTAGTTGGATTGCTTTGGTGATTAGTTGAACTTCTCTCCTTAGTGATACTATCTGATTCTTGAATATGTCCGGCTCATACACTGGCGAAAGCATACTTTTTTGAGGATTGACATGTTCCTGAAGAGGCCACCATAGCCTGTAGAATAAACATTTCTTCCAGATGGACGAGGTCTAGTAAACTGGCCAGGTCAATGAGCCTTCGAATGGCGCTGGCGCCACCCACAGGCCACTAAGGTCTATAGATCCAACTCACCTCCGAGGATGCAAACTTGCAGCAAATTTCATGCCATTCCGTTGCCTGGTCACTGCACTCGGACATATTGTTATTAGAGTTTGATATGTATAACGATGTTAGTTTGTAACACTGAGCGAACTGATGTCTAACGGCGCAGGCTATTAATTTGACAGCAAGCTTTTGTCAGGAGCTTATCTCAGAACACTATTGTGTCCTCCACTGACGATGCTATAGAGAGCCAGGATTATGCCAAGTCTTTCCATGGTGTATTGCATACTCTTTAGTTTCTGTAGGAAGCATATCTGGGTTACTTTAGTTCGGAAGAGCCCGTTTCATGGTAATTCAATTTTTGGATGAATTTGTTTCCGGATCATAATATGCGTTCGACCGTGAGTGTCTTAAAAATTGAAGACCTTTTGCCTCTTCATTTCGGAAAAGTTTGTGATATGACCTTCCCACCTGGCGCCGGCGCCATCTCCCTCCTTTTTCAATACGTACATTGTACTGTCTTCGTATAGTATTGTGTATTCGTATCGTATAGTATTGCCAATTGGATGAATACTGGATGATATTTGGGGTGATACATTTTGGACGATGTTTATCTATACGGTCTGTATTTCTGGCCTTTTCTTTTTCCGGAGAGTATTTTCACGCGGATGATATCGTCAGCGGACAATGAATGTGTCGTTTGCGCTCCTTACGAGGTACTGCTCCTTGCTGACAGCCTGTCACGCCGCAGGCCTACGCGCACTCCCAATGATGCACTCTTGAACCACTGCCTCGTCCAGAGTCCATTGAGTCTTGGGCTGGTTCACTTTTCCTGCTGGCAGGCGCAGGGAGCCTACTCCGGATTTGGCTCCCTGTTGAATTCGTAGGCAAAAAGCCATGTGCCGGCAGGAAGTGTGAACCAGCCCTCATCTGGTCTGTGTCCTGCGTCTTGAAGGTTCTTCCCCTAGCATGTCTGGGGTGCTTGTTCCCTTTTTTTTCCTTGCAATTGAGATTCTTCAATGTGTCTCAAGAAAAAAAAAAAAAAAAAAAAAAAAAAAACCCCAGAAATCACCAAATGCATGGAGAGAACCACGAAGCTAGTTGCAACCTTGAGCCTAGAGGAGAGCCACTCCAAAAATTCCAACAGTTCCAAAAATTAAAAACATATGTCCTCATAAATCTCTTTAAATTGTGGACTGGGCTGGAGGTACTGGAGTGACTCGAAAGAGAGGGGTTGCCTTACAACCAGCGGCTCTAGAAGATCTTAGCGAGCCCATTTTTCTCCGCATTTCATTCTAGCTTATGTCTTTTGTTGGACTAGTGTTCCAAATATCGGTGTCATCTCACTATCAACTGGTATAGCTTCAATGCCTTAGAATATTTTACCACATGAAAAACTAAATATCATCTGTGGATCACATGAGTATCACCCACATATTGTCAAATTATCATCCAGGCATCATCTACATTTACCCACTGATTTCAAAAAAGAGAAGATATTAGTTGGTTTAAGTCCAAAATCTTCCCCTTAGCTGCGTAGCACCACTCAGTATTCTAAATCCAAAATTAATGATTCTACATATTTTGAACATCTTCCCAAATTGATTCACTTGGGTGCTCCTCAACGAACTTGAAATTTGAGCAGTTTCTTGGCCACTTACCATACAACATGCATTTGCAAGCAAATGTGAGAAGAACATGTGAGATTTGGTCTCATAATTTTCTCAGATAAGATGAGTTTTCTGAAGTTTAATTATTGAAAAACATCTATATGTAACTATCCACTCACCCAATATCAACAAGGAAACTGCTGGTGAAATCTTTTGTTGAGAGTGCTTGATACAAGAATTTTGTGGGTCTGAATAATTAGAGGCGGTTTTGGTGAAGACCCTAATTCTTTCTATCACATGACTTAAATTTATAAGTTGCTAAAATGGGTTCTCTCTTAAATGGGTACAAGAGCATAAAGTTACAAGAGCATAGTTTGTAATGTGGATTATGTAGTGAGATTGAGTTCTACAATTCTGAATGGCTTATGTTCATTTGCAACACATTGATGTCTTCATTTATCAAGTTCCAAGTGCTTAAAAATGGGTTTACAAATTTTACTAACTATATTATTATAATTCTTTGTTGACTTTGTAAATTGTATGAAATTATTTGTCTAGATAACAAGTTTAAATTTAAATTTAAAACCATTTATATTTTACTTTTAAAAATTAATTTTAATTTATCGATTCTTAAGTTGTTTCTATTTAAAATAATATTAAAACTGATGTAGAGGAGTCGATTAATAAGCATGTTGATTAATGCGTTGATTTCATGCTACAGCTTCCACCAAATAGGTTTGGTTAGTGGTTTCCATCTCAAAAGGAGAAGTTTCTGTAGTGTTTACATTCGACATAATAAAGTTGAGATTTTTGGTAAAGGTAAAAAGGTACAAAAGGTTTGTGAAGTTACTAGTTTCTTTTCTAAATCACTCGGCTATCAACGTTCCAACTTCTGATTAACGTTTCTTCATTAACGTTTCAGTATCCCTCCTGAACGTAATACTGAGGCTCCCGTCCAATAAAACTTGGACGAGTACAATGTCTTTGACAATGTGTTTTGTTTTACAGGTGAGAATATGTTTGTTGCCAGAGTGCCCGGTTGAATCCAAGGATTTCCTGAGTGCTTCAGATGGGTGTGGAGGGCCCCTCAGACAAAATTCCCACACAGCACCAAGGACTGGACTGAAACTTCTAATAAGTGCACGTTTACTTTCTATGAAAGCAGCTAACTTGTGAACCAGTGTAACTCGAATTTAAACTTTTGACCTTGAACAAGCATACATAGTTTATAATCTGAATATCAGATTGGAGATGTAGATTACTAGGACCGTAGTATGATGAGTTATAGATTACATAAGATTTTCTATCCAAGTTGTTGAATATGATTGTCAGAGATTGTTCTCCTAATTACCTCAGTAGATTTGAGTGCAGCTACTTAAAAACAAGGAGCATAATATTTCAGTAGAGTTTTCATTGTTGTTAATTAATATAGTAGCCAGTTCATACATACATATGTACACCCTCCGCAAAGGTTTCCAACTCCTGGAGCTTTTACACAAACCGAATGGACTGACATAGACGAAACGCACTACAGCAATGCAGCCGAGACTATGTTCGAAACATGTGTGTCAACTTGGTAGGCACCAGCTCACTGCTCTGATTCTCCTCGAGCCCTCTACCCCGACACTCGTATTTCGAATACTACATCAGATAATCTACTTTTAACTTCGCTTACTCCGTCAAGCACACACATGTCTCTCCCTCTCCCGACAAACAAGCCGGGAATAACAAACAAGAAGCGAGAGAGCAAAAGTGCAGCGGTTCCAAATTTAGTCCTTTGCTTTGTAGCGCCTTGTGTTGTGTCTGAGCCATCGAATTGGATTACCAATATGATCACCGAGATCTGCATGATGATGAGTACCAGGATTGAACTGCATGTTGTGATGTGAAAGTTACTTTGTGCAATTTCCCGGAAGGCCGAGAAATAGCTGATGTGCAGTGCACACCCTCCGTCAGGTCCCAGCAACAAATATGGGAGGTACCTAATGGTGATCACTGGTGATTGAGACGGGAATTCTCGATCAAATCCAATGCCATCATTGATTCGGAATCTTCTCACAATAACAAGATTCACGAAGTCAGCAGCATATTTAGTACAGCTGCAGTTCAATCACAAGGTCTCCCTACCTTACAGGAAAATTGCACACATAGTCTCACATCACAACCTGCAGTTCAATCCTCGTACCCATCGTCACAGCTCCTGGTGATCCCAGTAATCCAACATGTGGACAGAGCGGCATAATACAAGCTACAAAGTGTACGATCGAAGCTGATTTTAAGAGCTTTGGTGAACTGCACGTCTAATTGGCTGCGGCCACATCTGTTGGTTCTTTCAAACCGGCACAAGTAGTGAGTTGAAAATCAATGTGCTGCAGACTGCAGTGCATCTCGACGTTGTTTTACACAAACTGTATCAATGTCACTTAACAATCAATTCAATATACTGTGAAGTCGGAAGCCATCACGTACGGGTAACGCCAATAGCAGTAGATCATATCAAAAGCAATGGAGCATGTGACTCATGTAAACAAAACAGTAACCCTTGATATTCAAATCTCAACCAGCTCATGAGCTTGTAGGTTGCATGAACGACTACAAGGTGCGCTTAACGAGTGGATAAAATGTAGAGATCACTGGCTAGCGGGTTCTTACACGACGTCCATCAAGCGTGCAAGCCAACTAGTGTGTGTGATGATATCACTCGTACCTTTCAGAATCAACAGAAATTCTGGGAACAGAGTCTAATATACTGAAAAATAAATTCAATGTTTAACCAGAATCAACTGTATTTCTCTATTGTGGGCTCCCAACTCTGGGATATCTGAAACTACTTGTAGTTTGGAACATGTCGCTGCTGCGTCACAAACGAAGTCTGGTAATCTCAAGAATTGTCTCTAAATCTCTAATATACTGAGCGAAACCATATCGCGGAACCCTGGAAATGATTTGGTTAACACGCAAGCCACTTTCGATTGGCCCACTAACTGCAAATCACAGAGTGTTCCCCGTCTCCAATTTCGTGCAATAAAATATTCAGACTCCTGCGTGCCTGCACCCTATCTCTGTTCTATTGTGACATGAAGACTGAATCACACACTATGGCTTCACCAGCTCCCCATTTATCGGCTGACCTCATGATCAGGGGAGAGAGGCGCCAGATCTGGCGCAGCGGCGTCCTCGTAAATGTCATCTGAAATTGAGTCCTCCCCACCTCGTGCATCTTCGTCTTCGGAACCAGGCTCTCTTCCTCTCGCAGCCCCCTCCCGTGTCCCTCTCTCTCTTTCAGCCTCATCCTCCTGATCGATTCTTAGAAGGTCCCTAAAATTAATACCTATGAATTTTAGAAGGTCATCTTCAGCTTCGAGCTCAGCAGCTTCGTCCTCGGCACCGACCTCATCTCCTGCATCAGAATCCATCAAGATTCTATGACTGTACTCATAAGTACCCGAGCTAAGTTCCTGCCCACGGCCAATCTGTATACCACGCCGCACCACGAGATGTAGAGATTCGTGTACCTCTGCTTTCGATATCAGTGTCGGCCGTCCTTCAATACGAATAATTTGTCTTGGGCCCGGAGATATATGAACATGTGACCTCATGGAAACTTCCACATGGATACTGGTTACCAACGCCGGCACGATATGGATGCACAACGCTCGCAGGAATTCAGGTACCCGCCTACCCATTAATTGAAATTGAATATCAGACGATACATGCGACGCGCCTTCACTAATGAGCAAATCATGTGTCGCTTGATCGTACCAGTCGAAGACGTCGTTCACTATGGTTACAAACCCTGGATTCGTGAGCAAGGACTCAACAAGATGAGCATTCATATACCGAGATAGATCCTCATAGTACCTCCTTCGTTGGCTCTGCATCAAAGAATGGTCGGAATCCATACTTCCAGATCACTATAGACTGTAACACTTCAAAGTCTATTTTCGAACTGCCCAAGTGAGAAACGCATTACGATTGACAGCATCCGGCGGAGTCAAATGGGCGATGCAACGTCACGAATTTGCCGGTGAAAGGGCTGCCGGCCTGTATCTTCACGTGCTTCCCCGCTTCGAGCCAGTAAGATCACGAAAACGATCCAACCGAGAGCAGAGAGCAACAAATCCCTGATGAAAGCAACAATGCAAGCAGGTACTCATGAAATCCTTGGATGCAACCGGGCACTTTGGCAACAACGAACGAATCGCGTGCGAGCTCTTAGCAGTATCATAAATGCTTTAGACCAGTCCACAACGATTTCACGAACAAGTGTGATGCTTCCACAACAACTCTGATGCTAGCTCACGACAACGATTCGATCAACCCGGGTGCTTACAGAGCACATACGCTGTACATAGACCGCATGCAATCCATGAATACAAAGCAAGCTAGAATGCGCACTGATTCACGACCTCAAATGTGCAGGAATTTACAAATGGGTGCAGGAATCGCAATTGATCTTCTCCGACAACAGCACTAATCAGCACGATGGTTCTCGAGCATGAACAACTATTGTGGGAGGATGTGGATCACAGTGGTAGCCTTGGATAATAACCTCGCCATTGTCACAGATCTGTGACCGTTGTTGAGCTTTTACATCGGGAAGGGGGTTTGGCAAACGTAGTTCACGAGACCGGTCTTTCATGTTATGCAATTTGATAAGGATTTCGAGACTTGAACTTCTCCTCGTTTGGAAGGGCTGGCATTTGCACCGAACGAGTCTGAATGAGCCCACGAGTCTAGTTAAGCTTCAAGTGGCTACAATATAGGTATATTATTGGCTCCCCTCCCAACTATGACACATACATACATACATATATACATACATATATATATATACATACATACATATATATATATATATATATATATATATATATATATATATATGTATATATATATATATATATATGTATATATATATATGTATGTATATATATATATATGTATATATATGTATGTATGTATGTATGTATGTATGTATATATATGTATGTATGTATGTATGTATGTATGTATGTGCTTGTGTGTATGCGTATGCGTATGTTGAGTTTAATTCAAGCTTACATAAAGTTAGATCAAAATTTCTCTTCTTTTTGCCTATAAATTTTGCACTCTAATATAAAAGTGTAAATTAAGAAATAAAAGAAATTATACCAAATAAATTTAAATTAGATTAACCCATTATTCTATAAATAATAGACCATAAATTAATACCTCTAAGTACATGTTGTAACATCTCCAATTTTTACTTTAATATAGAAGATTCTATCCATAAAATCTTGTTCTCCAAACAATTATCGTTGAACTTTTCAAAAAGTAAACATATATTATAATGATTTTTAAAATTATATAAGAGATCGCATGATATTACATTAGGGATCATTTTTTATATATATGCTCTTAGAAATCAAATGAATATGAAAATACAACCTCCAATCAAATATGCATATATCATCACATTGTAATATACGATTTATTTGTAAAATCATTGAAATTAATAATAAATTTAATGTATAGATATAATTGGAAAGTAAGTTTATCAAAACCAGACAAACACTACTTTGTCTAAACTGCATTATTTTATCTAATTATTTTTTGTGCAAGATTTTAAAAGAAATTGGTGAAAATACTATGAATCTTTTATTATTCAAAGAAGTTGTATACAAACTAAAAAATAATTTAATAGCATAGATAAAAAAATTGTAGAAGTTTTCAAAAAACGATTATCGACAATCAAACATGCCATTGTAATTCTTTCAATTTAGGGTCAAAATTTTATTTTAGAAGCATGGATCTTATTTATCCACAGTGATTTTGGACGAAAGACTACCTTTCAACAACTCTTTGTAAGCAAGTTATTTTTTCAGCGACGCTATCTTGTGAGCGATGAGCAGTGAGCTGTGAGCGGTGAGCACAAAATTTCATTTTTTTTCAAAAAAAAGTTTTAATTTTTTATAAAAATTAAATCTTTTCACCAATTTCTATCAAAAACCATAACTTTAAAACTCTTTCTTCGAAGACATGATTAAATAATAAATGACACCTATTACCGTGGAAGGTTGATAAATTTGACTTTTTTTTTAAAAAAATCAATTTTTATTTTATTTTTTGAAGAATTTAAACAAATTCCAAAAAATGAAAAAATGAAAAAAATTACAAAATTTATTTCAAAAAAAGAAATGGGATAAAAAACCATAACTAAGTGGAAAAAAAACTCTTACGCAAGGCCTTTTTGGATTCACAAAGAGAGTATTATTTCACACCCACTTTTGAAAATAAAATTCCAAAAAGATATAACATTGAAATGTGGATCCGACAGTCGATTACATTTGGTATTAAAATTACAATTTTTGTTTTTAAATATACTTTTTTATGATTTACTATAGAATATTGTATAATTGAAGGGGCTTAGTAGATATGATCTTTATTTATAGAAGGTAAGTTTAAATACAAACTAAGCATAAATTTAAATTAAATCCGTTTTCTGAAAATGTAAGTCACAAAGTAGAAACTTCTTTAGCAATTGCAATTAGTTCCAAAGAAACTTCCAAAGGAATCTATCAAGTATAATAAGTTCTAAAAAACGCATAACCTTGTTGAAACTAAGTCAATGAAAGTATATATCCACTTTGTAATCCATCTTTTAGAGATATCAAAAAATCTTGTAAACGTGTTTGCTATACTTTTATTATCCTATCTTTCCAAGTATCTATGATATCATCTTCATGAAATTTATGCGGTTAATTGATGATAGTAATGAAGTACACCTTCTCTTTTCCGCCATTTATAAAAATAACATATCTATAACTACAACATGGTATGAATTTAAGACTTATCATACAACAATTGTTTATAAGTCCTCAACCACTCCACTAATTTAAAAAAACCATATGATCAAGCATGAAATCTCTAAAATTCCAAAAAATGTATGAACATTTAGGCTATGGTATAGAGACTACACACGCAAATTTTCTTCGAATATTTATTAAGATATTTTGATAGTAAAACCTTAAAGAATGATTTCCAAAACATGTGACAAGTATTACAAATGATCTTGTAATTTTCCATAGGGTTTATAAAAACAAAAAATCAAAAATAAACCACTTCATGGAACTCTTGAATGTCAAAGACCCCTAAAAGTATGTGTCTTTCCTATTAAAAATACATTCAAAGCATACAAAGTTACGTAGGAATCCAAAAGAAGTTTAACAATCACATGTTTATATTTTTTGAGATAAGTAAAATTAGGCATCCAACTTGAAAGGGATTAAAACTCAGAAAAGTTCTTGAAAGTTAGAAAAGATAAATGTGGCCTTCACACCTCAAAGGGATCCATAATGTATTAGCTTTTTAAAATTATTCAACAAAAAAGGTATCTCAACTATGCTGATATTCTAACAATGCTGTTTTGAATTCTTCAAATTGGCACTACATATGGGGATTTTCTCCAAATCTTTGATGTAGTACATCGTTGGAAAGCCCTCGACAAGAGCTTTTCAAAAACATACAACAAGCCATATTTCCAAGAAAAAATAAAATCTCATCATTTTTGATGCGAGTTGTCAAAAAAAGTGTCAAAATCCCACCCACCTTAGGGTGCTCTTGGATCCGAGAGCACCCTCTAGGTCCAAATATTTTCTCACTTTTTATGCTCTACCATGAAAAATATTGCACAAAGACACCATTAGAAATTTCTCAACTATGCTAATATTCTGACAATGTTGTTTTGAATTCTTCAAATTGGCATTACACATGGGGATTTTCTCCAAATCTTTGATGTGATACATCGTTGGAAAGCCCTGAACAAGAGCTTTCCAAAAACATACAACAAGCCATATTTCCAAAAAAAAATAAAATCTCGTCATTTTTCATGCGAGTTGTCAAAAAAAATGAATGCAAGAGGCACCCCCAATCCAACAGGTAGCGCTTTCCATTTTTTTTTGTTTTAAAATGCTTTTGTAGAGTATCGAACTGGTCTTCTCTGATCCGAGTTGAGAATCTTCTCATAATTCTTGTAATGCCAAAGATGATGTTTGTAAAGTAGCTGGGTTTGAGGTTGTTTGTGTTGGTGGGCCTTTTCGGAGTTCTCATATCTTGAGTGATTACAAGTCAGTCTTTACCGTTGAGCTTGTACGGTCTTTGGATAATCAGCTAAGAGCTTTGTGTGTTTTAGAGTATATTCTCTACTGTATCTATGCATTTTCAGTTTTTAATTGTTTTTGTTTAATCTCCTTTATATTGTTAATGCATAGTTTTTTTTTTATTGTACTTCAACTTTTACAAGATTATATGATATAATATCAAGTTATTCTAAGATGATCCTTGACTTGTTTGCATATCATCCGTCACTTTGATATTTTTCAATTGAAGCGTGAAATGACCCTTGAAAAATTGCAGATTTTTGCAATTGCCAAGGTTTCTCCCAAGTACAAAGAGAGATGGCTAAAGTGGTGGAACATGAGCAAAGAGAGTCTCATGGAGTATAACTTTCCTCCCACACCAACTTCTGATTCAGTTCTCCGGGTTTGGATTGATCAGGCTGCCTTTTGGGCTGTGGTATGTATTCAAATCTTTTGGCTGTAATTGTTGAATTCATTCCATGTCTTCTACCAGTTAGAGAAACAATATATTTGTCTAAAGTAAAATATGTACTTATGAAAATTGTCTTTATTTGTTACCGCAGTTAGAGGAGGAGGCTCTCAATTGTTATGCCAAGATTGTAAAGGACGACATCATAGTGTTGAAGACACAGGATTTACCAAATCTTGTAGAGTCCATTGACTTGTGGATTGAGGCTCATTCCATTACTTTGTGGGGGAAAGTCTTTAGGAATTTTTTCCTAAGGCTAGCACTTTTACCAAGAAGGATCCATTTCTCAATCAATGTGGTGTTGAGAATGCTATGAAGCGGGTTATCTTGAGGTATTTCTAGAGGGAGTTGGTTGTCAAGGTTGCCTTTGACAAGAAGGATATTCCACAACGATTTAAGAAGTGAGTGGATGTCTGTAGTAGTGAATGTATTTTTACAGATTATCAAAGAAGGCATTTTGGAGCTCCTCACCTCCATCGGATATGAATTGGATGTAAATTTCTACATTGATCAATTTAGAAGCCATTATCTTTGGAAAAAACCCTTAACCACCTACCACGGTCATAGGTCTCACACATGCCATGTCATGCAAAATCATCTCAAAATATTCAAATAAATAGTCAAAAATTAAAAAATTTAGTGCTCACCGCTCCCCGCTCATTGCTCACCACTCACAAGATAGCATTCCTCATTATTTTTTTGTATTTCATGATGGTCTTTGTGAATTTTAATTTTATTCTCTTATAGTCAACTTATTGAAAAAAAAAATTCCAAAATTTTAAAGGAGAAAGAAAACCAATAGTAAGAGTGTAATTTTACAATTTAGAAACAAGTTTTTTTAATTCTTCATAAAAGAGAATCTTATCTTCAATGAATTTTCAAAAAATATGCTATATAATTTTAGAGTGGGCATTTATTTCATATTCTATTATATAAATAACTTTGAAAGTCAACACAAAGAATAAAAAGACAAAACCTTGATTTTTATCCTCAAAAGATATGGAAATTATAATAAGGTGTAGAATAAAAGAAAAATCAAATCGCTAATTTATCTACATAAAAATTGATGATGTCAATTCCAACAGTGGAATGATAGAACACATAATAAAAAACTTTTGTAATTTTTATTTTTGGAAAAATTATAAAATTATATTTAGAATGATTTGTTAAAGTTATTTTCTTTTGTATAGAGTTAGATCAATTGCTCGTAGAAGATGACTTCTCATATTTCTTGCCTCACTTCACCATACATAACTTTTGTATCACATATTGGATCTTAAGAAACAAAGCTTGATATCTTGGAAATCAAGCATATATTTCATAAGTATAGATTGTAGTCTCAAAGAGCTTTAGGGATTATATTATGAATCCCTGCACATTAAATAACAATAGCCTTCGCTCATTTCTAACCCTATTTTTATGCTTGCTTTCCACCTCTCTCAAAGCTTTTTTTCTTTTCCAATTAGATGTCCAATCAAGCCACTTTTGACTTATAAATGAGCAAGATAGACTAGCTCACATCAAACTTCCCCTTGAAACCACAGGTACTAGTATTTAAAGCGGCAATAGCCCGCACCCATTTATAACCCAAATTCTCTGAGGACTCTCCACGTCTCTCATATCTCTCTTCCAAGTTCAATCATATAAATAGACAAGCTCCTTTTTGGCCCATGAATGGAGTAATTCGAACTTCGAAGTTACTCTTTGTCTGCACTCTGAACTTCTCCTTCAATTCCATAACCAACCCAAGCCCAAACCCCCAAAAAAAAGGCCTGCCCCTATCACACCCACAGCCCCTCACCGACTCACTTACCGTTACACTCCTGCACCCAGGGAATACGAAAAGAGTGAAATTCCAGGCAGAACAGTCGAGCACGCCGTGGGAAGAGAAACAAGCGCTCGAGCGTTGGCGCCTGTTGCGTTCAATATTGGCGCCATCGCCATCGCCATAGCCATCGCCATCGCCATAGCCATCGCCATCGCCATAGCCATCGCCAAACCTAAACCCAAACCCAACCAACTCCAACGCTACGGTTTCTTCTTCGTCGTCGCCCCCGCCTTCTCAACTCAGCTCGATCGCCCTCCAATTCACCCCATTCAACTCCAATTGCGTCACCACCACGCTGCACTTTGTCCGGAGTTTGGGAACACAACAGACCAGGGTTTGGAGCTCACATTTTGTGCACAGGTTGTAACTTGGGAGTGAGGGTTTCGTTGAGTGTAATTTGGTTGTAGCATTATCGCGCTGCAGTTTGAGGACTTTAGGGAAGAATAGGTTTGGGAGAATTACTCTGTCTCGTAATTTGCTTTGAACATATTGTTGTGGGTTTTCGGGGGTGAGGGTTTGGTGGAGCTTAATTCCATGAGAGTGGGTTCTGGTGGTTCGTTTCGTTGAGGGCCATTGGGAATTGAGAGTGGCGATGGCGATGGCGACGGCTCTTGAGCCTGGTGCTGAGGTGGACTCGGCTGCGGGTTCTGCTGATGTGCCTCGGATCAGGTGGGTTGGTTTAATTTGGAGAAGAGTTGCTGTTTGGATTGGTTTTCTACGACTTTGTTTGTTGAATCAGGGTGCGGTTTCGGGGAATTGGATTTGTTTGATTGCGGTTTGTATGAGCTCCAGGGTGACGGTTGTGTTTACATTTTGGAAATGGGTATTGGGTGTTGGTTTGTTGGATTTTTTGAGTGTGAAGTTGTTTGAGTTCTGTGTCTCTGATGCGTTTTGGGGTGATGGTAGCGGGGGTTTCGATTCTTCTTCATCGTAATTTCTTCCTGATAAGATGTTACTCTATGCGATGGCAGGCTGCTTGTTTCGTGGGTTTAGTGTGAGTTGGTTTTTGGCGGGAAGTGGAGTTTTGTTAAATTTTGTGTTTGAGTAGGGTTTCGGGGGATGGTTCTGATCTTGAGTGCAGTGGCGGTGCAGATGTCCGGCATGCTTCAGGCAGTTTCCGAGTGATGAGAAATTGGTTCGTCATTTGGAGAAGGCGGGCCATACAATGCATGAGCCGCAGTGTGGAGCTTGCCACAAACACTGTTTCTGCTTCGAGTCTCTTCGTGAGCATATCCTTGGTATGTCTCTTCTCCGGAACCATTCGTTTGAATATTTGAGATCGGATACGAATAAGTTCTGCATTTGTTTTTAATCGCTCTGAAATTGGGATATTTGAAATTACTCCAGCTTGCATAGAGTGGATATCAATGAACGTGTCTCTTTACTGCTATTGCAATGCAGGTCGGCTGGCTAAGAAGGAGTGTGCCGCTGAGTTTTCCAGAAGGGGTTGCAATTTGTGCATGACTTTTCTAGAAAGTGAGGATGCTCTTACAACCCACCGACTTCAGTGTCAATTTCTGAATCCCGGCCCTGCTGGAAAGGTAATTTTTCTTCCTTTTTTACAAGTACGTTGCATCGTTCATATATTTTACACCCTGATACTATGTCTGGGATTGTTACTGACATGGAGGTTTAATGCAGGTGTTAAAACCAGTCATGGAGCACTCAAGGAAACGAATCAAAGCCACTCCACAGGGCTCTGCACAGACCCCGCTTTTTTCGGAAGAGTGCCAGAGTGAGGCTGTAGCCTTGGATTGTGAGATGGTTGGCGGAGGTAAGGATGGGTCGATCAACATCTGTGCAAGAGTTTGCTTGGTGGACGAGCATGAGAATGTCCTGCTAAATACTTACGTCCAACCCGTCCTGCCAGTTACTGATTACAGGTTAGTAATTCTCCTTCAGTTTGTGGTTTACTTTTAGATGCTTTCAGATGAATCCATCTTCAGACAATTGAGGGATTACGATATTATTGAACGTCGGAGTTGCTTTGCTTGCTTGGAGCCTCAGCCTTTAGGAGCAACTGCCCTAGTATAAACTGGTACTTGTCCTAGCAGTGTTACAACATTTCATGAATCATCTACTTTACTGACTTTGAATTGCTTGGGGTGATATTCCGGTGTTGTGTGCTTCTCGTCCGGCAGGTATGAGATAACTGGAATCAAACCTACGGACTTCAACGATGCACCATCCTTAAAGCGAATACGCGCTGTTGTAAAGCGGATTCTAGGTGATAAGTTACTGTTGGTAGGACACGACTTGCGTCATGATCTCGCTTGCTTAAACCTCGATTATCCACCAGAGCTTCTCAGGTATTATAAATTCGCTTTTGATCCATCGTTTGATACACACTTGATTGAAGCCACATATATGTATGCTAGATGCATATTTATATGCTTTTAAGCAATGCCTGCCTATTAATTATATTAACCTGGTATGCGACCTGTATAAAGTCGGAGCATGAGTTTGCATTTAAGTTGAATACATGATTGTTTACTAAATTACGTATCGGCCGAACATGAAAATGCTTCCAGAGACACAGCCACGTACCAGCTTCTGGTGAAGACAAGCGGTGTGAGTCACAAGCTGCGATACTTGACAGAAGTTTTCTTGGGGTTAGATACACACAAACTTTCCCTTATTTTTGCAGTAGAATCCGATAATAGAGACAAAACACGATGTCCCTCCATTGCATAGTATCCTAAGCTTAGTTGAAAAATGATTTCATATTTGTAGGTACAAGATTCAGGACGGAACAAGCCATGACCCCTGTGAAGATGCAGTAGCTGCTATGCGACTGTATAAAAGGATGCGGTCACGCAAACATGCTGGAACCTTGGCCCACAGTTTTGACCTGTCCCAGCTGAGCCTTCGAAATGGCGATTCCCCACAGAGGTCATCCTCAAGAGTGTATTCGTACAGTGCACCTACCTTTGACTGCTGGTGTTCGGATTCTAAGGATGTATCTGTAGATGAGTCGGCCCACGATCATTTACCATGAGATCAAGTTTTCCATGTGCAAGCTAATCATGGAAAGACACCTGATGTTAGATAACCTAAGACCTGTACATGGGGCGTTTCCGCTTCCTCAAAATCCTTGAATAGTTCTGTAAACTCGATTTCCATGGGAAGAGGCTAAGCTGGATATATAAGAGTAGGATCTGACGATTCGCTGCGTCAGGACTTCAATTGTCGGAGAAAATACTATTCGTCGCGTTGCAGAAGGCTATCAGTTTTGGAAGAGCATAGTAAATAGCAGGATGTTTAATCCCAGGAAGTAAAACACGATCACGGGTCTGTCAGACGGATGCAATCGAAACTCCTCAATAGAGAACGTGATTAGAGAGCCACGCTTCCAGCCGGAACTCATTAGTAGATTGTAGTAGATAGTAGATTGAGTTTAAAGAGTGGCTCGGACGCAAAACAGATTCTGTCTGTACATACCATTTTCTGTTTATTTTCTGTGTTTAGTTTTTTACACCAATGCTGTAAAAGGACTTTGTAGTTCAGTTGTACATAGTTTTGTATTTCGACGCTGGTGCTATTATGAAACCGATAGACATCAGTGGTCATGGATGACTAAGACAGATAAAGAGTAAATTTCTCTACTTTCCCTGTCTTTGAAGGAGCTATTGTCAATGACATCAAAGAGTGTGGCCTTTATGAAAAGCCGATTTTGTCTGTATGTACCATTTTCTGTTTGTTTATTGTGTTCGAATTTCTATAACAGTTTTGTAATGGAATTTTGTAATGGAATCTGTACCTTCACTTCTTTAGGTTATTCTAGCCAGCTACTTGGAGGAAAAGTAAAGAAATGTAAAATTAAAAGAAAGCTACTTGATCGGCGAA
Organism: Ceratodon purpureus; assembly: GCA_014871385.1. Lineage (NCBI taxonomy): Eukaryota > Viridiplantae > Streptophyta > Bryopsida > Pseudoditrichales > Ditrichaceae > Ceratodon > Ceratodon purpureus. The sequence goes on along the minus strand of CM026428.1, from coordinate 7,647,170 downwards.
CGCTATTTTCCTTACAATTGACGCTGATCTGCAACCTTTTAGCGTGAAGACTGTGCAGGGTGGCCGTATCATGCTAGTGTCATGCTAGTGTCATTCCTCCTCCAAGTCGAGCAGAGAGCAGTACTCGCCTATTCTTTCCGAAGAACTTCCTGTATACACAGTGATCAATTACGTGTTACAGTAAATACCAGACCGGCAAATTTCGATTTTCGTGTCTGCTTGGGTCCCATGGTACGTTAGATTCTAAACACGCCTGAATCCTGAGGTCGACAAGAAGAATGTCATTGGTTCCTGAGCATATTCAAAGCCGAGCTTGTCCAACTTCCAACCAGGGGAGTTCTAACTTCTCACGTCCCCGGAGTCTGTAAACAGTTTTGAAACTGTAGTAATATCATGTTTTAATTTATTCTATTAGCTGAATAGAACAACATAGAAGAATTTCTCCAGCTCACGGGGCAGCGGGCCCTTTCATAAGATGCTGAACAAAGCTCATAGAATACTGTTGATAGCCGATCGGTAGGGATACTTCTGTATTATATACTTGATCTGCGACAGAAAAAGTGGACTTGTACGTAGTCGGGCGTCGAATTTCAAACCTTCATGTCGCGTGCCTCCAGCTGGGACGACTCATCCGACCTTAACGACGTCGGACGAAATTTGCATATAAGAGAATTTAGCGGGTACATAGTTGTACATCACGTACTCATGCATGGTCGAAGGGAGTACAGCAAGTATTTCGAAGTGGATATTGCCTTACAATCGTCACTAGGTAGTACTACGGCCTGAGATTTTCATTTGAAGGGCGGGGACTAACATCTTTCTAGGACGACATCATGGAGCACACTGCCGGACGCTCTGCATTCTCACGAGGAAGAAAACTTCATTCAAACATACTCCCTGGCGGTTTGCAAAGGAGACCTTTCACGTTTTCCCAGGTTGGTTGCTAATTTATCGCCGATACAGCTCAAGTGTTAAGTGTTAATAATCCGTTTGTTTGTGACTTCGATGCAGAGTGAAACTTGAATTCAGATGATCAGTCTTCCGAACTGCCATATAGAGTTTACTTCTTAGTCGATAAAGTGATCTGTGATTTTTAACAATTCATAATCTGATAGACTTCTGCGAGAAAGTTTCAGGTTAATTTGTGAACATTTGTCGTCAGGTTGAGAGAATGCTTACTTTACATAAGGACACATGCACTATCGGGAACCCCAGGCCTGCACCCGACGTTTCTGAGGTTCGGGTGCAGGAAGGTGGGGTTCCTGAAGGCGCATTCTACCCTCGCTATGTATATGCCATCTTTCTACATACTATCAGGTACTATCCAGATTAGTACAACTGGTGGTTTCAATATTCATTCCTGCATGAAACTAGATGATTTGATGTAGGAACGGACACATTTCATTAACACATTTGAACATTGTCCTTGCTGGTTTGGGCCTGTTGTTTCGGACGCCGGGGAACAGAAACAGAAATTGTTGACTACATTCAGCTATTCAGGGATGGTTCAGGACCCCGCAGCTTCTAGTTGTGCAACGAAGATTTAATTTTCGACACAGTAATAATCGTCGGTTTGATATTTGAAACATATCAAATTTGTTCTGGCCGTACCCAGAAGATGTTCAAATATAATAGCCCCTAATCAGTGATACCACTTTCGGAAGCAGCTCTAATTAACTTGTTTTTGTGGTGACACAACAGGTCATGCTTTGGTTCCTCTTATACATATCTTATATAGACCACGGCCACGTTCTCGCAGAATCCCATAATCGGAATTTGACTTATGTTGCTGAACGCAAGGGAGAGTATGAAAACGGAACGATCGTCTGGGATGAGATTGTTGAGAATGTTGAGAAGATCCAAGGCAAATGTCGGAACTTTCACGAAGATCGACTTTCTGAGCTATTCTTCTACTGGCCAGAAGACAACCCTCTTTTCCGTCATTGCTGTGCAAATTATACAAGCATTAACTGGCAAATTTACAATCCAAAATTCAAGTACAGTGAATATGGCCAACAACTCGTATACGGGATTTACCGTGACGTTGGGTACTTTGACCAGTGTATGCCATTCTGGAAATGCCGAAAGACATATGTCGAGATTTACGATAACACAATATACGTCGCTTATTGTGAGATGTCAGACTTGAATAAACTCTACTGGAACAGGTTCTGGAGATTGACAGTGTGGGAGTATAGCCTCCTTGACACGATATTACCATGGTTTCTCATCTTGGAGGGCTTAGTGATCTTCCTGGGCCTTGCTGTATTTCCTTTGACATGGCGACTTGCAAGTGAACATCCTACAAAGATCTCTAGGTGGGAATATCTGGTGCCCACGACTAAAATATGGTTGAAGTCCATTTGGAAAAGACTGCTGATGGACTGGAGTCATTTGTGTCTCCTGGCAATGGTAGGCAATGGTCTCATGGAGGCTTTGAGACGCCAATCTGTATACACTATGCAATCCAAGATGTTCTTCAGCTACACAAATTTGTACATATTGCTGTTTGTCATATTATCCGCTGCTTCAGGTCTACAGCAGCTTGCATACTGGATAGGATCTGCTACGGAACCGAAAGTGTTGAGATACTGGGCTTGCCAGAAAAAAACTGACGAAAAGGCTGCAGCAGATGTGGAGAATAATATTATGCCAAGGTCCGGCGCTGCATCAGATGCACTAGGGAACGCTCATGTTAAAACCACGCAGGTATCATTCGTAACTGACAACGATGAACAACCCTCATATGACGGTGACAAGGAGATTTCAACACTAAAGGACGTCAACGCACCAAAACTGTTCAAGAGAGGCTTCAAGAAATGCGCCTCGAAAACGTTAGGGTTCAAAAACGCCAAAAGAAGTTACAGAAAGTATTTGTCCGTGAAAGTGTTTAAATTGGGCGATGACTATAAATGGCATCCCATCGCCGCACAAGTTGCAATATTGTTTGCCCTTGCAACTTTCTTGACGTTCGCTATTATCGATGATGATAAAGCCTCGGATTTGTTTGGAATATTGTTGGGATACGTTGTGCAAGCCGGATCTCTTTGGACCGGCATATATGCAGTCCTTGTTTTCTTCCAACGAGGTGGATACATACTCAAGTTTTTCTGGAAGTTGTCACGGGACAATCGTCACGGATAACGCTCCTCAACAAAGCTGCAATGAAACGCGTTTCTTGTATTTCAAGAGCCATTTCAAATACATTCGAAATACGCAGTTCAGATCAATAATCTCTCGAAGCGGAGGTGCAATTTTACACGTACGGTACACGCAACGATCACAAAGTTGGATGCACCAGTTCCATTTAAAACTAACGGAGCTGGCCCCAAAATCCCTATTCAACATTTGCGTTTTATTACAACTTCTACACTAGCCAATTAGGGCGAACTGCTTAGACAATCACCCATCCTTATACTTCATGTAGATCACTGCAATATATATTTTTGCAATGTACTAGCATTCTGTAGAAAGTATTGACACTACTGAAGAATAGTTTTATGTCCAAGCAGCCCACAGGTTGCAAGTAATTTTGAAATCACAAATTGTAGCTAAATTAATGGAGTCAGAGAGCTAGGTGTTTGCCTAATTTGAAGAATACTCTAATAGAATTACATGCAAGATTCGAGTGAATTAGTACTCTTGTTTCTCCCTTTGCCACTAGCTAGGTGTTAGAAGCATGCAAGTATTAAGATAGACTCTCTATCATTGCACCACATCATTAGAGAATTTTCTGTAGAGAGTGAGATTGAGATTTAATATGAAAAAATACTATGTAACAATGTAACAAAGGAAACAAATGCTCTTTGAAATAAAATTCGCTCCTGGAAATGGTTAATTGAACTCTGTGCAGAGTTTTAGTGAAACCTATGCAGCATCAAGGAGAAAGACTGAGGGATTGAGAGGGTGACCTGTATATAACCTGGTCTTATATATGGTAGCAAGATCGACTTTGATGCTTGGGTCATATACCAAGGTTTTGATCTCGGTAGGGATATTAATTTCTTTTCATTGCAGATTCCAGTTTAAAAAGAAGGTGAAAAGTTGGTCTGCAGTCAAAACTACTCATTAGTAATTTTGTGTTTCACTGATGATGTTATTGAACCTGATAGATATGGTCATCAATAGATGACTAAGACAGATACATTGTTATGTTCATTTCTCTATTCTCCTCTCTTTGGAGGATTTGTTGCTAATGAAATTGAAGAGCCTAGTTCTCTGAATACAGAGTTAAGTTCAGCGAGCACATGGTGTTGCGCGTGTGTTTAAGCGATTGAGGATTTTGTGAGCTTCCAAATGAACTGCTTGAACAGGCTACGAGCATAAATTAACTTGACAATAGAGCTCTCATCACTGTAATAACAGCTTTTAAAGTGAACATAGTTTGCTCCATTCGAAATGAGGAGATTCCACGTTTAAAAGTTTTTTCAGAAGCTTAGGCCATATGTGAAGCTAGATACCTGCACTGAGGTAATTTTGATGAGCAATCGGGCTGCAAATAGAGAACAACAAACTGGTGAAATAAGCATCGAGCAGTTGCAATTTTTTCCCTTTCCGTGAACAATGCAAAACATAAATATCCACAGCAACTTAGCTTTCCAGTTCTTACCCGAAATTCATATCTTCGTCACTTGGTTTGGATATCTCCAAGGAACTACCCCTCGAAGTCCTAGAGTCTGGTATCGAAGAAAATGATTCTCTCATGGACATTCTGCATTGAATCATGAAGAATCGGCATTACAATAAAAGAATTGTAATGTTCCAGCTATCAGATATATAGGAAACCAACCAGACTTGTTCACAGATTATGATAGTAGTCCATAACGCCCTATTCATTATATTGGCCAATCCTGATTATATTGGCCGTTCAAATATTGTGATTTCAGTTCATTTTCTCTCTTTACTTGATTTATTTGATTAATGCGATGATCAATTTAAACAAGATTGGCCAATTTAATGAATATGGCGTTCCATATAACTAGTTAGAGCACCATGTTGATCAGTAGCATCAATATACTGAAAGGAGTTTAAGGAAATGCAACCTCACCGAAGATTGTGTAGTTGGCTGCCAAAGCTCTCAGAAAACTGCTCCAGTTCCTTCTCTATCTCCTGATTAATGAAAGAAAGTTTTCAGACTTAGTTGGGCTCAAAAGAAGCTCACTAGCTGCCACTAAGTGCCTAAGTGCTGCAGCAACAAGTGCCCTAACAACGGATCACAGAATTAAGGATCACAAATAGAAGAGCTGTTGGCTAATTGATGCTTACTGCTGCTTAATGCTGAGAAAACATTAACCTCGTCAATGAACGAACTGATCTATAAGTTACCTGCAATTGAGCAATGCAATTTTCTCTATGTCGACTTGGAATCACAGTGCGTGGAGTTATTTCCTAAAAAAATTATATGTACACAAATCAGTGAATAGAACACCATATACATTATATTGGGAATTGTCAATAAATTGGTAGTCAAATTGATCTACAATATATGATTATTTCACTACTATATCTACAACATGCATACTATGTGTACAGATTCAGATTCGGCCTCAGAAACATGCCTAATTGGAGATATCATCTCTTTTTAATAGATGCAACATTGCAACATGTAATTAGGAACATGAGAAATGGAAATCATGATCCTTTTCGGTTGTCCATATTGGCAACATGATACGACCACTGCATTCTAGAACCCATGTAAGTTGTAACATGTTGATGATTGCATTGAAAAATTAAGGGTACCGGTATGTTGCGAAACAAAGCTTCTTCTAAGACTTCTTTTGTGTTGTACTCTTCATAATCATCATCATTCTCTTGCATTAGCATGTCGTCGTAGCCTTTCAATAAAGAGTTGGATCTTGAATAAAACCCATCTTCAGGCCTGCTCAAGTTCTGGCGAATATTTGATACCAAAATTGATTCAACGCATCAATTGTGTAAAATCGACTCCACTGAGACTGGAATAAAGAAAACACACATTCACGTCCTAAATGCAACAATTTAGCAAAAGATGTAAGAGATATGGCATAGTACCTTTTTGTGAAATGAAGGCTCATAGCCCTGTGTGACAACATCCAACATCAAAACAAAGATTTAGCATGTGCTCAAGGACTTCCCTAAGTTTAAAATTATACTATCGGACATTCATTTCCAGAATTGTCTCTTTACACCCATTCTAACTCAAAAAAATGAGTTTGTGTAGAATTCATTTCTACCCCAAGAGCCATACTTTGAGAATGTATGGGCAAACTTTAGAGGAGTGACACAAAATCTTTAGTATCCAATGTATACTAATATCATGGAAAGCCTTTGAATGGAAAGCAATGATAGTATTGAAGTCGTTGAATTTCAAAGTATACCACTAGTATTGACATAGTTTTTTCACCCGTTTTGATAATTATTAAAATATTAGTAGATATTTTTTTTAATTGCCAAAATGACTTCAACATTTTCTTCATGTTGTTATGTTTTATTTGAATCCAAGTTCCTTAATAATTGTATGAGAAAATTGACATGAACAAATGCTTCAATCAAAAAAATTGAACAAATTTGAAGTATTGATACTATCAAATTTTAGAGACTTCATAATATTTGTTGATATCTACTTTCATTTTTTGGCCTTGTAACCTTTGTAGAATCTGCTTATTTACACTATAACTATGAATGAAGCATATATTTCAATTTAAGTTTGAAATCATTTATTCTAAATTTTGGATATATGATGTTATTATTAAATTGCATTGAATAACATACATAGCTTAAGAAAGCATAATATATAATCTTTTTTCTTTTCATTTTGAATTGATTTCATAATTGTAGTATACACTGGATACTAGACTTTTGTAACTTGCTTTTTAAAAATTTGTCTAGACTCTATATATACTTTCAAAGTATAGCTCTTAGAGCTAAAGTGAATCCTACATGGACTTCATTTTTTTGAGGTGATGCATTCATCGATTACAACGCTAACATGCAATTATACAAAGTATCAAAGAAATAATTAACCTTTGGTTCAAGAATTTTCATTGTGTCCGACATGCGGTCCAATCAACGAGGTGAGTTGAAACTTCAAGATTGCCAATAACACCAACACAACCACCAAATCAAATGCAAGATAGCGGCCTATTACATAATTTCACATTCAAACCACAATCAAAAATTGTTTTAAAATTTGATTGTACATCATCTCAATAACATACATAAAATATTAAATAAATAGTAAATAAATTACTCTGCATTTCTTTTCTTTTATGTCTACTACCAAAAAATATCTAACAACTTTGCTTTCTATTGATTTAGTCAAGCTTTCAACAAAATTACACCACTACATTAGCAAGAATTTCATTTCAACATCTACCAAAACAAAAGCTATGAATTGACTTGTAATTCACTTAGGTTATATCTCGCACTATAAGATCACTGCTTCTTCCAACGTTCTTCCAAAATGATAAACAACTTCACTCATTCATCTCAATCTTTACAATCTATTTGCTACTAAATTTGTTCGCAACATTGTGAAACTCAATGACATACTTTCTTCAATTTGTACGTGTGTCATGGAAACCATTTATATTACAACCAGTGCGATGACATTCTTTTTTTCTCCAAGAGAAGCAACAAAATCATTATTGAAAGTTCTCATAATATCCATAATATTTTTTTAAAGATCATTGTATCAAAGTGATAGAGGACCTCAATTCAAATTATATGAAAGAAATTGTATTCTTCCATTCCCTTATTTGTCCATCTATCCATAATTATGTTTGTCACAATCTATATGAAACCCTAAAAAAATCTAATTTAAATGTCTTTTCAAAAAACATAATATTTTCTATTATTTCAAAAGATGTTTGATATGTACTTTTGAGATTGTTGAACTTTTATACAATTCATATCAATATAATATATATTATATATGTATGTATAGTATATACTATTATAAGACACACATATATGTATATTGTACGTCAATAGTAGGTTTGTTTATAAATAATTCTTGAAAAAGAAAACAAAAGAAATTGAAAATTTTTAGGATGCAAAAAAAAATGAGAAATTATTTTATGTGGTATTTTTCTATTTTCTTCCATTTTAGATTATTTTTAGCATAAAAATTAAAAATTAGATTTTTTTTTGAAGACGCAAATCTTATTTTCCCAAAAAATAATAATATTTGTTCAAGGGCGAACAAACCTGCTTAGTTAGATGCATCGTTTTTATTTTTAAAAAAAATTAAAAATGAATTAAATAAATGTATGTGCATTATTGGTACGGGTGCCAAGGGTTCAAAATCATTATAGCACACACAATTGAAAATTAATGTTCTTATGACATCAAAGATGAAGAGCTAATTATATTACCTTTCAACTTTCAAGTCTCTAATACATCACAATGCATTTATAATGGTTGGCTCAGAAACCGCCCAAATTTTGGATTGGTAGGCTTAATGGGGAGCTATAAAAGGAATCCAATTTTGGAAGATGGATAAAGTGTATAGAAAAGTGGACCAATTGGAATAATTAGTTTTGGATTAATACTGAATTAGTTATGAATTTTGGAAGGGGAACTTGTAAGTGGCTCAAAAACCGCTCGGCCTAAAATGTACACCATAAGTACATAGAAATTTGAAATTGAAAGCTATAATGTACCTCCTGCTTGGACAAGTCTACCCTGTGATTTGAGATGCCACGCAGGTTTTGAGCCACTTACCCTACAACCCAATCTCTCACGACTAACAACTCATTTACAACCCTGTCCATCACAACACTTATGACCTTGTGCCACAAGTCAAGCAACCTAAGTTCCTACACTTGGTGTTCAATACATGATTGTTTTCAATCATTTGCCTACCATATGGTAGAACTCCAAAGAAAACAAAGCATAAAGTCAAACAATCAAGTATTATGGATAGTATACCATAGTATCCTAGTATGTTTGCTCAAAAATAATTCTAAAAATTAAAAAATTAGAAAATTAGAAAAACAAAACAAACCAAAAAAGAATAAATTATTTTTGTAATGTTTTCTTATTTCTAAGCCCTTTAAAGTACTTTTTTGCTATAGAAATTTAGATACTCAATTTATGAGAGACTAGTCTTATTTTTTCAAAAAATAAAATAAAATTCTTTTGTGTGGAGGCAATCACACTATGGTGTTAGAGCATCTACGTCGGTGGTCCTCAAACTGGGCTCAGAATTACATGTTTGACGCGGCGTTGCTCACCAAATGAAGGCGCGTTATCCACATGGCGAGCTCGGGGTGGATCTTCATAATTGTATTGGAAAATATCCATGCGAATAATTTCAGAGTATTAATAAACACCTTAGTGCTATTCTCTGTGATCTTTACCATTTAATAATGGTACGATCATGATACGATCATCTTGAACCATTAAATCGGGAGTCCCGCTATATAAAGCAACAATAGTCTTAAGTACCCATTTGATACCTAATCTTGTGTTTGCTCTCCACCTTTGTCCGAAATATCTTCTACTCAGCTGCGCAATAAAGCTACTTTAGATCTATGAATAGAGTAATTCAAAGTAATTCCTTCTCTGCATTCTAGACTTTTGCTTTAAATGACAAATATGGTCCTTATTGCCTCTAGTGGTAATTTATGCAAAATCCATATTCTTGCCAATTTGTGAGATATGAACTGTCTAAATCCTCCATCCAACGTGGTTTGGAGTCCAAATTTGGGAGGAGGTGGAAGGGTTTCTGCAAGTCTTTGGCCCTAATATTATATTTGAATGGAGCCCTTCTTGATCTTAATAGAACCCTATGCAATAATTTTGGGGCATGTGGTCCCGAAGTTAGTGAAGAAAAACACCCAAAAAAAACCCCAAGACCCCAAAATGGAGAGGCCCGGAAAAATGAACCCAAACAAGCCTGGCATCCGAGCCACACTCGTTGGGAAAAATAAAGAGACATGTGACACTCCTCCTGGAAGAAAGATCTCTAAAAATCCAAGGCTTAAGGGACTGAAATTGCCATTTAAGGGTTATGGTAGAAACATCCATACTTGAGCCCCCCACCCCCAACACACATACAGAAGTAAGCCCTAAAATGCATGCATTTACAAGCAATGCATCACCTATTACTTTGCAAACAAGATTCTATTTCTAAAACAAATCTAGGACAAAGAACTCATTGATCGGCACAAATCACCAAAAGGTGAGTTATCCTTGTACACTTTTTAACCCCTAAAGGACAATCATCCACATTTGGGCTTTTTTGGAATTTGGGCATGTACCTATGAATGCAATTTACATCCGGATTTTCTGAAATTTTTATTGAAGGTGGGCCGTTTGGAGATCTTCGTGTGGGTATTTTAATTTTTCAATTCCGACATCGGGATCAAAAGTTATGGAGGTTTAAGTGTCAAATGCTGCTCGTTGGGCAGCTGCTGAAATTTTCTAAGTCACTGTGTTGCAGCAAATTCTGCCCAAAACTGCCCAAAACTGCCCAAAACTGCCAAAATCTGCCCAAAGACGAAACTTTGAAATTCCACCAAAAATTGAGATTTTGATATTTTTCAAAAATAAAAATTTCTGTGTATAGAGAAGGCAGTAGAGCATGTTCCCATCGTTTGGATTTTCAATCCAAAATTCTTCATTTGCTATTTTTATTGTCAAAAGCGGCCTTTGTTTGTGAATTTCAGTATACCCCCTAGCGGAAAATGATTTTTTTGGAAACCTTCCACAACTTTTTTGAATATAGTTTTCTTTATACAATTAGCTAACTCAGTCTTCTTTGACGTGCATCAAAACCCCCAAAATCCATAATGCAAAAAAATGGTTTTTGGGCCTTCAAAACTCTGCTGATCCCTTTTTGCGCAGGGAAAAAAAACTTGTTTTTCAACTTTGAACATTATGGTCTTGCAATTGGTGAGGAATGAGTGTGTAAGATTTGGTGGACGTGTAGACATAGAAGTTAGCTACAAGATCTTACGGTTAGATGTACTAATTATAATCCCAACTTTGCAAAGTCCACCTTGCTTTGAAGAGGGGCTGTTTTGAGGCAGTTTTGATGAAAAATACCCTTAGAACTTTAGGGGTTAAAGAGGGGTCTTTACACATAAATAGGTGTTTAGCCATACAAAACTCTAAAAATTCATAACTTATTCATATAGAATGAGAAAAATATAATTTCACTTGAGTTCACCCTTTTTTAAATTGCTAACATGCAATAAAAAACCAACATCTAAATCCGATTGGAAATAGGAAAATTTCCTTAATGCACAAGAATAGGTGTTCCTACCATAATCCTTATAAACTCAGAGGTTCCAGGAATAATGTGTAGTACCCTCTTGATTATTGTCTTTGATGAGTTTTGTACTCAAAACAGGCTGGGCATTGGAGAAATAGTTTTTGGACTTACATCAGAATAGTTTCTGAGTAATCAACTTCTGCAGCTGTCATCTTAGGTTTGAATAGCATCACATGGTAGTAAGCTGGAATTCACATGGGCAGTGTTATGTTCATGCATGGTACAGCTGAGGTTAAATGAGGAATAATCATTATCTGGTTAGTTAATGTGCATCTATAAATGCAGGTGCTGTGTGGGAAATTTGTGTAATGAAATATCATTGAGAGACTTGGTCGAAGTTTACAGGACTAGTAAAATTGTAAATGGACTTGGTAACCTTCAAGATAATTCAAGCTTGAGAAGGTTACAGAACATACAAAATCTAATTGGGAATCCTTGTATGGTGGATAGCTAGTTTATTCAAAAATAAACTTAAAATAAGAAGACAAAAACTGGAAAATTATAAGAATATCAAAATAAAAATAGAATAAATTATTTTGAGTCATTTTTGGTTGTTTTATAATGAACCGATTGCTATTTTGAGTATTTTTAATAAAATTCAACAACCGACAAATAAAAATATTATTAATTTTATTTTTTTTGAAACAAAAATCATTTAGAGGTGCACAAACTACCTACCATGTTACTAGCACCGTATTCCTCAAATTGGCCAATCTTGTTTAAATTGACTGCCACACTAATTAAATAAAGAAAATAAAATCAACTGAAGTCACAATATTTTTGATTGGCCAATTTAACGAATACGGTGTTTACAGTATAATTGTATTTTTATGTCAGTAGACACAACCTCAATAATCCAATTTTGCTCCAATAATTCAATGACAATCAATCAAGGTTTTCCTTAGTTTCAAAGAAGGGCACCTTGGTTTAAAAGCAGCTCCTGGCTGTAAGAAAAAATCTTGCTCTACTTCATTCAATGCATGGCGGCCACCTCTCCATCATCTGGCCTCCATGATCCATCGAGGTTAAGTTAGTATGCACTAAAACAGCACGATTCAACTCAACAACGACCTTTGCAGAATCACACCATTTTACCTTTCTGCAGAACTTCAGAACTGATCCATGTCGCAACTTGCAACAACCGAGATCGATTGCCAAACAGATTGGCTGCCTGCCCAACGCATCGTCGAACATGAAACTGTAAGGCTACAAGTCAGACCAGTAAACAAACGTAGTAACGCAGCAGCTATTGCAGCAGGCTGTCTTGGAATCTGTAAGAAAGCGGTGAGTCAGGTACTAACTTCCTGCGGCGGCTCAGTCACAGACTGGGATGTACAGTGGCATGTCCGTGTTAAATGCTGACTAATTTATCACTTGACAAGGAATTGTAGTGTAGATAACAACCCCAGTGTGGCAGTGCCACAGTAGGAATCCTTCTGTCATACAAACTCAAGTACGTACCATCAGAGCCATCGTCATCACCACCATTGCTTCAAAGAGTTTCCCGTGACTGAGCCCTGCACGGGAATCTCCATCCAAAAATCCACACACGACCCTGCATGCACCGAGTCTTTGTTGACAGAGTAGTTTACTGCAGCTGCGAGTCACAAGTAATCCAGAAGTGTTCTTGATAAGATAATAACCTATGATCTCTGCAGTTGAGTGGAGCCGACGTTCAATGGTCTCACGGAGGAGAGGAGTGATGTTAATCAATTGCTGAATGCAATTCATGTGTTGATGAAACTTTTCAACTTGAGTATCTGAAGTTTAGGTGATTGTTGACAAGAGTATTAGTGCTCAGCTGGTGTTATCCATAATTCCAGTCCCGTCTTCTTTCTTGTACAGTAAGTAGATGTAATCGATTATCATGTAAGTTAAGAGTGGTACTCTGCTGTTGGTATCATTGCATGAGTAGATAATTGCGGAGTGCAAGTAGAGGCACTACGAATGCGGGTGATGTGGGGCGCTGGGCAGGGAGGAGCACTTGTTGAAAAGAGTATAAGGTGTCTTATATTGTGTACTTGATCGGTGACTAGTCTTCAGTCCTTGCTACGAAATCACTGACAGACTGATACTGAAAGAATAGATTCACGAACCTGCTGCAGATGCATGACCATAGACTCGTAAGCTGCAGAACACCACGAAGCTGACTCAGATGCTCTCCATTGCTACTAGACAGGCTACAGCTATCAGTCATGCTTGATCGCATTTGTTTGCTTGACTGCTTAGATTTTTCATAAGATCTGTTTTTGCCGGAGTTTTGAGCTGGTTTTGAGCTGCACCTACACTTGTATAACTAATTTCATCACTACTGGTTCGTGTCTTCAATCCTCTCCCTCTTGCCACTTCTTCAACCCACAAATTGCCAGAAGAAAGAAAAAATGAAACAGTTGATCGGAAGAGCAGTGTTGCTACAAAAACTCTAGGCTTTCTCATAATAGAGCCCATGGTTAGCCAGGATAGCTAGATGATAAGTCATGTTGAGGTTTAAGCCAGAAAGAGTAGATTCGTGGTACTTGTGACCACATTGTATTAATCCTAACATCTATGGAATGCTCATGAATGGCAGAGTTTCAAGTACCTGGTTGGGATGTCAAGGATGGCTCGCTTGACGAGCTATGGACCAGCGAGCACTTGGACCCACACTGGCGCAGCCATTCTAGTGGCATTGCTGTGCTGCATCGTGCAAATCAGCAATGCGAAGTCCATAGACGTTGGCGGAAAGGCGGGGTGGACAATCTTCGAGACCAGCCAAGTCACTGCCCCCAATTACGGCGCGTGGGCGTCGTCCCAGAAGTTTTTCGTCGGCGACAGCTTAGGTCAGTGACCATGGACTAAGCTGACGATCATATACATACATGTAGTTCTTCTAATCCTCTTCCCTTGCAGAATGAGCACTAAGGCTTTGATTTTTGTGCACTACAGTGTTCAAATTTGCAGCAGGAGCGCATAATGTGTGGCTACTGAAATCGCAAGCCGCGTTCCAGATTTGTGATTTCTCCGGCGCTATGCTTCTAGATGAAGGAAACTCGGGCTACTACACTGTAAGTTTACTACGCTGATCAATTCTTCCAAGTAAAACTGCTCCTCTCTCACCTAGTTCAAGACAATGCTGCTATGCAGTGATCTCATGATTAATGGAACCTGGGTTACGTGAATCCCAATTGGAACAGTGGACTGCAACGCAACCAGGAGGTTTCTACTTCTCCTGCGACAAAGGAGCCGAAGGCGTGGGAACCCACTGCGACTACAACCAGAAACTCGCCATATTTGTGTCGAAAACTGCAACAACGCCGATATCTGCTCCGTCGCCAGCTCCTTATAAGGCCCCACCGCCAAGCCCTTATACCACTTCACCATCGCCACCGCCAACGCCAATGCCACTTCCACCGTCGCCAACGTTACGTCCACCATCGCCATTGCTACGTCCACCATCGCCATTGCCAATGTTACTTCCACCAGCGCCATTGCCACTTCCACCCTCACCTCCCGGCTTCACCGCACCAGCCCCAGCGCAATCCCCGATTGCCAAAGGCCCCATCCACGCCCCTGCACCGTCATATGCTCCCTGGATTGCCCCTGTTGCTGTTCCGGCTCACTTCCCTTCCTTGCCTCCCACAGAACCTCCAAATCTCTCACCATTTTCTTCCCCTGTTACCTCACCGTCCTCTGTTCCAGCCCCTGCTCCCGTTTTCACAATCAGTCCTGTCCCTTCGCCGTTCGTGTCTCCAATTTCAGGTCCCACTGTGGCTTCCACACCATTGGCATTGACACCAGATATGTCAAGCCCTCCCTCACCTGACCTTCCTAAGGTTCCAGGTAGTGTACCAGCATCGGATTCTCCTGTACCGGTATGTTGCCTTCAACTTCACCATTTTCTAGAGCGTGACCTTATGCTTGTCCATAGAGATCTTTGACGTGTTTGCAAACAGTGTAGCTGACTTTCTGAGGGCTGAGTTATGAGTTCGCTGAATGTCTGACCATTTTGCTGGATGTGCAGAATGCCGGGGTTATGCTGAGTGCACAATCGTGGTCATCTTTGGTTCATTCTGTAATTCTTCTGTGTCTGCTTCTATGGTAACCAACTTCACTCTCGACGTAACTCATTCGGACCTTCTCAGACGTAGAGTCGCACAAGAGATTTTGTGATGCAGTTTTTTAAATCTAGAATTGAGACAGCTTGTTTGGGGAGTCTTAGCCAGTCGTCCATTGTCTGAGAATTCAGCAAAAAATGTTAACACCCCCTCAGGATATGAGAGCTCTTGACTGTCAAGAAAGCGATGCTTTTATGAAGTGAAAAATCCTTTTCAAGGAAAGATTCAGCCAATACTAGTGACCCATGTCGAGAAGAGTAGTGGTCATAGCAGTTAAAAGGATACAGCGCATTTTGCAAGAGTTCCTTGCATACCTGATGTAATAATACGACATCATCATAAGAAAACTGAGACTTTGATTAGTAGCAACGTTGATAATCTAAAGCTTGGTGATCATTTACAAAGAATACCTTCACAGACACGAATACACAAGAAAGCATGTATACTCTCTGCTGCACGAGGCGCTGCTTCATGCTAAGACCTTTGTTGCATCCGAAGAGCTGACGGATCAGCATACATGCTCGCGTCACTTCGCCATGGACTTCTTCTGCTTGATATGGGCGAGCAGCTCTCAAGCACGTCTTCGTAAAGATCACTAAGAGGACTTCTAAAGCACTCGCTTGTCCTGCCAGAATCACTCCCTCTCTCAGCCGGAGGTGACTCCGAAACTCGCAAACCTCGTGAGAACGATAGTGACGAGCCGTCACCTAGATTCGATGCAGCTTCGAAGCGCATCTCAGACTCGAACTCCAGGTCACTCTCAGCAACGACCTCCTCCTCCACTTCAGAATCGCTGACGGAATCCAAAATTTTTGTTGCAAGAGTTGGGTCCAGTATCTCATCCTCCGCTCCGAAAACAAAACGATTTCTCGCACAAGTCAGGTTCGGGTCTACATGGACACCTTGACTCGGAGCCAACCTATGTTGTACGAAAGCATACCCAACGGTGATATTCTCACTTCCCCCGCGGTTACCCTGTGGTCCTCCATCTTGGCGATTATATTGGTCGCGAAGGTAAATCCCTGGCTCAGCTGGATATTTTTCAATATCTCTCGTTGCTCCTTGTTGTGATGGTCTCCAGTTTGCTTGTGTTAGAGCTGGAATTGCTGTACTGGGTGCCACTGGCTGTGAACCTACCTGTGGAGGATCACATGGTTGTGCTGAGAGCAGCTGGGGGTCTCTTGGCGTAGTGCTATCCCTGTCTACTTCTGAGGAAGGTGTTCCGTCGTCACTGCCAGGACTCCTCAAGCAACAGCCTGATCGATTCTTTGATGCAGCCTCTAGAGTGTCAGATTTATCGTCATCGCTGCTAGAGTCTCGCAGTGGCGGAGAGGCTGGCGCACAGGGAAATCGACAGCGAACACACGTGTAATGACTTGTTTTCACATGGCTCGCTCTCAATATTCTGCGTGCATTTGGGGAACGAACAGACATAAGTTGTGAATGCATAGTGATCTTTGCTTTGGCAAAAATTGGGTCATGCTTTTGTTAACAATTATAGTAGATTACTCCAGATATCAGTGGAGTGTTTGCACCTGTCCATCAGGCTGAATGGTGTTCTCATGCGGAGAATCCTGCACATGGGTTAACATGACAAGTCACGATATTGTGTTACCGTAAAAGTTTGATTTCAAGGTTAAATATATCACCAAGAACTCACAAATGGTCTCACAGGACATATAAATTAAGATGCAGCACAACGTACTTGGTCTTGAGCTCCTTGCGTCGTTGCATCAACATTAACGGATTCGGAGTGGACTCGATGTTGTAATCTGCTAGGGTTGGAGCACACGGCATCCACAGTGGGTTGAAGACCTGCAATTTTTCTGACTAATTAAGATCTGCTTTATTTTCTCTCCAGTTTAGACCGTAAGTAAGTACCCTAATTCTGCTTCTACTTTCTGGCCTCTTCTAGTTCGACAAATGTCATGATACTATCAATACGTGGAGTGAAAACATGCGGGCACTTCGACATGATGAAAATATGTGAAAATGCATCCAGAAATTGAAAGTGAAGTATTGATTGTGTCCAACATGTGAGGTAATGGGACATGCTAATTTCCTTGGACTAAAGTTTCAGGCGTTATTATCTCTGGAAGACCAGTGCACTTTGCTTACCCTATTCTGCTCACACTCCTGCTGATCTCGAGTTTCCCTGGCCAAGGTAACACTGAATCTGCGGAGAGATGAAACTGCAACCGTGTTGAGACTGCAAAAGCAACATATTATGAAGATGCCTAGCAAGCATATTGCCGCCACTGTAGCCCGAAACGTAGAGATGCTCGTCACTGGTCCACAAACAATAAAGAATTAATCTAACACTTCGTTACTTAAGCCACAGGAAGGCAGATCTATCCTAAAACGCTTGTGAAAACCCGACGGAGGGTTTATGAACATTAATAGGTGGAGAATTACAAATAACTGGTCAACACGTGAAATGTAGTCCAAGATGCATATTCGAACTTACAAGAAGTTGGTGCCCAGATGACAATGCGTTTGGACTGTAGGCGTTGGAACGTATCGGCTCTATTTGGGATAGTGATAGTCCAATTCACCGTAATCGTCATCGTTGCCTTGCCAGCGATATCCTGCTTCCCCCAACCTACCCAAGCACTTATGGTCATTGCTTGGCAGTTTAAGTTCACCACGTGAAACAGTAAGTTACTTCCTGAGTTTGCTTGACCACCTCCCTCCTCTACAACTCTTCCATTCGGTATGCCACAAGAGGGATGACATTTAGAAACGAATCCCAAGCTAATATACCGTAAGCATGCACTATGACTGCCTCAAAATGCTGCAACAAGCTGTGCACTTTCTCTAACTATACAGTGGCAACTCACTAGATAAAGTTACAGTAAAACTAACGCAAAACGGTACAAAAATAGTTTTCACAATAACAGAAGTAGCAGGCTAAGAAGTATGTACATTGTCTGCGCCTTTTCCATAGGCGAGAGTCGTAAGAACATCGTTGGAGACCGAAATGTTTTGGTTGAACTTGATACCCAGGCCAGTCACCAAATAGGTTCCATCTGTGGCGTTCAAGGTGCCAACTGCCGGATTCCACGGGCCTGAGGGGTCAGTCTGAGTCAAAGAGTAGTTTGCGACGTAGTCAGGCAAGCTGAGCCGAGCAGCACCTCCCTTGCATCGTATACTCAACCACACGGACAATCCTGCAAGGATTACCAGAGCCTGAATTGTCTGACCGGCCATTCGCAAGAGATACGTCAAATCTCACATATTTCAAGACTCATACTGATGATTTATTAATTCTAATATGAAAAATATAATACGTAAATATGATGATTATCAGAGGTTTAACTCTGAGTTAAACCAGAAGAGGGAGATGGGATTACCAGATGGAGCTTGAATGTAAACAGGGTGAATGGGGATGCCAGTGGTAAATATGTCCAACGACTTTGTAAAAACAGCCAACGGCGCACTGATGACAACCTTGGTATCAATAGTAATAACATTTGTATTTGAAGATACGTAGTCATCATCTGCCCGACAACCCCTCAAATCCCACAATCAGAGACATCTAAACTAAAATAATAAAACAATACAACACAATCTGTAAAACCTTGCTTTCGTCTTCTGTTTAATAATTCCAAATAACAAAACTGAAACTGATGACAAACAGAGTATGAGTGAAGTGTTACTTTGAGCATGAAGAGGGCAACAAAAGGTGAACACGAGTAGAAACACGGCTATCCTGGCCAGCTGATCCTGATGCTGTTGCTTCCGAAGACCTGATATATCCACTCGATGACCACAATTCGATAAGGCACACACACTCCACGTTTTCATTTTTTTTCCTTAAGAAAATGAAGTAGATGGTCCGTCAGTAACGGATCCACAACCATCCCATTGCGGTGACCTTAATCCTGAAGCCCGTAAAGACGCTTCACACGGCACCCAACGTGACCGCTTAGACATCTGAGGGTACGATGAACACGTGCTTGTTTTCATCGCAAAAATAGAAACCATCAAGGTCTAGGTTCTTTCCAAGAATTCCAAGCTCCTCTAATCCATCACCCAGCTCTTCAACCAAACCTGATTGTCACATGGACTCAAGTAAATCAATGGTATACAGACAGCACATTATCAGAATGTTGCGTTCTTCCTCCCACGCTGCATTCTGACGGATGCATTCATACTAAAATGAGAGTCGCAGCGGAAAACTGCATATTGGTAGTCTTGTAATAATTCAAATAAAAAACAAGATTTAATGATCCGTCCATCCTAAACTACCTCAAGATGCATTGTGAAATTGCGCAAATGCACAGAACATGGACTATCTCACCTCGAAAACGTGATTTGGAAAGTGGGCTGGTTCTCTGGATCTGTCGAGATGCTTCATGGGTTCCATTTCATGACAATTTGAAAGCAACATTCACCAGGTCATTCCTTGTGTCAGTTATTGCAGTAAAGATGAAATTGTAGGAGCAAATTTACGCCACCTTTGGCGAGACTTGAAGCCTATAAAATGAGAAACACCATGAACACGAATTTGTGACAGTGCCCACAAATCACGAGCGAGTATTTGTAAGTAAAAAATGGGCGAATTAATTGTTCACCTACGATGCAGAAGATATCACACGTCACAAACAAAGTCCTTCACCCTAGAATTTGCAAGAATGAAACGAGGCTGAGCGGTTAGGTTTGATCTTTCACGTGAACAAAAGAAATTGGAGACGCTATGGCTGTTCCAACAAAATCGACACCTGGATTAATTCAATTCTAACAACATTCATCACCTCGTATTCCTAAGGACCGTTACACCGGTGAAATACCCCAAACATCGGGACAAACAGAAACAGCTGAGAATACAAGCATGCAACTATCGCATTAGATTTTGTCTATAATGTAGCTAGTCTTCGCAAGTAGCTTCCAGCGCCTCTGGACCTTTCATAGCGGAATCAATCAGGAAACCCATACTTGCTATAGATCGAGACAATTATCTAGGTCATGTTGAAAATATTTAATAGATGCATAGAGACCGCAACAAAAACGAGAACAAACGATAACAAGAAAAGACACCTTACTGAACTTCCTTATTATATACATCCAGCTCGGAGAATCTTATGAATGACAAAGGACAGGGTGTGCAATGTGCATGGCACTCGGCTGAGGGGTCGTTGGGAAAAAAATGCATATCATTTTTTTAATTATTTCAAAAAGATTTGCAACAAAAGGCGACATATGGTCGTTACCGCATGTTCCCTTCACGCAAAACATCAATCATATTGTACAGTTTCTTATCTGTCCTCTCTCGAATCTGCGCATTACAGCAAGAGTCCAAGAAGTCAGAACAATATGTCTGTTACTCTCTTCAGGCAACCATACTTAACACTAGAGCAACCTACTGAGCAACAGGCAGCTCATCTTCAAAAGGCTAAGGTCAGGACATACACAATTGGCATAACCACTCAATATTTGAGTAGTTCGTAAACTTCGTTACTTGAAATAAATAAGAGTATCTCAGTCAAATCTCACCTTCTTGGCCAAAAATAAGACGGCGTCAACGGCCCCCTCTGCATATATTGATCTTCCACACACATTATGCTGGAACTCGAAGTTAACCCTACAAGAAGAAAGAGCCTCAATTTAAGTATAAATACGATCCAAAAGATCAACAACGATCCATAAAGCGAGTACCAGAAAGCAACAATAATCCATGCTTCAATATGCATCAGGAGCTTGATGCATGCAATTGCAGCGAATGCACTTGCCACTCCATGGGTAGGGGGTTGTACATACATGCCATCTGGTGAAACAACACGGTAGGTATGAAAAGCATGGCCATTAAGGTGTTCTTCAGGCACTTTCATCTCTTCAATTTGCCTCTTGGAGTCCCTTACCATCTCAATCTGTCAACATCTACAGACAAGTATCAGTTATAGGAACATTTCACGCATGAGAAAATACATACTTTGTGACGAGCTACCTGCAGATAAATTCGAGCACTTGGATACATGAATAGTAGAGCTTCGGCACAATACCTCTTCCATGTCGAAATCAAGACCGAGTTTCTGGAAGCTGCTAATGATAGCTTTCGCAGTTCCTGATGTATCCACTTTGGTAGACTGATGTGATTCTATAACCTGTTATCATTCACAATGTCAGCTACTACCTCTCAAACATTAAATTACTCGGTAGCAGACAAAATGCCTTAACCTCACAAGATTGAGCATGCTACACACGAATCAGTATACATACAAAGATAAGCCCCATCGAGTTTCAAAGAAACATTTGCTGAACCGAACATACAAATTTTCTATATAGAAGTTCAGTGTAAAGCACAATTCACTTGAAGAACGGATAGAAACTCTCAGAACCTGTAGTTTGTAGCCAGAAAAAGCGCCGGGAAACTGCTCAGCCATAATCGACATTGCTGCTTGAAATGCAACAACCTGAAAATAATACATTTTTTTCCTCCGCTGTCAAGACTTCCACGATTCCACTTTGACAATATAAAGTGCATCAAGATGCTTCTAAGGTCCAAAGAAGAATGCGAGACAATAATAATTCAATTTAGCACCTGACAGATTGTCTTCACTGCAAGGGTACAGTCAAGATCTGAAAGAGTTCACGAACAAGAAATGAATCAAAGGAGGCCCTACCTGCTTACCCATCTGAGGGGCAACAACCGAGTACACTCCAGACTGCAGAACATCCTCAATTAACTTCTCAGAGTCACCACCAGTGGTGCCCATCACGAATGGTAAGCCCCGACTGCAATAAAATTCAGCATTACCTGTAAGAACGCCACTTTATAAACCCGAACACCATCTAAACCTCACCATCGCTACACAAAGAAAAAAAAGGAAACAGTAGCAACCAAAGTACTCAAAACAGAACATCCAAAACCTAAAACCAAAACTCACATTCAACCTCATCAATCGCCAAACGCAACCACTAAATGCGATTTAAGGCAACTCACCATTCACAGCCGCTGGTAACGTATAATCCACGACGACGACATAGGGATACTCCTTCAACACATGATCAATCACCCCCTCACGATGCCTAGAATCCACAGCCTCCACATTAACCCCTTGAATACTAAACGAACGACCCATACCAGGCCCTGTCAAGCACACGGGCACCAACTGCAGACCCGCCCCGATGGCAGCCTCCGCTACAGATCCGCCCATCTTCCCCGAGCAATCGTTCACCATCACCGCCAAGTCGCTGAAGCTCCCTCCCCTCCCTCCATCAGCCGCTTGCGCGCAAACATGAGAAAATTTACCCCTTCGCTGCACTGCAACGACTCTTGCATTGCACTCGAATTGAACTCCACCTCGAAAACTAGAACTCGCACAAGAATTAAGAGCCCCAGATCGAGGCTGTGAAATGGCGACGGTGGAATTCGCAAGGGTGGAGGAACAGGCCATCTTAATCGCCATTGCAACACAACGATGAAATGAAGGATTCCTTAAACCCAAAACCCTTGACAGGCTTCCAAATCGCAATCCAGCGATGAATCACAAAGCTGACACTCATGCTAAAACACACCATCCACACCATCTCTAGATTATTGTCCTCCGAATGTAAGTTCACGGAAGATGACCCCAGTTTTGGAAACTGTTTCGTTTGTGGGTTGCCATCTCTTGTGTGGAGAGTCACCGAACTTGTGTCCGACGGTTGCTGCTCCGCCCTAGTCACAAGGTGGAGAGCATTATGCTCGGATCTAACAGTGGGTACTATTTCACTATCAGCTTTCGGAGCAATTGAAGAGGTCATGTGATCGTAGCATCACATGGGATTCATTTCACGAGAGTTCTTTGTGAAGGCACAGTGTCACACATTTGCGGTGGACTATCACCTCGCTGTCAGTGTACTGTGACGTGATAGACTGTTGCGTCCGGCCTTTGTGTCCTTGGCGTGTCAGGGTAATCCTTTGGTGCTTCTTTACGAGTAAGCAGATGAGGAGGAACTAGTTTTTGGTTGTGGTTTCCGTGGTTTGATCTTGGGGGTTTGGATGGTGAAGGATCCACTTTTTCTCGAATTGCTCATAATTTTTGGGTTTCGTGCTTGCGGGTTTAAGGGAAAGGTGACTAGAATATGGACTTGGAGGTTTGAAAGTTTCAACAGATGACGCACACGGCGTTATAATAATTCTGGATGCATTCTAATTGTTAGAGATAATAAAGACGCAGGAGCTCGTTGCCATCTACCGGTATCAGAATTTAATATTTAAAGAACTGCAATGAATGTTTGGTTTGAGATTTGAGCGGCAAGCAACTCCAGTCTCCCGCTGCGAATCTCCCGTCACGAGGGAATCATGGAATCGTAGAAATTCCGCAGCTTAGACTCATCGCGCTTGGGTCGTTGCAGAAGATTGCGTGGGCCCTTAGAACCCAAAAGCGCAAAAGAGAAACCACACCATGATGAACCCAGAGCGGTTGCTGCAACGCCGCGAGGAGAGGCAATGCACTGGTCACCGCTCCTCAACTCTAAAACCCCAGACGAAATCCAACTTCACGAGGATGAAACGAAGCAAACCCTAACTGTTCACGCGAATTCCATAAACCCCCGCTTCACTACGATCAAAGACCACCCTTCGCTTATTCCAACAACTTCAACGACCAGAGCAATGAATGAGAAATCAATCCACGAAACACGACTGACTAGTCTCAGAAACAAACCACCAGAGTCGATCACCAACACCAATCCCGCACCCAACCCCGAAAACTCAGCTGAAACCGCGGCAAACTCGTCAAGTTGGCACAACGCGCCCCGTGTGAGCGCGAACAGCTGATTCCTGGCAAGTATTATACAATTGCAGAAACTCCCGTCGAATGTACGCATCCAATGACGATGTAATCATCCGAACCACCGGCTCTGTTGGCGTGATGTACTTCCAGGAATGGAAAAACAATAGACGCTTCCGTTGTAATTTACTGCACTCCACATGACAGCCTGAAACCCGTCATGGTCATGGTCATGGTGGTGGACTCATGGCGATGGTAGGAATTCAACCAGCAAAAGATCACTACAGATGAGCCGCCACAGAACGACATATACGCCAACAATCCTGCAGCTAATGGACGCGGGATGGAGCCGACCGGGGCCACGTTGCGGGGCACATCAGGGGTTGTCAGGCAGCAATCGAGGCTTCGCCGGTGATTTGGGAGGCTTTGCTATTTTCGGATGAGCTCCATGCCACCATGTCCAGAGGAAAAAACCCTACTTGGGACTTGGTCGAGTAGGAGCTCGTCGTGATCAGAATTCACGGTGAGTTTAGTGTTCCCGGACGACTTTCACATTGAATGAGGAGTGAGGCTCGCAATCGACGCGGTGCGCCATAACTCCATTGGTACGCAGCGCATGACAGATGGCTTGTGAGCGGTGTTAGATTGTGGGACAACATGAAAGGGACAGACGGATATTTCGTGAGAATCGACGAAGGAGGAGTGGGCGAGAAGAACAATGTGCGGCCGGTGTCAGCGTTGGAGGACCTTGAAAGGCGCGCGAGGGCAGCGTCGGAGGGACAATTACATTACAGCAGGAGCGCAGGGAGGGAGATGGAGGAGCGACTACCACCGAGAGTGAGGTTCGACGAGAGCAGAGGCAAGCTGGAGCCCGAGAGGAAGGGTGACGGCGTGGGAGAGTGGCCTCTAGAGTACGACACGTCGGAGAAAGTCGGGCTCTTGAACCAGGAATCCGCGCCTCTGAGCGCTGCGTCGCCGGGGAAGAGGTGGCGGACCAAGAGCCTAGACATGGGCCGGGGAAAGCCGGCGCCTGATTCCGCCGGGAACTTGTGGCGGAAGAATATGAAGGAGACGACCATCGAGGTGGACCCCGTGAATGCGAATGTGGGCTCGTGGCCCATGAAGAAGAGCAGCCTGCCGCATCTCCCCGAGACGCACATCTACTCGCAGTCGGAATCCGAGATGAGCAAGGACAACTCCGCGATGAGCTCCTTGCGGCGGTTCTCCCAGGTCGACTCCGACTCCACAAACTCATCCCAACGACTGCCTGCATTGCTCTCCCGACTCCCTTCCTCGGGAGATCGCGTCACGAACATTCTAGAGAATCCCGCATTCGCGACCGAAGGAGGGGTGCGCGCTTACGGCGACAGGTTCGACCGGGGCGAGGAGCTGGGCAGCCTGCGGTTGCGGAAGACGAGCTCCCACAGCAGCCAGCGCCACTCGTTCCGCGATGAAGAGCTCGTCGTCAAGACGCCTTCGGTTCCTGCAGCTCAGTACAACAGGGCGAAGTCTAGATTTGCCGAGCCCAGGAAGCCGAGTGATTACAAGAGCGGCAGCCCACGCAAGTCCGGCGTCATGCGATCCGGCCAGCTTCGGTCCGGCCCGCAGCGATCCCAGCAGCTGCGATCAGGAAACTTGTGGTCTGGGCAGCTTAGGTCACAGATGCTCAAGTCTGGAATGCAGCCGCTGGGTCGCCTGGATGAGGAAGAGGAAGATCCGTTCAAGGACATCGATTTGCCTGATCGGCCCAAGTTCGGGAAAAAGCTGACATGGGGGGTGTTTTTCGAGTGGATTGCGTTGTGTGTGCTTCTGGGCGCTGTGATATGCAGCAGGGTGATTCCGCAGCTGAAGAATGTGACTCTCTGGGGGCTCTTACTCTGGAAGTGGATCCTTCAAGCGCTGGTGATCGTCTGTGGTCGATTGGTGTCCGGCTGGGTAGCGCGGATCCTGGTTTTTATTCTAGAGATTAACTTCTTAACACGACGGCGTGTGCTTTACTTTGTGTATGCGTTGCGGCGAAGCGTGCGCAATTGCATTTGGTTGGCACTGGTGCTCATTTCATGGAACTCCATGTTCGACTCCAAGGCGCGAACAGCCAGCCAGAAGCTCGTGTACGTGACGAAGGTTTTGCAGTGTTTTCTGCTCGCAGCGTGTCTGTGGCTCGTGAAGGTGTTTCTAGTTAAGGTCCTGGCGTCATCCTTCCATGTGGATACGTACTTCGAACGTATCCGGGATTCCCTGTTCAATCAGCATGTGTTGGAAGTTCTGTCGGGCCCTCCTGTGGTTGAGCTTGAGAGGATGAAGGAGGATGATGAGAAGCTCATAGACGAAGTGGCGATGCTGAAGCGAGCTGGCGCAACGGCGCCGGGGTTGACAGGTTTGCCAGGTATTATGGAAAGCCGGGAATCCCTAAAACCTATTTCAGGGAAATTGAAGGGAAGTAGTAAACCTGTATCAGGGGAGGTGAAACCGGGCTCTGGGATTACTGTTGAGCATTTGCACAAGCTCAACAGGAAGAACGTGTCTGCTTTCAACATGAAGCGTCTTGTCAATATGGTGAGGTATCAAGGTGTTGCTACTCTGGGTCAAGGGCTTGATGGCGTTGTGGCGGAGGATGAGGGAATGGATACGGAAATCAGAAGCGAGTGGCAGGCTAAAGCTGTTGCGAAGGAGATTTTCGAGAATGTCCCTAGACCTGGCGTTCCGTAAGTTTTCTTTCTTTGTCGTCGGATTTTATGTTTATAATTATTTTGCTGGTCACTGAAGAGGAATCTGCTGCAATTCGGCGATGTAGGTCCTTTTGCACTGGATTTGGGAAGTTACTCTAGCAGCGGGATTAATTAGAAGCGTGAATTGCAGATACATTACCGAGGACGACCTAATGCGATTCATGCCAGAAGAAGACGCCATCCGTGCACTCGCTCTGTTTGATGGAGCTATGGAGACGGGGAAGATTACAAAGAAGGCCCTGAAGAGTTGGGTGGTATGTGCTGCCTGCTTGCCTGACATATCCCTGTTGAATTTTAGGAGATCACCTAATCTACTTATCATTAGTTTTATTTGGTTGTGATTTATCCGTTTTTGGTTCTTCCTTGCACACGCTGAACTGCTACTGAAGAAACACAAATGAAGTGCATCCTGGGATTTTGCATCGGAGTTTTTAAATTCTTTCTGCATGTTGGTGTAATATCCTTGTGATACTGTGCTTATAGTTTTTTTGATTTGTGTAGGTAAATGTTTATCAAGAGAGGCGCGCACTAGCATTGTCACTCGGGGACACCAAGAGTGCTGTCAGCAAGCTCCACCACATGATAGATATCATTTTGTTGGTGGTGGTGATTGTCATCTGGCTTCTGATCTTGGACGTTGCGACTACACAGCTCTTGGTGTTTGTCTCATCTCAATTGCTCATTTTGGTGTTCATCTTCGGGAACACGTTGAAGACTGTTTTCGAGGCCATCGTCTTCGTCTTTGTATATCACCCATTCGATGTGGGTGACCGATGCGTCATTGATGGAGTCATGGTATGCTACGGAGACCTGCACTCAGTCCTTTTAACCATGATTTTGCAAACCGGTGCCTCAGCTAGGATAACATTCAAAGTTGCTTAAAATTAGTTTAGTTGGGTTTTGTAAGTTCTAATGATAAAAAACTGACTGAGAACTGTTGCGATGTTTGTAGTACGTGGTTGAGGAGATGAACATCTTAACAACGGTGTTTCTCGGAGATTTTAATGCCAAGGTTTGGTATCCGAATTCTGTGCTTGCCACCAAGCCCATAACAAACTACTACCGAAGTCCGGACATGGGTGATGTATTTGAATTTTTCATTGACGCTACTACCACTGCCGAGAAGATTGGACGGCTCAAAGAGGGTATTGGAAGGTGGGTTCTTTATTCCCAACGTGCTCAGTTCATATCAGCTGTGAAAAATACTAGAATTACGTTGAAGTTCACCATTGCTTATCATCAGTTTGTCTTCATCTTCACTGACTGTTAATGTTTTACTCTTTTACAGGTATATTACCGACAAGCCTCAGCACTGGAAGGAGACCTTTGCTCTCAATTGTATGGATTGTGCACCAGATACCGGAAGATTGAAACTTGTTTTGGGGCTTTCACATACAATGAACTACCATAACATTGGAGAGAAGACGTCACGGCGTTCGGAGCTGATTTTGGAAATGAAGAAGCTCTTCCAGGAATACAAAATTGAGTATCACCTTCCCCCTCAAGAGAGGCATTTGAAGTCAATTGCTGGAACTACAATCAACCTTACCCGATCACCATAAATCTACTGAAAGTAGTATGGTGTTTGGGTTCATACTTCAGTTAGCCATTTCACGAATTAGGAAATTCAAATTATTGGTTACCAACTAGAAACTGAGGCTTTGAGGTCTATCTTGCAGTGTTGACACTCGGAATGTGTAGCATATTTAGAGAAGAGTTTCCTACTTCTAACTGCAGGATGCGAGATTGAGATTATTCATTAGCAGAAGTAATTAGAGTAGACCACACATTCAGCTGTGGTGCAATTGTACATAATTTTTTATATTTCACTGATGCTACGTTTGCACTTACCAGACATTGTCATCAGTGGCAGACTAAGAAAACAGATTAAGCACATATTTTTTCATTTCCTGTGCCTGTGGAGGATTGGTACCTCAGTAAAAGTGGAGATATTGATCCTATGAAAGTGGAAGCAGTAACTTAGTTCTTGAAATTTGTTTCTGTGCATGTCAGTGAGCAACAATCTGTGAGGTTCCATGATTGACTTCGAAACTGACTTTGACATAACTTTCGCAGCTGTGTAGCTTGTAGGCGCTGATTTGCTTAATTCACGTTCAATCGTGCAAACAAAAAGTAACGCACCAGCCACATTGCCATTAACACATGGAACCATCAAATCTCGATACATAATAAAACAAATATATGATTTACTGCAAAAAGACTAGTTAATGCTAACTGAAAGTGCTTACAGTAGACTTTTTAATTTACATGTGTGTGCAGTGAATACACCTGGCATTCTTTACTTTGACAGATAAACTTTCATAAAACATCTACATTGACACGTATCCCATGGAGCTCACAGAGCTGGTGACCACTGCAGGAATGTTGCAGTTAAAGGCCAGTTCACACGTCAGTTCACAAGGTCTTATCCTTGTGACAGTCTACCCTCGATATCTGTCACTACTTGGCAGCAAGGAAACTTCTACTATCACTTGGGAGCAAGGAACCTTCTAACACTTATGGTTTGTTAAGAAGTAAAGACTTACCAAAGGTGAAAAAGATCATATATAACATTTACATGAATAACACTCATATGAATTTGGATTAAAAAAATAAAAAATAGTGACACACGTAAATAAAGGATGAAGATACAAACATATGAAAATAAAATATGAAAATACATGTTGGACAAAATTCAACCTAAGTTGGATAGTTCATAACCTCACTCTCAAACAAATTAACACTCATTGAAATCAATTCACTGGAGGCAGCATAGCTTTTCTAAATTCTTTCAATGGTTGCACTTGCTGATATATTTTTTGGATTTTCTTGGGGAATGCAATTTTGCAAAACACATGTGTGATTTTAATTGAGGGCGGACTGGAAAAGGTTGCTCGAAACGATGACATTCAGATGTGGGTCGCACTGCACGTCATCGTGATGCTTTCTTCGAGATGCTCAGCAACTTCAGCTTCGGAGACTGTACTTCAAGCCGCAAGCGATTGCCCAGGCATCGGCCTGATCTGGTGTGTTGTATGGACGCCAGATCAATTGGAATTTCTGATGATGGTCGAGGAAAACGCTTTCTGGCAACCGGAGCTAATCTGTCAAGAATTGCTGAGAGCATCCCCAGTGAGCTGTAAACCTGTAAGCCTGTAATTATGAGAACGTCGTTCTCCCAAACCTGAGTGCCTTTCCGAAGCAAAACATTCCAAAACCGTTTACAGATTTACAGGTTTGCCCCAAAAAACCTTCCAAAATGAGGTTTCGACCTGTAAATTACAGACTTCAAGCTCGATTACAGGCTTGGCCTGAACCGCAATTCACGTCTTTCTACATCTTTCCGATTACAGGTTTACGGTTCAGGCCTCACTGGGGATGCTCTGAGGTTGCGGTTGCACTGAGCAGCGATGTTCCTCCCAACGTTGAGCATCAGAGAGACACGATCCACAATGAACTGGAAAGGGGAGAGTTACATTTGGTGGAGGCATTAAAAAGGATAAGAAGTTGCTGAATGTTAGAGGTAGATGGTAGGAGTTGGAAGCACTTGAGTAGGTAAGAGGAGATATAAGGTAAACCAGCCTCTGACCACCACAATGAGGAATGCTACCAATAGTAAGTATTGTGTGAAATATCTAATATTTTTCATTGAAAAATAGTAAGGTTTGAAGATTAATGCACTTAAAATCAAAATTTGTTGATAAAAATTGAATTAATAATGACTTTTCAAAGGATATTGGAATGACCACCACTAAATTAGCCCATTACCACCAAATTATCAATCAACCATTGGTACTCATTGGATGCAAAAGTTGTTGATTCTCATTTAGTTACCACCATGTAGCAAATCTACTACCACTACATGGTTTTTGTCAAACTACCATATCTCATATCCATTGTTTTCCATTACCACCATTGTTTCATACCAATTGCACCAAATTAAAGGCCCTAACCCACCACTCTTGCATACATTGTCATCAATGACTTGGTGGCTAATGGATGTGTTCTTGGTGTCTGCAGGGCATTTCTATGGTTAGCGCTCATAGGATGGAGCACCTTAAAGGGATTGTTAGCAAACCCCATGTATTCAGTGCATCATATTATTGTAACTTTATGTATGTGGTAGGATAACTGATGAGAATATACAGTATCATTATGGGCCACGAGCTTAGTCCACTGGAACTTCCACGTCCATAGTAAGGTCAGCCTTCCCTAAAACCTGCAAGAAACAAAACAGATGTGAGGAATCAAACCAATTCAATCATTCCAATTCGAAAAAACCAGTAATCAAACTACAGAAGCATGTTACCGCCACATTCAACAATTACTTCCTCATCTGCCTACCACTCAAGTAGGAGCAAAGAACAATCCTGAGAAGGCCCAAACAACCATAGTCACATACGTTCAAGTTTGAGGTTCTAGATAGACCTTCTTAAAATCTTGTAATGTTAGAGCTGAATCCACTGTGTACCCTGCTTGTTCGAGAGCCTGTTTTAGAACCGACTGCCACGAGAACATGCATCGTTAGAAGTCGCAATAGGACCTACTAGGAGGTATTACTTCATAGCAAAACTCTAGGTATTTAGAAAAACATTGTAACCACATTATCAATTGCGCGTGACTAGAGTAATAACGTTCAGAACCTCTCACCTTACGCTGCTCATCCGTCAGAAAACTCCCTGATAGATCCCGTAGAACCTGCAACATGTCGCTACTTGTTACTTTGCCGTTGCCATCAGTATCATACACCTTGAAAATAACTGCAAAACATTACAATCTTATTAGTTGCTGACAACCACAATCAGCTTCTATCTGCACCTTAAACACCATTGCTTATCTGCATTCAGCAATACTTTTAAGATCAGAGAGAGAAACAAACATCATATGGCACAAAATTGTTCATAATGATATTTTAATCCAGAGAATTGCTGCAGTGTGGAGTCTTTTAACTAGTAAAGAGATTCGGGACAGAAGGCGGGAATGATAAATTCAAATCAATTCTCTCTAAACCAATGATCAACCAAACCAAAACATGGATTCATGGAAACATCACGCAACTGAGAACAGAATTCAGTGCTCGTAGTTATTTAAATCCTAGTTTAATTGATCAAATTGAAAAAACACTGTTGATTCCTCTTCATACTAAATCAGAGACTCACACTTCAACTTGTCGTCATTCGTAGCACGTGCACTGAAGGCTGATAGTAGCGCTATAAACTCCTTGAAATTCAACCCTTCCAACATCTTCAACAACCTCTGAAAGAAAGCGCCTCACCATGTGTCAACAAATTAAACACTCTGAATCGACGCTTGCAACAATGTACAAAACTATCCTGAACACAAAGTACCTAACAAACATTGCCAAATACATTCACAAATTCACGGTCTGATCTGTACCTGGCAGAGAGGATTAACAGCAAACTCAGGCATGCCCATGAACTCATCAGCAGAGATAAACCCCTTCCCAGCGCGGTCCAACTGACAGAATCGCTCATACAATGCAATTATCTCCCGCTGCGAATCTGTCACACCAAGAGACAGAGAGAGCATCATCAGTAACCCACCCTAACCATTCACAACAAAGACACAACACATGAAAATTGCCCAAAAACAACATCCAGCTGCTCACATCAAGACTTCAATCATGGGTAAACACAATTTCGGTACAGATTTCACATCACAATCCATGACAAATCCTAAATATAATCCTCCAAACTACACATTCGCCATGGTTTAGTCATTGTTGAAGTGATCAAAAAAACTCAAAACCCACATGACCCAAATGAAGTGAGCAAAGTGGAGCAATGTAAGAGTGAGAGACTGACAGAGGTGGTTGCAATGGTTCTGGAGATGCTCGAGGTCGTACTGCGTGAGGAGCGACGACGAGTTCCCCATGGCTGCCCAGCTGAGGTGGGGGAATTCCAAACCCACCACGATGAGAGAAATTCCGGAGGACGAAAGAATGGAAACCCTAGTACTTGTGGGATGCGAATTTCATGAGGCTGCGAATTCCAACGATCAATAAGGAGTTGGGCATATCATTCCGAATGCATGCATGCATGGTGTGGGAATCCAAGGTGAGCAGAGCAGAAAAATGATGGTGTTTTGGAGGGAGGGAGGGTGATTCCAATCTTCAGATAAAAGTATGTTGCTCCAATCTTCACAGTGACTCCCACAACTCACACTTACACAATCCCCGCTGCTGGAGTCCTCGTTAGTCCTCCCTCCGATCGTCTGTTCTTTCTCGTTCGTCCTTTTGTTCTCGTTCGTCCTTTTGTTCTCGTTCGTCCTTTTGTCCTCGTTCGTCCTTTTGTTCTCGTTTGTTCTTTTGTTCTCGTTCATCCTCCTTCGTGCGTTCAGTTCTCCCTCCTTTATTTGAACAAGACGTGTGGGACCTCAATGTCTATCTTCAAATTCAAAACTCGGAGAAAGTCGAAACTAAAGTAAGGGGTGAAGGTAGGAGTATTAGCATATACAAGTAGAAACAAAAGTGCATCGAGCCAACAACTTACTGCTTTGCATTTCCGGGGTTTCATGGTCCCAAAATTTTGTGACAACTTTACAATATAAATACAGGTTTCATCATCAATGTATGTTTTGATACCTTATCAATATAATTTGTTCAGTTGTAAATTTACAGTCGTATGCATTTTAGCAATTTCGTTGCAATTAAATAATTTTGTTACTAAGTTTGTAAAGATAGATATTCTAGGAGTGTGTTTATGACGAGCTAGAAGCTGCAACAACAATTTTCAAGTGAACTTTGTGATATAAAATTTGCTAAAGCATCAACACTCCGTCCAAACCTTAAGCGGTTTTATCACGCTAACTATCTTCAGTCCTTAGATTTTAGCTACCAAAATTAACTTTGCACCTAACATAATAGTATGGTATCTGGGCCACCTCCACTCCACATACATCCGTTCAAATTTAAGGTGCTACAAAATTACAGAAGAGTGCAAAATTAAGCTATAACAACATGTTACCTGGAGATTACCTCCATTCAGCTATGTCCATTTGAAATAAGCTCCTGGAAATAATCAAAGAAAGTGAAGATTCAAGATGTTGGAAAGAAGATACTAAACCCTAAATTCCGTGTAAATTGAAAATATCCATGTTACAAAACTCAAAATCCTTCCTGCAGTAACCTAGTTACCAATTAAAGTTGAATATACTAATTCTAAGGGAAAATAGCAATATAAACAATATCTTCGTCCAACACTGGGCAAGCAACTCTAGAAAACAACTGATACAAATTGTATATGGATTGTAATTTAAAGACTTGGAATAATTTGGAAATTTGGAAAAGTATCCATAAAATCAAAAGTTACTATTTTTGGTTCCTGGTCCGGTGTGCCCCATATACAAAAACACAATCCATTTGAACTGCTTCATTCACAACCTACGCAGTAAAAAAATGAATATCATCCACATGAGAACCTAGACAACTTCATCTAGCGGCAATGTTATCCCAAAAACCCCAACAAAGTTTTGCAGACAGACATAGATTGCATGAATTTGCATACATTTTTTGCACACAATCAATCAAGTTCCTGTTGCGGCAGGAGCCTCCGCATCTCGGGAGGGACTTGTTTCGAACAGCCATTGAGGTTCGAATGCTATAGCTCATGGGATTATCTTAACCCCTAAACGCCTAAACGACCAAAAACTAGTCGATTTCATTTTTCCAAGCTCCATAACTGTCATCCAAATGACAATTTTTCATCCATTTTTTTTCAGGTTGTAAAGTTGTGAGAAATCTATCTAATCTCATTAAAAAATTCTCAAAATAATAATTTTATGAATTTTGGTGCCTCCTTAAAGTCAAAAAGATCAATACCGTGTATGTATTCAAAAATTCCTTGATACAGACAGCCGAAACACAATTTTGAATATCGGGATGATCTTTTTTATAGTTGAGGTAAACTAATAAATGTAGTTTGGCAAATCTATTTTCCAGTCCAATTTAAAATTTTGAAAAATACCTAAAATTGAGTGATTTATAGCTGGTATAAAATGAAGGGGTATAACCGTGGCTACTTCTTGATTTTCCACGATTTTAGTTTTTTTCATCATATTTTTGAATTAAAACATAATTTTTGAGCACGGTAACTAATGTAAGGTTTTTGGTTGTCATATTCATCTATGGTAAATATTTCATAATTTTTTAGTATAGCCTATATTTGATATGAATTTTCTTTGTTTGTTTTGATTTGTAAATTTATATTAATTACATTTTGAAACATTTAATCTTGATAAAATTATTTCTTGTAGATAACATGTGCATTTAGCTAAGAAAAGTTTAAAATTTATATTTTACATTATTTATAGTAGCAAAATAGAGCATCCAAAGTCAAAGTCTATTTCCGTGGTCATAGGCTCAGGCATTTGGGGGTTAACCCAGTTTCAATATCCGTTCAAGTGGAGTTTGTGTTGTGCTGGAGATTGTTGTGCTGGAGATTGCTGTGCGCGAGCGCCATCACATATGGCTTTGCAATGCCACTGTCTTTTCGTGAACCCGTTGTCCTTTAGAGCCTCGTATCTTCTAATCGAAATCAAAAGCTTGACCAATATCCTCATCTTTTCCAAACAAAATCATTTAAATACTCTACGCTTTTTATCAAGCATTTACCTTAACTATTCTTTCAAAACTTGTAGAGATTTTATGAATTATTTTGGTCAACTATTATAATAAATAACTATTTTTATGAACTGGAAAGTTATCTACTGTAATGAAAACAACTTAACTAGCTGTGTATTCAATTGAATTTTTCAAGTAGTGGATTTGATGCATGACCACACTAAGTTGTTAAATGAATACTTTCTGTGTATCTTTGAATAGATTTGGTATTTTCAATCATAGTGTTGTACAGTAGGGTCCAACATGGAATGTCGTTTTTGCAATTCCAGGGATGATGTCCGACACTGCTGCCAACTTTGACACCCTCCACAGGACTAAACAATTGCTATTTTACCTTGAAAATTTTGGGAAAACATCATCTCTATGTTGAAAGTATGCATACCGATTTTCAAGTCTAGGGGACTTATGAAACAAAAAGTTATCAAAGATTAACCACCATGGGGGAGCTGTGAGAAAAGTTTCACAACTGCCAAATTTGACACCTTCCCAAAGATTAAGGAATTTGTTTTTACCTATGGAAATTTTGGAGTGGAAACACCTTCATGTTGATTACATGTGTGAAAAATTTCAAGTCCAAAAGACCCACACAAAAAATGATATTCCAAATCTACCAATAGGCATAGTTGTGAAAAGCAGAGAGGAAAATCGTCTCACAACTTTGACAGCCTCCCTAGGGTTGAGTATTTGTCAATTCAACATGAAATTTTTCACACGTGTTATCAGCTAAAAAATGATTTTGTGACAAAAATTTCATGTTGACGCCAGTCGAGGAATCAAGAGAAGTCCCAAACTTAAGCCATCCTATCAACTAGTTCTCACGGCTTCAATTTGTCATAATAGCGTTTCCATCGATCGGGATCTCAGGGAGCGTCTGCGTTCCCAATGTTGGGAGCGTAGGCGCTCCCTTAAGGCCCCATAAAAATACTGAAGTTTTCATTCCATTATTACTACCGTAGCCCATCGTTGGTTCGATAAAAGTAACTTTAATAATAAAAAAAAAATTGCTGTAAATAGTAAAGGTTCTCAAAATACAACTCAATTTTCTACAGAATAGTAAAATGAAAAATATCCATGATGGACATAAAGAAAATTTAAATTTGAATAAAAATTGCTAAAAAATTTCAAAGTTTGGTGGTGATTTTTGTTTTGGATGCTAAGAAATCTTAAAATGGATGTTCATGTATATTAAAAGGAGATAACTTATTTTCATTTGAAATCCTAATTTTGTGAATCTTCTTTGTATATCATTGTTCTATTTCTATTTCTATTTTTTATCACATGCAAGTCAAACTACTTTGACTTACTATATAGAATAACATTTCCTATCCTACTGCTTTTGAATTAAGAAATATTGATGTAGGCTTAATTTTTATTTAATAGAAGTTGGAAATTATGACATCTAAAAATTGTACAATATAGAATGAATAGACTTTGTAGGTTTGATTGTATATAAAATTTAATGAATCAATTACATTAATTCCATATAAAATGAAGTATAAGTATTAGATAATTAAAATTATATCACTTATTTTGAATGTAAATAAGCTCAAATTTTGAATTGGTTTTTGATGATTAAAATTTCATAAAAGCGAAGAAGAACAACAAAATATAACATTTTGAAGTATGAACTACCTCTACATAAGTAAATTCATGTTCTTTTTTTTTTGAATTTTTGAAATTTTTAAAGTCAAATGGTGCGCAAAATTCCATTGCAAA
Source organism: Ceratodon purpureus (assembly GCA_014871385.1). NCBI lineage: Eukaryota > Viridiplantae > Streptophyta > Bryopsida > Pseudoditrichales > Ditrichaceae > Ceratodon > Ceratodon purpureus. The sequence continues at coordinate 7,610,013 of CM026428.1, read as the reverse complement.
TCACTAGTGGAAACTGGGACGCGTTCCACCCAGCCTCTCCACCCGAAGGTTGCACAGGGTGGACTCTAGGTGGACTCCCGGAACGAAAGGAGGTTGTGATTGGTCTCTTACAAAATTAGTCCTGTAAATGAAGCGGAGGACGATTTACTAGTGCTTCTGGGTGGACAGAGTCCAGGTGTTGGATTATTTAATGAACCGGCCGGTGGAAAAGTGTCCACCTACATTGCACATGAGGTGGATTCTAAGTGGGCTCCTCTAATAGCCAGGTTATTCGATTGGTGGAGGATTCATTAAGCGGACATTGCGGTGCATGATCTGCCGTTCAAGATCACCCAGGTGTTGGTGATGTAGGTTGCTGTTTGGATCCAGATTGTTGTTTGGATCCATGTTGTACTTGTCAGAGCTTTGCTAATCTGATGGTGTGTTGTGTCGTTGGACTTGGTTGTGCAGGTGGTTGCAGAGTCAGCTGCGGTCTCTCGGTGATGTAATTCTTCTGTCCAGCACGTTCCGTTTTTGTTCGGTGTCCAGCAGGTTTGGTGCTTGTTCAGCAGGTTTAATCAAGTCTTGAAGACAAGTCGAGGTGAGTCCAGTCGGGATGAGTCCAGTTGGGATTGGTGCAGTGAAGCGGACATGGGATTAAATTTCCCAGTTGGAGATTTATGAGCTTCGCGTCATTTATTCTCTCTTCATGAAGCTTCTTGAACGTTTTTAATATTCAGAAGTAGGTCTTGAAGGTAGCAAACAATGAGACGAACATGGAGCTGTGAGCCGAGTTTTGGTTGCTGAATGAGGTTTCTGTAAACCCTAGGTTTACAGGTTTACAGGTTTTGTGGGAAGCTCCGGAGGTTCTGATTCACTATTCAAATCTGCTTCCAATCTGCTTCCAAAGGAGTACATTTTCCAGCCCTGGTTCGTTTTCCTCATCTCTGGCCACGCGATGGGCGTCCTCACGTCCTCGTTCAAGCCTCGCCCTCGTCGTCTCCTCTCCCTTGCCCATCGCTGCCTCGCCTCTCGTATCATTTCTCCAGGGCCTTCTTCCATCTCTCGCTCTCTTCGTCTTGTTTACAAGTTTTGTTGCGGGTACTTGCTGCGACTATGATGCTACTCCTCGATGACCATCTCGTTGTGTGATTTGGTGTGGATGCCCCAGCTCGCACAGATCTGAACCTCCGTCAACGATTTCATTCGTTACAAAAAAAAAAAAAAAAAAAAAAAAAAAAAAAAAAAAAAAAAAAAAAAAAAACCTCCGCCACGCACAGCCTGCCTTCCACGATCGGCGCAAATCACGCAGACATGGACCGATTTGGGACTGACATACCAAGGACTGTTTTAGAATGAGTTAAACTGGGACTGCCCAACTCCACCCAGAGCCGAATGAGTCCACCTGCGTGGAGAGAGCAGAATTGGGTGGACTCCTGGGTGGAACTGCCCGTGGAAGGGGGCGCCTGTTCTACTAGTGAATGAAAAGAGGTATACCGCTGCAAAACCAGGCAAGGGCAAGCCCAAGGCGGCGAACCAATACCACTGAATTCATGTTCAATTTTGGAAGTCTTGATTTACATAATAATTATGAAATTATGTGATGAAATTTCGATTTTGGTTTCAGTTTTTGGTTTTTGATGAATTTCCAGTGATCGACATACTTGTCAGGTAGGACGAACAAGCCATTTCGAACGAGAGAGAACGAACGAGGAAGGACGAACAAGCCAGGACGAACGAGAGGGAGAGAGAAAGCAAGAGCGAGAGAGCAGTGCTTATATGGAGAAAACCATAACTTATATGCACTGTGGATTGCAACCCACAGTGCATGCAGATGACAGCATTTGCAAACAGCCAGCACCTCATACTCTTTGCATAGTGATGATATAACATAAGTTAGTGTTTTCTTCACCACAGCCATTGCCATTGCCATTGCCTCATTGCCATTGCCTCATTGCCATGGAGCATCTCACCAGCACCTTCCAACCGGTAAGTCTCTACTTCACTCTCCCCATCCACCTCCACCTCCATGCCCATGCTAACTTAATGCTAGATCTAGATTACCAACTTCATCACAAATCCATCTTCATGCTCACATGCCAACACTGGCTCACTGATTGCCCATTTGGGATGATCCATCTTGTATGATCCATCTTGCACATGTAGCTCCATCTCATTTGCCAACTTCTGCTCACATTTCCCATTCCTCATGTGCAGGACACGCTCCAGGAGATTTTCAAGTTCGTCTGGGCTCAAACTGCTAAGAGTACGCATGTGCTTGCTTTCTAGGAGCTGGCTACTTGTTGATTGATTTTATGTGGTTCTTTGCTTGGAAGAGGATTGTGTGTTGTTGAATGAGAATATGGGGTTGTGATGCAGAGCGGTCCAAGGAGGAAATGGAAGAAGCAGAAGCTGAGGTAGGAAGTAGCCTCTCCTTGGTTTCTGGTTGATGTGATTTAAGAGCGTTGAGGTTAGTATGCATGGATGAGCGCTTTGTGTGCATTTCTGGTTCAGTGGAGGTTTTTTTTCTGTGAGTGTTTTGATGGGATGGGTTATTGTTGTTGTGGTTATGAGTTTACAGGCAGGTGCAGGGCCGTCTAAGAAGTCGCGGGGAACAAATAGTAAGTGTTTTCGTTTAACCTTATGTTCTGCATAGTTGGTGGTGATGATGTGATTTTATCGTCTTCTGTGTCTAATAGTTGCGAAAATCCACTCTGAATGTTCCTGTTCGTTTCATGTCTGGTCTTTTTTCTATCTTCATTTTTTGCATTTGAGTGTGTAGATTTTGCGCTCTTGCTGATGTATTGGGTGTGGGTTTAGGGTTTTAGATAAGGGAGGGGACTCCGATTGCGGGTTTAGGTCTTGTGCATTTGAGTAAGTGGGCTTTGGCTGATATTGATCCTGGATGTCTTAACCTGAGCATGTTGTTGTGGGTGCAGTCAATGCAGATGCCTTGAAACTGAGCTGTGAATATCTCCGTCTCTTCATTACTGGTAAGTTAGGTTAAGCTTACTCCAGTACTCTATGAAGGAGGAATTGAACCAGGGACAGTTGCAGTGAATGTCAGCAGTTCGCAAGTTTCAGCTCGGCAATGCTTGTGATATGGTACAATTATCCTCTCACTTGATACTTGATTTGTAACAGAGGCAGTGGAAAGAGCTGCATTGGTTGCTGAAGCTGAAGGATGCACAACAATCGAAGGAACTCACTTGGAAAGAATTCTGCCACAGTTACTCCTTGATTTTTAGATGCGACTCCGCTTCAGCATCATTGCCTTAGGGATCTAGCAATAGTTCCCATGACTGACGACAATTTTTCCAAACCACTCTGTAAGATACGTAGTATTGACCAACTTTTTTAGTGTGTTTTAAGGCCTACTTACACTGCTATTGAAAAACGGCTTTCGCTTCTTGATTATCAACGTCTGACCGTTAGGCACAGAGAACTGGCTTGGCAATGCTGTACTGTCAATGATACTCCAGCTGTATAAATTTTCAACATATAACTGCAGAACCTCTTTTCTTTGCCTACGAAAAATCAAACAGCACCAGTATGATACCACATCCTGGCCACTAATTTTGCCAATACTTCTCATAAGTGCGGTTTGAACCTGGTTTAGTGAGTATTATTGCTGCTTTTCAGTTGAATATCCAGTAACGGAGCGTCTATCTGGATTCTGGATACCAATGGATACCAAAACAGAGTACGAGGCTTCGCGTACTGTGCCAACTCATGGGATTTGACATCTCCTTTCTTCAGGTCCATTCTTGATGTACTATCCCATTCATCTCTAAACAGTTGCGAGTTAGGGTTACGTCTGAAGGGATGACCACGTTTGAGTGATGTTCTATTGTGCTTTTGAAGAAAACTCGGTAGTGGTCATCAATCCATTGGTTGCAAAGAGGGCATGGTGGTGTAGGCTGTGTGATGAACTTTGTTGCCACCAAGTTGCTGGAGGAGAGAAGAGTTGCTGTAGATGATGGATATGGCTCAGTGTAATTTTCAACAGCAAGGCGATGTGGCAGGAGGATTGAAGAAGACGATGATATGAATTAGCATCAAATTTTAGGACCCTTTTGCAAAATCCTCTTTGTAAGAAATTCAATTGCGAGGTGTTGTTGAGGAAACAAAGTTTGCGGCTGCAGGCAACGGAATGGGACAAGATATCCCCGCTGGCTATTCTGACAAACCTCGCATTGGGCTGAATGGGGGCATGAATCCAGAGAATTTGAGGCGCCGAGATCCTAAAAGCCGAGAATTATTGGGTCCTCTCTTTGGGCAAGTAGCCGTGGCCACGGTGCGGAATGTTCTATACAATGGAGTAGGTAAATTGCAGAATGTGGACAAGATGCTGGCGAACAAAATTGCGCAGCTGAGAGAGCGGAAGGACCAGTTGCCGGTGACTAAAAACGAGGACGAGCATCTTGACCAACGAGATGAGTCTGGTGGCGATTGCTCACTTGAACCCGAAGGTATGATCGCCACGTTGATTACACTTCATACTTCCTCGAACTATTCTACTTGCAGCAATTCTTCTGAACCGAAGCCATGTGAATTGTTTCATCGAGCGAAGGGTATTACAAACCAAGTGCCGTTTGGTTGTAATATCGCTGGTTATCTGGTTAATCAAATCAGTGAGGAATCAACTGTGCACTATGATTAAAAGTGAAACAATAGGTTCATTGTCTACGTCGCTAATTGCAATTCCGTCCTAGTTGCTGTGTGCACAGATCATGATACGGTGGACGTCGGTTACATGCTCCAGAATGAGGAACTCAAACATCTGAAGGACGATTAATATGCTTAGTCAACGTAATAGGCCAAAATCGCCCAGTGGACCTCGATGTTATGGTTTGAAGACAGCCAGTGTCTCGAAGAGTTCGAGACTTAGCAATTCCAATCCAGGACATGAACGTTGAACTTGTTTTCATTTCCGTTAGGTTTGTCCTTTACACTGTCAAGGCTCATTCAGGCCACTGAAGTAATTGCTAGACAACTCGAGCTCTTATGAAGCTGATCAGTGAATGACTGGCTTGCCAACATTACAGGCAATAGAAGAGATGAAAAATGTCAGGCAATAAGTGTTAATATAAATATGCAAGACCTTGGTATCAAGAGCTTACACATATGTGATGGTAAATTTCAATAACGAACCCTGAACACAAGGGGTTGTAAATTACAAACCTGAACCTAACAAGGTGCATTAGACTTCGAGATGCACCTGACCATGGAGAAAACCCAAAGCACATGATCAAGAATTCCTTGAACAATAATTGCAAAACTAGGCGGGACCTTGCAATTCAACTACTTTAACTAAAAACTATAAAAACCTTTCAATCCTATGCCGTAAACAAGCTTGGCTCAGAAACAACTACTGTACATGATCATTTAAAACCAGTAAAACCTGCTGCACCTAACCACTAAAGAACAAGTAAATCTAAATCTGGTGCCACTGAAGACACCACCTTGGTAAGTTTTTCGTGGGTGATCCTCCCCTCACCTGCAGAATCGTCAACCACCTTGTTAGCACCCAGTGAAAAAACTGGAGAGACGAGGGAGTCGCAAAACAACGATCATTCAAAGTTTGCCATAAGGGCCAACTTACCCTGAATTTGTAAGTAGAAGATCCACTTTGATAGCCAATTCGCATTAGATACATAGACGGGCTTTCTTGAGATTTACGTTCAAACTGCAAAGCTTCCATTACAAGCACTAGCAAATGCTTGCACCTGGATGACTTCTGCATCCGAAAAATAACCCACGATTGACTGCACACACCGAAAGCCCTAGAGGCGAACGAACCACCCACTGTTAACTTCATAGTGAAGTCAGGTGAAGGAGGATGCTTGATGTTCCAGTCAGCAGCTAAATAAGCGCTGCCTTCATTATTACAATTCAATGCCCTAAAGAGGTAGGAATGGCGGGCATAAAATACTCCAAAGCTGTTTGTGCATGATTCTGAATAAGAACCCAAAAAAAAAAACGAAAATGAAAATGTCAGTAACGGCGATGAATCTTCTCACCAAAGTCAAGCTGCAAATCAAGGCGGCAAACCGTGAGCCTGTACAACTGCAGAGACACTACTGCGCGTCAACAAGCTGACATTTAGGGTAAAGAATTGGCCCCACAAGAGAAGGAACGATAGAGTACAGTACAATGAGTATAGGAAGAGTGATTACTTTGACATCCAAACATGGGTCATCCACCATCTTTTGAAGCTGAAACTCCACCCCTGCTTCCCGTAGCCTGTCTACACGTAAGCTGACACCATCTCCAACAGAATACAAAAGGTTGATAATACACCAAACAGCCATAACTCTTAGCTGAGGATTGCTCATGTCTTGCAGAAAACGAGTAAGCCAGGAGCCATTGTTTGTTGCCTGAGAAGTCAAGATAGTTGTCATAACTGCATCCTTGTGCACCTCACTTCCCGATGCCACGTTATTCATTACGTAAAGAGCCTGAGCATTGTTAATAACAAAACCAAAAAACGGAAAAAAAACATCAGTACCATAAATCTAAAATCGTGAATATGGCAAACAACCACTATTTCAGATCTTGATCTAAATTACAGAGAATTTCTTCATAAAAATATTCTATCTAACAAAGACACGGAAAGCAGGCATAAATAATGACAGGTGCAAGCTACACTCCCTCGCCTTCGTATCTTACAACATGAATGAGCATCTATTATCAATAAGATGCTAATCAAGAAAGAGAAGGCTGCATATGATCGCACCTGTACAGATATTTCAGGACGAGGATTAATGAGCTGCTTCTCTATAGCCTGGAATAACATGCCTCCATCAGAAAATATTTGTTCAACTGATTCTGGGTCTCCATTAACAAGGTTGCGAACAAGAGAGATTGCTTGCTCCTGCACATCCTCTTCGGGATCTGCAAGTAATGAGTCAAACCACCCTGCTTAATACAAACTCAGATGAACTTCAAAATGAACAATATCAAAGTTAAAGCTAAAGTAGGTAAGAAAGCCCCTGACAAGTTTTTATAATGTGTATGCCTGATTTTGCATCTCTTAGTTATTTTTTAAAAACCTTGGTCACAACCCCTGCCACGACATTAAGACATGCGGATGTGTCACGTTTCCATCCGCAAATTTCCCCTTCTTATCTAATCATATTTACTTCCTTATAATCCACATTCTCTCATCCAGAAAATAGTTTTCATCCACAATTGTTCTGCGACGGGGCTCATTATCCACTATTGTTGGATTGTGGCAAAGTAGGTGCTAGTAAGAAATAAAAAATTTGATCAGAAGAAACTGGTTCTTAAACTGCTTACGAACCAGTTTAAGAACAATAGCATTCGACAATTAATAAAAATTAAGTCACTAAAGAAGGTTATTTCATATTTAATGTAATGGCACGCCAGAGTGAGACCTTCACGAACTGAACACATTCATTACGTACATTCAAAGAGTCTTAACCTACCTCGAATCAGGTCGCACAAAGCGGAGACTGTTAACTCAGTCATCACTCGACGCTTCACTGTGATATCTGCCAAAAACAGCAAATTCTTCAAAGCCAAGACCGCATTCCGTCTCAGAGTATGATCCATGGATAATGCCAGATTTGTAAGCTGGGTAATCCCATCAGTTTTCATAATCACCGATTTCTGTGGAGTGAAGTCGAGGACTACATTTCCTACAGCAGTCAAGGCTTCAGCCTGTACATGAACAGCATAGTAAGGAGCTTCAACATTAGTTATCTTACAGTATTTTCAATTGAAGTGAATGAGAAACTGATGTATACATGTATACCGTGCATAACAAAGCATTTTAAAAAGGGTGAATAGTAACAGGTCTAGAAACTGAATCTCTAGAGGTAATTTGTTTATTTTAGATAAAACCCTTACGTAAAATTTGTGCTACCTGAACAGCTGGAGAAGGGTCGTTCATTAGTTGCAGAAGAGGCCGCACAAATTGTTCGCTTGTCAAACTAGTCCGCAAGTTCTGATGCATACATTTAGAGCGACATATTCAGCCTCAAGTTCTGTAGCAAGTATCAACAGCCAAAAATTCGCACAAACATGACACTCTGACGTCCTAGAGTCGATATACCACGACTGGCTTCAGTGCTGATGCTGGTTATTATTGTTGACTAAACACAAGACGCACCTTTCTACATAAGGCAAACCCACTTCATTTCAAGTAAAGTAGGATGTCAACCATCAAAGACACTCAGCTTAGGTGAAGCACAGCTAACCTTGACTGAGCGAGCGAGACTCCTAACACAAGCACACGCAGCCACTTTTACTCCCTCAGAGGGATGACGCAAAGCTGCAATAAGAGACCCTTCGACCTGCAAGCAAACATCGCCAATCAAAGTCACGTCACCAATTAACTGACAGGACTATGCAGCAAAATAGCTATTTCAGATTGTTAATCTTTCTAAATTGCATAAACAATGTCCACAAAACAGTTGCTTTTTGTGGTTAACGAAGAGGTAATTTCCCCTGAGGGTAGCTGAGGACGAATATGTATCCAACAGGATGAAGGATCGTAGGAAAAGCACAGCAGAGCTCTACGTCAGAAAGGAGTCAATTGGAACAAGATAGAAGTAGATCTACTAAAACTATGGAACCCAAGAAGATGACTAACCAATGGGCGGAGCAGAAATGGGGCTGCCAAAGCAAACGAAGTGTTTAAACTTTTCCAGTCCTAACACCACCCAGCCCCACCCTATTTAGTCCGACTACTGATTCCCATATACATATTCTATTCAACTTGAAAGCGAGTCAAGTAGAGATAGCACGACGGAGGAAATGGAATGTGCCAGAGGCACATATTAGGCGCCTACGCGATTGAAGGGTTTAACAAAGGAAAGCACCAGAAGGATAACAAGAGAAGCTAATCGACAGAACCCGATAAAGCTATGAACTCATTTCTCGATATAACCCCAACATTACAGCTAACCGTAAACAAAACCAAAAAAATATTGGCAATCAAAATGTAAACCTGCAAATCCAGAAGCTGCCGTCTGCTCACTTCAAGCCTAGAACAGAGTTCACTAAGACCCCAGAGCACTCCTTCCAGCTGTTTTGAAGGAACTTCCTCTCGAAGTAGGAAATCGGCTAACTTTTCAACTGCGTTCTGATCAGCCGCAGATTTCTGCAACTCTTCATTATTTGCGACCAAATCAGCTAACACACCTGATGCAAGTGCGTAGTGTTAATAGCACAGTTCATTGACAGCAGATTATCTGTCAGAGTAGCAACTATGAACGAGTATTTGGTGACTGATGTGGTACCTGGAGCGTCCTCTCCAACTTGACCAGGCACTTCCAGCAACTTCATCAGAATCCGCAACATGTTGGCTCGAACTTCACCTTCTTGAGCGTATCCACCAGGACAAGCTTTTCCAATATTTACTAAACACATGCATGCTAGCAGTCGTGTTAGAGGAGATTTTTCCTTGACAAGCTTGATGATCGAAGCCAAATCCTCCCCATTATTCATCTTGATGAAAGTTTCTGAGATCTCCTTATTGGTTTTAGTCAACGCTGCCAAGGCATCGAGAGCTGCTTCTCGAATCTTAACCGGACCTGCCAAAAGGCTCACAAGACTCTGAAGACCACCAGCATCAGCCACTGCTTGCTGATGCTCCTTCGTTTCACAACACCTAGCAAGGACACGAGCTGCAACTTCAGCTACATTCTCGTTCTCATGGTTGAGAAGTTGTAGCAGAAGCTCCACGCGATGTCCTTGGAACATATCGTTCTTTGGAGCCAAAGGTGAGTGAAAAATCACCTTCAGCGCGCGTGCACATGTTTCCGCAACCTGGACAACACAGAACTGGTAAACCACTTGAAAAACAATCGGTAAACAACTTCTCAACTACAGCAGAAAACACAAAGTACAATGCAAACTCCTCTACCTCTAACCACTTTCACCAACACACAAAAAAAAAAGACATAAACCTTATATGTACTACCATACTTACAAATAGCACAATTCTTCAACTATCAAATCTCTAAACATCGGCAACTTCCTCGTATCATGTCGCATCCAGAATAGATCAAAATACAAACCCTACCATGCATTGAGTAGCATTTTGGTAGGATCCAACTTATTTTTACAAAAGAATGCTGGGGGTTACAATGCAGCGAATCTAAAGTAACATGCTGAAATGAAATAGTTTACAAACTGAAATGGCAGAGCCATCACCCAAAAGCTACACAAAAACATGAAGCCGAGAACAGTACCTTAGAATCTCCACTTTGCAGCATTTTCAGAAGGTGAGGCAAAACGCCGCTGTCTAGCACAGCTCGCACTCCCGCATCAATGCCACAAGCAAAGCTGCCGAGCGCGGCAGCTGACTGAACCAGCAAAGGAATCTCGGTGTCGCTGGCCAAAATCTCCACAACGCGGGGCACAGCGCCCAACTTAATGTAGGACAGCTTTTTGGTCTTGTTTCCGATTATCTGATTCTTCACATCGCGCAGCGCCTTGAGCCTGGCCGTGTTGTCCAGAGAGCTCAAGCTCTCCACCAGATCCTCGGGCCGCGTCCATGTCGCTGAAGCGGGCATTGTTTGCGCCCCCTTCAGATTTTATTCCACTGCCTTATTGTCTATGCCACAGCGGATGTGGAAAAACTGAACCCAACCTGATTCCACTCACACAGCAACCTCTGCCATCTCCACAACACCACCCCAGAGCCACTCTGCCCTAAAACTCCGTCTGGAAAAAATTCCACCGAAACCAAAACCAAACACAAAAAATCGTTCAAAATCGAGAAATCCACCCCAAGTGGCAACGATTTCTCTGCACACCTCACTGTCACTCACAACCCACTCCACATGGGGCCACTCAGAAACCGATTCTCCGACCAGACACCGGAGGAAACGAACCCCAATGATAGAAACCCAATGCCCTTCAAAAATAGGAATCTATTTCCAGAAACGATCTGCAAAGTTCAAACGCGACTCATCACCGAAACGAATCCACAAGCGAGAGAGAGAGAGAAAGAGATGACTCGAGAGAGATGAAACGAAACGAAACCAGAAACTCATATGAATGATGTGGAAAGGAAAAGTGGGAGGATTGCAACAAGGGTCGACCGGCAACACCGACATGCTCACCAGTGGGGGATGTGCCAAAGGGCTCCGAAGCAGTTCTGCGTCCGCTGTTGACCCCCACTGTCCGGTGGTGGTGGTGGTGGTGGCCCAGGGCTCACAAACGCACACACAACTGCAACATGGCATCACAACTGGGCACATGATGGTTAGGATGTTGCTCGCTTGCCAATGAATGAAGAAGCCACTCCTCCAGTTCCCGAGCCTGGCCACTGCACCACCGAGGAGGATGCGATGAACATCACTGTGGTCGCGGGATGAAGCCGAATATGCTCCATCACATCATCCCCAACAGTCTCCGAGGCTGCCACATGAGTCTTCACATCATCTCTGTGACATCGCCTTCATGTCGAATTCACAGAGTTGGGCCCCAATCCTATGTTTGATTCGATTCCTCTTGTCTTTCTGAATTCGGATATGGTTAACTTTCAACTTGCGCTGTGAAGATTGCGCGTCTTGCAGCTTTGAAATTTATCACCAGCTGTGAGGTTTATGTGCTGTTGGTTGCATTAGCTCGTTCTGCGTTTGAGGAAGGATTTGATGGAATGTGGGATGGTTCTAGAGGTTTGGAGAATATGTTGGCTGGGAGAGAGGCGGATGGGTTTGCTGTGGTTGTGATAAGATGCAGGGTATGATGGTGCAGGGTTCGGGATTTGGCGTGGGAGTTTTAGGTTATGAAGCTTTTGGTGTTGGAGAGAGTGCTTCAATGGTGGTGATGTGTTTCTGCATGTAGAGAATTTGGTCTTTATCCGTTTGTTTCGAAGAATTGCGAGTGAGTAGACTCCATGGATAATTCCTTAGTGGTGGTCAAAAAGACGGCCCGGCCAGCGTTTGATTTGGAGAAGGAGTTGCAGGGCGAGGGAGAGAATCAGGACGCTGGAAGGGCGGGGAGTTCGTACGAGGATGAGGATGAGGCTGAGGCTTTCGAGAGGCGGGTTTCGCAGCCTCGTGTGGGTTCAGCGTCCTCGTCCTCGTACCCCAACCCGGAGGATGACATAACCCTAGGGCAGTTCATCCTGGACCGCGTGGGTGATGCCTTCAAGGGCCTGTTCCGGAATTCACAGACGATTCTCCGGGTTGATTTGCGGCAGGCATTGCGATATGACGTTTCGCTTCGTCCGCTGCAGAGGACGTCGGGCACAGAGGTTGTTCCGTCACGAAGGGGCAGAGGTAACGGTACCAGTGTGAGGCAGCCCGGTCGGCGTTCTGAGGCTGAGCTTGATGCGGACGCGCAATCCAAGCCCTGGTCTCATGGACTTCAAGGTGGAGGTGCCCGTCTCAAGCTCATGCAGGTCTCTCATCCCTCGCCCATCCTTCCAGTTCCTTTGTCGCTCTTCTCTTTGCATGCTGAGATTCACATGCAAGGAACCTACAGAGATGATTTCGTGGTGATGAGTCTTGCTCGGATTCTTTCTTTCAGTTTCAAACATTCAGTTGGTTTCTTTTTCCTGTTTGTTCTTGGCTCAGATTTGGGAGTTCAAGAATTCCGAGACTGGAGAGGACCGGCTTCCATTGAAGGTCAACTTTGGCTTCGGTGCCAATGTGCTGATGGATCGTGGAGAAGTTGAGCCCAAGCTACGAATTCGAACGCAGAACCTTGCCTTGCATTTCTTCCCTGATCCTTACTTGGAGTTACGAGGGAAATGGCCACTGGCTGACACGAATCTCGCCGTTTGCGCACGTTACAGGTCATTGTCTTCCTAAGCCCTAAACATCACATTGCACTGATGTCTCAACTTCACATTTACTGCATCACTCTGTCATCATCTCAAACCATTCACTGACACTGTCATGGCACCTAATTGTGCAGAGTACCAGTCTCATCCATGAAGACAATCTGGGAATCCCGGAGCGATTTTCGTGTATACCTCTGTCATCGTTCCGGAAGATTATTCCACCTCACTCCTGGAGGTACACATTTTGCACTCCCTCTGCTTTCTTGCACCTGTGTGGCCTATTGAATTGCATCACAAAGTGTCAGATAGTATTACATATTCACGCATTATGATTTCTGTCTGTACCCAATCTTCACCAACTCTATTAACCATTCAATCTGCTGTGAATTGGTCCTGTGCAGGTCTGGAGTTTGAAGATCCCAAGATCCCATTTGGGCAGTTCGGCACCATGCGACTGGCAGCGTCTGTGGATTTCCCTCGCCAGTTACCCTTGCAAGACGGAGAGCCACCTTTCAGGTTTCGGATCATGCGCCTGGGGATCAAGTCTAGAATCATGTGATCACTCCACTGGGCTATTGCACCATGCCCCATTTGCTGTTTCATATTTTTAGACACAACAAAGAGGCTGTAAATTTCATTGTCATTGTGCAATACCATTTTTGCCTCTTTTCACTGCCTGCTTGATGTTTCACCGCCTCTTCCCTGTGCCTGCACTGTTCCTACATGCGCAAGGAGCTGGATGCACAATGAACAGGTGAACTTCTACACCTACACTTGGACTGAGACTCCAAGCATTAGGATTGAATTGCAATTTTCTTGTATATATCATGAGCTACTGAATTGAAAACTGGATTGTTCCTTCTTCCCAATCATTCCCATTCTTTTACCAGCCAATGTTCAAACAGAACACAGACAGTATCAAATGGGAAAATCATACTATGCGAATTATATAGGAAAGTCACCAGCCTTGTGACTTAGCACCCTTGCACTAATCCCAGAGGACTCGAGAAGAGAACTCAATTTGCAATGGAGGTGAAACTCCCAATCACTTTCATTTGGCTTTCATATGAAGCTCCTCACCAGGGGATCATATAAGCTGCTAAGACATGGGCATCACCGTCTGGTTTTACTTATATGTGGGGTACTCTTTGTGGCAAGAACAAGATGTTAATGTAGGCACAATTCGGATTGGGTTTTCTGGAGAAACAAATAAGAACTTTGAGATGTTGGCGTCAACTTGGATATGCATTAAATCAAGTATGGTAAAGTGCATTAGAAGGGTTGTTTAGTCTAGTTTTGTGGGAGAATACCTTAATGTGTACCAAAAAGGAGTAGAATCGCAAGTTTATAATTTTTGGGGCCTAATTGTTTATCCTTTGAAGCAATCATTATTGTTATTAATACAAACCTCTTTTGGAAAGGCATAATAAGGAAAACAATTTTTATTAGTTTCATTGATATTTTGTTGTGGCTACAGTGAATGTTTTTTACTAGTTTTAGTTAGATGTTGGGTTTGGATTCATTTTTATTGAAAGTTAAAATTTTATAACTATGTTCAACTTAGATGAACTATATCAAAATATAAGTAATTCAGATTCTATGAATAAAATTCAATCATATCATATTATTCAAAGAACAATGTATATTTAATCAAAGAAACATACATTTTGTTTATATAGAAATTGGGAAAATTTCAAATTCCATTAAGTTGATGCAATATTTCATGATATTGGTTTAAAGAATCTACTAAACTGATCATATATCGATAAGTAGATGTAAATACTAAAAAGAAGGCACTATTGCTTCTCCATCACACTTTACAATTCCTAATGTGAGGCATTGATGAACGTAGAGGAGGTTCTCCAAGTTGAGGTGTTGTAACCTAAAACCTAGATAATAAAATGATTTGGTATGAGTCAATGCCACTGTTCAGGTGGTGCATGCAAATAGAGGATGTGACCACTCAGCGGTAAGCGAGCCTGGGCTGTGGCAGTCATCCTTACAACCTGCTGGATTCTGTGATGTATTGCAATGCCATGCCACGCTGGCACCTGCCATCCACTGCATGCCAAAGTGAACCCTACTCAGGTCATGGCATGGCATGGCATGGCACAGGCGACAAACATTCATCCCAGAATTGAATGAATCCGACATCACAACAGCACTACTACACTAACTTACTAGTATTCAACTATTCCCTCGCCGCCCACGAACGCCGCAACACTCCATGAAGGCGTCGCCTTCAAGGCTCCCCACAACACCCAAACCAACCCTACATCTACCAAACTCCACGTCAAATCTACAAAATACAAGATATAATCTACTAAGTTCAACGAAAAATCTACCAGAGCCCGCATGGAATGTACAAACTCTCACCTCCAGTGTACCATCGTCACTCTCCCGCCCCGTTCCCGCTATTATCCACTATAAACTCATACATCCCCCCGCACAAACTCATACATCCCCGAACCCCGAAATCAACACCAGTGGAACACCTGACACCTGAAAATCTACCAATTGTGGAGCCCCCTTCCCTTCCCGCCCAGGGTAAAGTCTGGCCTGGCGATGGTGGGCATGGTTTGGAGCGCCATCGCCTGGGGTTGTGGCCGAGTCATGGCAGCCATGGTGCCGTTGTCGTCTTGCGATGGTGGAGCCGACGCCTGCTCTGCTTCCCGATGCACGCCCTGCCGACTCCGTAAGCATCCCCTGCCCCTCCTCGTAGCGCGATTCTCTTAGGTTTTTCTCTTCTAGCTTCTCCCTCAAGCTACACGGAGAGAGAGGGGGGAGAGAGTGAGGCCGGGTTTTGCCAGGTTTTTGCATCCGGGGAAGACGCGTATCCGTCACGGGATTGCTCGTTTTCTGCACTGCTAGGGTTGATTGGAACGGAATTCTGGAGCTTTCTTAGGGGTGGAATGTGGTGGAGCTAGGTGTTGTGTTGAGGAGATTTAGATTGGAGTTACGAGGTTTGTGTGCTTCGGGTGGTTTTTACACGGAGTTGGAGGGAGTAGTAGGTCACTGGTGATTGAGAGCAGTTTGTGGCGGATGGAGTGTTGAGCTGTGTATGCGGTGGAGGCGACCATGAGATTTTTCTGTTGAGGAGATGGAGGTTGTAGCTGGAAGGTTTGTGCGGTTCGGGTGATTTTGGCAGAGAGTTGGAGAGAGTGTTGGAGAGGAGTAGCTGATTGCGTACAGGATTGGGAGGGAATTGCGGCGGATGGATTGGTGAGCTTCTTAGGGCTTGGATGGAGTGGAGGCTGCGACGAGTGTGTTTTGTCGAAGGGAGTGAGTGTGCTCAATGGGAGCTTGCGGACAGAATTGGGAGAGGTCTGGAGGGATTAGTAGCGGCAATGCAACGTTTGGAGGATTTGTGGTTTTGCATTTTGTAGTGTTTGAGTTCGGTAGGGAGAGGAGAGGTTTTGGGAGGGTTTCGCTTCCGGAGACGACGAATCTGTGGGGTGATATGTTCCAGGGCCAGTTGAGAGCAAATTGTGGCAGTGTTTTGGAAATTTAGGTCTGGAATGTAGACGATGCCTGTAGTGCGTTAAGGGAAGGAAGCTTTTGAGCTTCAGCTTTGAGTGCTTCAGGTGTTTTCGGAGTTGGAGAGGGTTTCTGAGAGATTAGTGGTGGCAATGGTGTGAATGGAAGGTTATTTGGAGGGTAGAATCGACTGACATTTGGAGATTTTGTAGTTTGCGTTTCGCATTTTACGGAGAGTGATTGTGCCAGCAGCATTGGTTGTTAATCTTGCAACTGAAGGTTGATGTATGTCAGTCTTTTCAGTGAATCTTTCTTGTTAGATGTAGTAATTAGTTGCGCCGAACGATGGCGCCGTAACGTGTAGATTGTTACGTTTTTGGTTTATTTAAACGGATGAATAGGATTGAAGGCATGGGCTGAGATGCGCTGGACGTCTAGTTGTTAAGTTTTCGAAGCATGCGCTATCTGGTGGATAATTATTTTAATGTTTTCCACATTGTAGCTCAGTAGTAACTTGCGGAGAGCAGGAATAGTCTATGCTTGTTGTCTACAAATAAGTTAATTTATAGTTTTGGTCCAGCTTCGGCCATCGACCCTCGCATGTACGATAGTACTACACTCGTCGCTTGTAATGTGTAATTCTTTGACTGCTTGTTGCCTTGAAAACTGTTCGAATTTTATATGCCCATCGGTGGCATACTTCCACTGTTGCGTTACCTGACTTTCGTGCTGACCGAGTGTCTTTTTGTTAAGAATTTGATGTCGTTGCCACGAACCTGAACTGTTACATCTAGTTAAGTGGTTCATCGAATTACTCCGTCTGCTGCTCCCTGCACAATTTTACATGTAACAGGCCTTTCTTTGGATATGCTCTATCATTCGAAGGGATGTTTGTTTGGATTTTTTACGGAGAGTATTTATCTTGAGTTTGAACGTTTATACAGAGTTAGACGAAATTTTGTACACACTCGATCCAAACAAATACACCTGGAGAGAGTTTCAATTCTGAAAATCTGGATAGCGAGAGTCTGAATCCGATTTGTTGGAGTTGAAGGTTCTGATTTGGTTTTGATTTTTTGGGAAACTACTGAGATATATGAGCACTCGTACTTTTGGCGCTTCGAAGCAATTTTTAGAGTACTTGAGTAACATAACGTACTTTTGCAGTTCTTTCGTGAGGATGGACTGGAACCGGAGCGCGGATCGGCTATGAAGCGGTATACTGTGCGATGTTCGTTCCGAGTAGCGCTGATTTATACCCAAGTTGAGCCCTGTTAGTGAAGGATACGCTGCGATAGCAAATCTAGCAGCTAACCACATTTACGATGGAAATTTACACAAGAAGTAA
Source organism: Ceratodon purpureus (assembly GCA_014871385.1). Classification (NCBI taxonomy): domain Eukaryota; kingdom Viridiplantae; phylum Streptophyta; class Bryopsida; order Pseudoditrichales; family Ditrichaceae; genus Ceratodon; species Ceratodon purpureus. Next base: position 7,592,440 of record CM026428.1, on the reverse strand, counting down.
GAAAGCGAAAGTGACCGAGAAGGGTGATCTTTCTATCTACAATTACGAATTTGATTTGGAAAAGGAACAAGTCCCTTCCAACACCTACAAGTCCGGATCGAACAATATCTCCCACACTTGTAAGTTTTGTTCTGTTCTCTGATTTCATTGATTTTTGAGAGCGCTTGCTATCTGCACTGTTTATATAGTCGTTTTTGAGAGCGAAGGTTATCTACACCATTGATCTAACTTCAGTCAATTTGTTTCTTGATGCCAGACCATAGAAAAGGAAAACTGCCCGTAACAACTTCTGGTCCAAGTTCTAAGAGGGAAGTGCTGCAATCTATCCTTGAAATATCAAGAGACGAGAATCAGGTACGAATCTATTCATGACTACTTGGAGACGAGAATGCCAATGTACGTTTTTAACTATATAGTAGGATCGTCTTCAGGATCCTAATGCTACGAAGTTGCAAAATTTGGCATGTGATATTCAATTATTGACCATGTTCAGCCAGTGCCTTTGATATCTCTTAATCAGCCGATCATTCGATGTAAACTGGTTTTCTGTCGCAGGTCAGCACTTCAGGCTACAATTCAAGTCAAAAGATGACTAGGAGTAAAGACAAACCGCTATACTCCAATCAGATTGTTGTAAATGCTTCTCGTGCAAGGCTTAATCAACACTATGGGAGGTTTTTGACCGTGATTTTCTCGGCCAAGCATATTGAAGTGAAGAAATCAAAGGACATTTTGGCATGCAAGTGGGATCGGAAAGACCTTTGTGCAATGAAAAGCTTCTACAATTTTTTCCCTGAAAATGTAAGTATTTGTATGATGAGATTAGATGCATTTGGGTGCTAGTCGTTAGAGAAATCATATGTTAATTGAACCTTGACCACAGTATATGTTCCAATGATGTAAATGTTGGATATTTTTGCAGGCACTTTGTTGAATTAGTATGTTCCTTCTAGTGGCTTATTTGTCACATCCTTTGATCACCTCGTGCTTCTTTCTGACTTCGCAGTATTTTTGCAGGCAAAAAACTCAGATGGAAAGGCACTTGTTGTCTTAATACTGCACAATCGGAGAGTTTTTAAACCGCAATGTTCTGGTGGTAACTGCACTATTTCTAGCGGTTAGTGCTCTGAACGTTTACTCTGAATTCTGTATCGATTTTGTGATAAGATACCTGCACGGAATACTGCTTCCGGAGTTGAAAATGCTGAGATAGACATATTGTGTAATGTGGTGAAAGTGTTGAGCAAGCAAGCTGGCTGATTTGTTCAGAAGATTTGTGTGCTAGTCTTCTCCACTACTATCCTGTCTTCTCCACTGCCTTGTTTGTATTGCAGTGCTTCTCTTACTTGCTTGTGTATCCATGCGAAGAGCATGTCTGTATCTGTAGGATCATTCTAGCTATATCTTATTTAGTCATCGGCAGAGTACATCAATGATGTTCAAAAGTTAATCATTTTTCTGATTTGGTTTTGTGTAGATTTGACGCAAACACTTGTGCTGGAGATTGGGAACGAAGAGTGGAGAGACCAGCAAAAAGAGCTCTTCCAATTGTGCCCGGCTTACCAAGATGTCTGGAAACGAATTGAGGGGTATGTCTATTTTAGAATCATCTGCAAATCTCATCAATTTTAGGTAGGGCATGTTCCTGAATGCTTTCAAACCTTGTTTAAGCAAGACACAAGCACGACCGTCTTGTATGGAAACTACCCCCATACTCGTTATCTGGGAATCACGTTCCTGCTCTCCAGCTTATTCCGACTTGGAATGAGTTATTTGCGCTTGAGATGTGTATTTTAGAATATTTCCTTATGACAACTTATGCTGTTTTTCTCGATTTTTTTCAGTGAAGAATACAAGTTCTACAAAGGAAAACTATCAAGACATGCCCTTGGAGAACTTTCAATTAACGGGAATCTTGCAAGGTAATTTATCTATTTTGAGTTTCATCATGATTTCCTCAGTCCCAGTTGTAATTAAATTGCTCAAGGTGTGTTTAACACATTTTTCCACAAACCCTTTCTTGGTGTTGTTACTCAACAATAGTTTAACGCCTCCAGTACGGTTTAATTACATTAACTACCTCGTGGATTGTATCCTAACGATGTACCTGTGTATTGACAGGGATATTGAGCTAGAAATAATCCCAGAAACGTCCTCACCTCCAGCTAGGTCAGCAGCGTGTTCAAATTTGTGCTGGCAATTTATACAAGAATGTTAGGCGTGACTTTCCAAAGCACAAGACTTCATCAATTTTAGAAGTTTTGGGGCCTAAATTGTTCAAGTTTAGAGTAAATTTTAACTGATTTTTCTGGTCTTTTGTTGGTGACAGGCTTAATCAAGAGGCGCTCACTTTTGAAACACTGGTCTACCCTCTCGGTGACCCAGATGCTGTCACAATCACGTCAAAGGATGTGGAGATACTACGACCAATGGGATTCTTAAATGATACCATCATTGACTTCTATGTTAAGTGAGTTTAGATTTCAAATAAGGATGTTCTTACAGTATTGGATATTAAGTGCTGTGAATTCGTAGTACAATCTTTGTTGTCGCAAGCACCTTTGATTGAAATTGTCTCAGCCTTCATTTGTAGATGCGTAATATTTGGCTTCTCTTATTCTCTTGTCTCAGAGTTTTAGTATCCCTTCCTCGCTTATTGCAGATATTTGCAAACCAATCTCCCCGTCAAGGACAAAGAAAGATTTTATTTCTTCAACAGCTTTTTCTTTAGAAAGCTTGTCGATTCTAGTAAAAAATACACTGGCCCTGACAAAGCCAAGGTCGTTTATGAGCGAGTACGAAAGTGGACTCGCAAGGTGTCCTTGTTTGAGAAGGACTATATTTTCATTCCCGTCAATCAAAGGTTCCATCACCATCTCTTTTATCTTTCATTCTATTATACTCGATTTTTTTCGGACGTGTGCAAGTCTTGTTAACTCTTCATAAATTCACTTATTTAAAATTTAATGAATAGGCAGGTGTGAAAGAGATTCTTGGTCTAAGCTTCTGTTTAATGATAACAAATGGTGTCTATTTCATGTCATTCAGGGTGCACATGTTTGGTTCTCATTTTGTGAACATTCTATTTTGGAATTGCAGTTTGCATTGGAGTCTCGTCATCGTGTGCCATCTCGGTAGTCTTGGAAGATCATCTGGTAAGTAGCTCTCCCTTGTTGATTCTTGGATTTCATCTTTTTTTCTGAATGTGGATTTGGTTTTGGGCGTTTATGAATGGATTCGAAATGTCTTTTTTAGAGGAAGGCACTGATACCTGCTCATGTTGCCTTACAGATAAACGCAGGGGAACGCCTTGTATTTTGCATCTGGATTCCATGGAAGGCAGTCATGACAGTATTGAAGAGCACATTCGAAAGTAAGTCAATGGAAGTAGTATTTATCATTATTTCAATTTTGTGATCTATCAAGTCTTGACCTAGTTGTTCCTACTAATTTCTCTTATATATGTCAAATGCAGCTATATCTTACAAGCATGGAAAGAAGGACATCCAAATTCAGGAAATGACTCTTCTGAATCAATTTTATCAGAGATGATGTACATAGAAGCCACGGTACGCCAATGTGTGATAAATGAATTTCTTGGTTTCTTGATAATTCGAATTTGTGCTTCAATTAATAGTACAAAAGTTGTGACGTCCCTCTGCTTGATGCTTTAAGTATGCTGATTTTCTGCTGGTGTCATTTTCAGGTCCCGCAACAAATGAATCACTGTGACTGTGGAAGTTATCTGTTGCATTTTGTTGAACTATTTCTGAAGAAAGCTCCTCAGTATTTCAGCCTTGCTGCAAGCGAAGGGTTTCCATACTTTGTGAGTGGATTGTATTGCTCTGAATCGTTCCTTGTAGTCCTGCCTTTAAAACAGGTGTCGGAAATTTGGAAACCTAATAAATCTGCTAGATTAAGTCTTCCTAGAGCAATAGATATCTTTGCAGCGTTTGGTTACAAGATGACTATTGGCTTAGCACTGTTTAGATGCTTTACTCTTCTCTGCTGGATGTTTCCTGGCGGGCTGACAGAGTGGAACTTTTTTTTTTTTTTGAATGTGTCAGCTTACAAGAAACTGGTTTAGACCATCTGAAGCGTCTGCAAAGCGCAATGCAATCCGAAACCTGCTCATAAAACTCCATCAGGATTCACTTTCAGGTGCTACTGATAGGCAAGCCACTCCATTACTGGAGCAAGCTGCACTATCATCTACCTCAGAAGAGTCAGGAGACGCAAATGAGTTGCTCCTCATTGAAGAGGATGATGTTTGCATTTCATCTGCTACTAAAGCCATCCATTCTAACCTCGTGGCGACACTTCGTCGACAAATTATTGAAGAATCGGTAGGTTCTGGGAAGCGGGCAGGGTCTACGGAAGCAGGCCCTGCTGTTCAAACTCCCTTGATAGTAGATCTTTTTAGTGATGATGAAGCTAATGAAGCTTCGCCATCAGAAGAAGATTGGCACATGCGGGATGCTAAGGAAGACAAGTTATGTCCTTCGTCCTCCAGCTTCTCAGCCCGTGGACACAGCTCTAATCCATTTTCGTCGTCTTTATCCTCCGGGGATATTCCAGGAGTTACTAGTAGTTCTGAGGTAGTAAGCTATGGTGACTCAGTAAGATGTTCGTCTTCAGCAGTTGGCCTTAATTCATCGTCCATTGACAACGACGATGATTTTTCAAAGAGAAAACTCGGTAGTGACTGAAGCATATCCTGGTGAAGATCCTGGTGTAAATTAGAAGCAGAGTAGCCTTGGAGACCAAGAATCAATTAGCATGCTAATCAGGTCCAAGGCTTCATCAAGCATGAGGGAGTACGGTGAATTTCAGGCAAGGTGTTAAAATTCATTCATCCGGAGCACAATCTTATAGCTATATTCTAGCGTCTTGCCATTCCCTCGAGATGTACATGAGCTACAGTCGCTTTTCTGCTGCACGATGTATAGAAAATTTTGCCTCTGCGTCTGAACTTTGATGTCGGTTGCTATGACATCGAAACTGTGTTTATCACGTTCCCTTCTAATAATTCCAGTAACTTCGCATGTCAGTACTGTACATAAGCAGACACTGGTAGACAATCCTTTCCAGTAGATTAGGGGCAGTCAGAACTGGGTAACTTAAACTGGGAGTACCAGTTTGTAAAGCGGAGACAGCTCAATTGAAATCCATATCCTGTGACCCCAAATTTCTGATTAGGGGTCAGCAACATTGACCCACAACATTGAGTAACTTTTGTATGAAGATGGGGATGGGCTCCATTAGTATTGATTTTAAATGATTTCACTTGTGTTGAGGAAAGAAAGAACCTTGTAATTTTTACACTCTAGGCTTAAAGTTGAAGGTGAAATGTACTTGGTGGATCAAATGCGATCTAGTTCAATGTGTTCTCTAAAATTAATGTGAACTTTTTCTTTCAATAGTAAGTTTCTTGAGATTTTGTATTTTTTTTATTAGTGAGCAGAATTTTGTATTCACTAATACTCATTTGTTAAAAAAGTGGATTAGTGATTTAAGATGCCTACATGGTGCATGTGCTCTAATTAAGTAGGCCAAACACCATAGCATAAAGTACATACTATAATTCTAAATATGAATGAAGTAAAGAATAAGGTGATAGTAATCACTTTTTTGTCCAATAGATATACTGTATATGTGGATTAACTGTGCATTTGACTTAGTCATTTGGCATAAATTATAGAACATGGTGACCCTAAAATGATTATTCACAAAAGGTTTAGTAAACTATTCATGTTTACAATAAAACATGATGGTGCTAAAATAGGGAACTTTACCGAATCTTTGCAACTCATAGTAAAATTCTTAGTTCTCACCACGTAACCTCTAACCTTTACATACAACTTCAATACATCTAAATGATCTCACTATTCAAACAAGTGGATCAAACATCCACTTGATGTGATATGTATTAATAAATATAGGCTATAAAGTAAGTTGTTGTGAAATCGCCAGTATTATGAAATGGCTCCAATGTACTACTGTAACTCATTTTAGGGCGGAAATGTAGGCGACTAGTACATTTCTTATTGTTTTAGGTTACAAACAAATAAGGAATGTACTTGTCACCTACATTTTTGTCTTAAAATGAGCTACAGTAGTACATTGGAGCCATTTCATAACACTAGCGATTTTGGATGGTCCTACCTTAGACCTTATAAAATCTCATTATTTTTTGGACAATAGATGGTTGTTTACCAGCCTTCTCAGATAATCAGAAGTTACATTTTCCACACTATTGGTCATTTCATAAACATAAAGTACTGTTCTAAATCAGCTCAATGCAAATTAATCTAAATGATCAGTATTGTGAACCACTGACCAGCGTGGTTTCTGTGCACAGGTGACTCAACAGACAATCGCATAAGATAATATCCATCTCATGTTTATCTCTCGTGGAGGTCCATCAAGTTTCTATCAACAGTAACGTGGTGAAAAGCAAGACGTACACATTATGTACACACCATGGCACTTGCTTAGGCTTCAGTACTACTCCTACATTAAAATACTAACCCACCAGTAAAGAATTTCCATAGAAAAATGCAACTTTCCCCTCACTCAAGAAAGGCTACATGCCAAAACCTGCAAGTTACACTGTTCCAGAATCGGATTTTATGACTCCATGTGCGCATCCTCAGTACAGGATTGTCTACCGACGAGCCGCTTTTCAAGCCTCGTGGGGACCTCGAGGGTCAAAAGTCTCTCCCCTCTTGTGTTTAAATACACAAATCAATTCAAAAGTCTCTTGTTGGAGATTAAGATAGCATTAAAACCAGTGACCAAGCTTTTCCATACCAGTTGCTATATACCGTAAGTTGACAAGTTAGTTCATCGGCTGTCAAACCAAATGGAAGGGTGATCACTGATTCTGAGTCATTAGTTAAACCTGAATAACTTGATGTGGTTTATGACTGTTAAGCACAGACTGCAAGTGCCGTCCCTGAAACTACTTCACCTCTGTTAACCCTCGGTGTCTGAGGAGGTGGGAATTGCCGAGCTAAATGCCACCTTGCTAATAGTTTCTACCTCAGTTAAAACCCAAATTTGGGCTGCAACTTGCACCTTGACCAGGGTTGATTAATCATCAACTTCCCTGTTATGCAATAATCGTGTATGAGTAATCAGTGAGTACGAATGTGCAAGCGCATAAGGTATACACACCTATGACCGATCACTTAAGCATTTCAGCATAGTAAATCTTGGGTTTTCAATAAGGAGTTGTTTTTCGTGCGTAGTATCATAAGGTTCATGAAGAATGAGCATTTTTTCAAAATTAATTCAGTAAAATTCAAATTACTACAAATTTTTTTGTCCAAAAGTGGCACTTACCCATGGCTGACATATAGGTGTACCAATGACCGACCATACTCAAATTAGTGAACAACAACATGTCCATAACACTCACAGAGGCATTCTATTGGAGGATGCATCCTAAATCTACTGTTCATCGATTATCCTTTACTGGTTTCTCATTGCTCTGGAATGGGGGAGCCTACATATCCGTCATGGGTAAGTGATCCCTCATGGGTGTGTATACCTTATTCGAAATGAATTTGTATCAATGACCATTCCGTTTTTGACCACGCACTAAGGTATTCCACTGTTGAACGGTGCTGCTCCTTGCTAACCCTTCCTCAGCTCAGCTTCTCCCTTGTGCGGTCAGTGCGGTGAGCGGAAGCGAGGTAGGCTGTGTCCAAGTTGAGGTAGTCCTCGTGAGGAGCGACACTGGTAACGTGTTTTTGTTTGTCCTTTCGGAAACCAGACACACGTCAGGAGTGACATGATGCAATTTAAAGTTGAGCTCAACCACTTCGATCCTAACGTGGACACGTTCTTTCCTTGCTCCAGTCCTTTCGTATGTCGATACTCTTGACCTCGAATGGATCTCTTCCTCATTTTCCAACACACTGTAGAGCGCTGAACTCACAGGCCGCACACGGGATGATGATCGGTAGTTCTGGGGTGGGAGCCTGACTCACTTACATGTAAATAATTGGAATCAGGTTCCTGATTATGAATAATGGAAGGGTGGAGGTGATGAATTTTGTAGGCGTTCCTAACGAGGCGGCTGAGGAAACGGGAACAGCGAGTCAACGCACGACCTGCCTCAGACCAGCCCTCGTTCTCGCAAAGCTCTCCTCCGCTTGGACAATGCCGACTGACTGCTGGAGCCAGGGACGTTAGGATCCCAGGAAGGGTGAATCAGTTGGGTGCCTTCACCACTTCTCTTTTTCTTCTTCTCTCCCATCTCAGCATTGCCATTTCTCCTCCAAGTCCCAACTCACTCCTGCATTCTGAATCTGCTCTTTTGAAACATCAGATAACTCATTGCTATATAGCTCGTTTAGGAGTGTGTTCAATTCAATCAACTTCTGGGATTTAGCTATATTTTTTGCTCTAGTTTCTTTTATTGGGAGTACTTGAGTTGAGATTCTGTCCTGCTTGAGCTTGCTTGAACAGCGGTTTTGGATCTCCTTGCAGAACCGTTGTTTTGGGAATACGCGCTGGTTGGAAGTTTGGGGGACGTCCTTGTGAGCGTTTCGAATGGGTCCTCTTTGTCAGTCCGTCGCGAAGTTGATTAGGAATTGTTGCAGTGTTCTCGACTAGGGATTTGCTTTAAATCGGGCCCACTCTTATTTTACTAGCAAAATGGCGTTGTAGCAGCAAACATGGTCATGAGTGTAGGGTCAGTTGAGTTTTGAGGTTCAGCACTTTGTTTCCTCAGGTATCAAATTCAATGGCCAGAGCGGCGTCTCTCTTCTCGTTGTCACTTCTCCTTTGCCTTATGCCTCTCGTCGCAGGGTACTCAATTAGTACGCTACTTGAAACGACGGTCCCACTTGCTGGGGATGGGCATAGTAATGGAGGCGCATCGAATGGGAGAGAGCTGTACTATTTCAGTCTGAAGCACAGGGACGCCCCAAACTCGCCGTTCCTGCAGCGGTACAGTAGCAGACATGAGCTTTTGCAGACCGTGTTGCAGCGAGATGAGGAGAGGGCGAAGAGCTTTCTGGAGCACATCGTGCAACGACGGGCGAGGCAAGCCACAGGAATGGTGACAGAGAAGGGATTCGTAGCTATGGACTCCGGCTCACCTCCAGATCCTCGCTCGCAGCAGACTGGGGATGCAGGAGTGCTACTACCACCAGCGGGTGCGGGAGAGTACTACACGGAGCTTTACGTGGGGACGCCGCGGCAGCTGCAAGTGGCTATGGTGGACTTAGGAAGCGACGTAGTGTGGCTGGGGGAGGCACCCAGCAGGCTCCAGAAGCGGAGAATCGACGGAGACGCCGTCAACTCACACTTCTACCCTTCGTCGTCCTCTTCCTTCACTCCAATCCCGGCTCGCTCCGAGCCTTGCCTCACAGTTGACGGAATCCACGTCTGCGGCAACGCAAAATCCTGCCGAGTGCTGGTCGGAACAGAGGACCACTACACCGGAGCTCTAGAATTCGCCTACGAAGACATCCGGCTGAACAGAACACACCACCACAAGGGCAGCGTGATGGCCAACATCATGATCACCATATCGAAAACCCCCATCCCGACAGGCGGAGTGCTAGGACTCGGACTCGGGAAAACCTCCTTCGCAACGCAGATGGGCTCAAACCACATCGCCAACAAGTTCGCCTACTGCTTGTCCGACACCGACGAGCCCTCCGGAAGCTCCCTAGTCTTCAACGCGGGGGAAGACGACCCCCACCTCGAGTTCACGCCCCTGGTCACCCACCCGCACATCACCACATTCCACTTCGTCAACCTCATAGCAATCACGGTGAACAACATCAAGCTACCCATCCCAAGCAAGGTACTTCAACTCCACAACCAGGGCGAGGGCGGCACGATCATCGACATGAGCACCAGATTCTCCCGATTCCCGAAGAGCGCCTTCGACCACATCATGAAAGCCTTCAAATCACACATCGATCTCCCGACCATTCTAGTCCCAGGCTTCCATCTCTGCTACAGCATGGCGAACTCCGACATCCTCCGGGTCCCATCTCTAACACTAGTGTTTCAGAACAATGCCAGGATGAGGCTCCCCATGGAAAACTTATTCGTGTCTGCGAGTGAGCAGGGCGATGTCATGTGCTTGGCCATGGTGCCCACCAGCCCTGGCACTCCCACTGTCATCGGCAGTACTCAGCAGCAGAACTTCCTCATGGTTGTCGACCGAGGCAGGTCTCGAGTGGGCTTCGCTCCTCGGCAATGCGCTTCGCTGCCCAACTTGTGACTGATCGATGATCCGAGGCTCTAGATTATGAGTTTTGTTCTCTAGATTATGAGTTTGATTCTCTAGATTATGAGGTGAATCGTCGTTTCGTATTTGTACATATTTAGTGATGACTGGCTGATCGGCTGCACTTGAATCTTGCACATTATTAAAGATTACAACCAATTTTTGAGTCCATGTTGGTGTCATTGACGGAGTTGAGTTGTGAGTTTTGTTGATGGTGGGTGAGTTTTCGACTGCATTTCTAGTTTTGAACCGTTGCAGAATAGTGCGCATTTGAAGAGTTTAGTGGCAGATGTTGTAGCTGAAATGTAAGTTGGCTGAATTGTGTCACTGTCGTTGGAAATTAAATATGCAATGCCAAGTGATACATGTTCTTCAAGGCGACCGACCACTTATATTGTGTTAATGCTCAAGTGTTTGATCTCTAATCTGCCATCTGGACCGAGGTGGGGTTTTTGAATTATTGGGTAGGCTGATGCCAATTTTGATTGGGAACTTTTAAGGATGAGGGAAGGTCGTTGCTCTATGAGAGTATCACCTTATTTTTTATTTTATGCTTTATTTTTTATTTTTGAAGCAAATGGTAACTTTATTCCATAGCCTGGAGACAAAAATAACAACACCGCATTACAACCAAGTAAGCACTTATCACCTTATTTTAACACGAGACCTCTTAAAAAAAAGTTGTCTTGTCATGGTCATTTTTCCTCAATGTTAGGTAGTTTTAATTTTTTTGTTACATCTCTTTACTAGCTTTTTCATTTGGTTTTCAAGTAGCTTCTTTAAGATGGTCAAAAAAATACCCAGTCCATAGTACGGAAGATTTATTCCATGAAGGATCAAAGCTCTCCCACCTTTTTTGAAGAAGAATGAAAAAAAGTAGAAATTTTGTTTTTCTTTTATTTCATCTTCAAGAATAGGCATAATCCATTAATTTGACCACATGAATTCTAATCTCACAAAAAATTGAATTAAAATAAAATAAAATGTGTATTAGCAATAACATGGGCCTTTGTCCATTTCACAATTTTTCCCACAATGTTGTATCCTTTTCTTACCTCTAAAATTTAGCATACAAGACACTAGCATCAAACACCATACTTGTATAGAATTTAGACCTTGTATAGTAAAAATTTGACACCAAATGACATATTTGGGTAGAATAGGAAAAAAATATATATATTTACTTCAGACTCTATGATATTTCAATCCATGTAGTCAAATTTAAAACTTTCATGCACAATCTTTTAGTAGACTTAATAGATCTTTTAAAAAGATCCTACAGTAGAAGATGCAAAGCTTTCACTCCAGGCAGTCACCTATCACTAAAACCTAGAATCATGTACGTTTGAAGCACGTTGCCTCTGAAGACCTCAGCTGGGACCCTAGAATTCAACTTTTGCATATACTATTCCACGATTATTCATTTGAGTTGACCAAGAGCCAAACAGATGACCCACACAACAAGAAGAGAAATGTAAATTACCAAACCGGACTGTATTTAGATCGTTATTTGTAGAACAAAGAATCCCACAGCAGCCCATGCGGCACGGGGATGGTGTCAGCAAATTGACTAGTTGAGACTAACATATGTCTGATACTACTATTGAAATTGATGACCATCCATGTTCCAGTAAGAGGCAAATAAATACCACCTTCAGTTGTTTCTAAGTTACAATACACCTCCAAGACTAAACCTGAAATTATAAGCACAATGATTCCTGTGCTCTGTTGGCATCCTCCAAGAGCATTAAATAAAGACCCAACTGCCACATTTCCGTCTTCAACCGGCGCCCACTTCTTGGATTAAAAGAAGAATCTGTACACTCAAAACTGGGCCGTCGATTCTGACTCACTTCTCATTCTCAGTGATCTCTATTCGGATCTACATGGTTCCTATCAGCTAGCAACTTGTTGACGATGAATACCAAAAAAATCTTTCGAACCATTCACTGACGACTTAGTCGAATGTCCATTCACTAAACCGTCAGTAAAAGGTCCCCCTCGAAGCTCCGCTCTCAAATCCATAAGCAAGCGGCCAAGATGATTGAGACCAACACCATTTTTCGAAGCACCCCAAAAGGAATCATTCTGGGAAGATTCTACCAAGACTGACCCTTCAGTAGATAAAAGAAATGACTTCAATGCAGGATAAGCCAGGAACTTAGCTTCGAGAGCAGTGCGAATGACTTGCAACTTTACAATATCCCAGTCCTTTCGAACTAAGTCAGGTCTCTGCCTTGACAACGCTTCTCCAAGCCTAGCAGCTTCTTCAGGACACTCGGTCGCTTGAATTTCAGCTTTACATTGAACTGCCAGAGGATCGTTCACGCCTGCAAACTTCGAAGCCTGGTAGTAGTGTTCTACACTGCTCCACACCACGGACTTGCCGTCGCAATCAGGTAGAGTAATAGGGTGGTAAGAGCGATTCGAAAGAGCACCATACCGATCCCATGGTTTATTGAATCGGATGACTGATGGCTTGCTCGCTACCTCTGCAAAATCTGCCCCGGATGTGGATGTCAATTCATCATTGCCGCTAAGAGAAACACCTGGAATCGGTTGCAGATACCCAGTGACCAGCATATCAGGTCCAGTCTGTTCGAAGGTGACATCGGACAGCTTCAAAGCCTGCGTCATCTGCACCATTCCAAGCTCTCCCACAGGGGTTGGAGCCTTGAGCCCTCCTACGATCTTCGGAGCGATAAACGCCAAGACCTTATGAATTACACTTCCTTGAATAGCAGGGGCTGATAGCGTGCCCCCGCACTCCCACAGAACCGAAAGATACCCTCGCAAATAACAATGCTCCATGACCGCCCGAGGACTCAGAAAATCAAATTCCACTACCTCCACCCCTCTGGAAGCCAAATACTTCTGAAACTCCTGATTAGCACCCTTCTGCGTCATAACAATAGTATGAACCTTCGAGACATCCCACAAATTGGCCTCCCGCGGCAGATCCAACGCGCGCGACATAACAATCCGGTCCGGCTGATGCCCGCCCTCCTGCCGCGTCGTCAAGCTCGGATTATCACTCCGCACAGTATTCCCTCCAACAATCACCGCATCACTCTCCGCCCTCGTCCTAAACACGCGCTCCCGCGACACCGCGCTCGACACCCACGCCGCATGCCCGCTACTCGCCGCAATCTTCCCGTCCAACGTCATCGCGTACTTCAACGTCGACATGGGCAGATTATGCCGCGCCCTGTACAACAACGGCGCATTCGCGAACTCGCACGCCTTCAACGCGGCCGCAATCGCGCCCCCGTCCCCGAAACCCTCCCCCCCGACCTCCACCCGCGCGCCCGCGCGCCGCAGCGCCGCAATCGCCTTCCCTCGGAAATGCGGCAGCGGGTGGCGCATCCCGATCACCACCCGCTCCACCCCGCCCCGCACGAGCGCGGCCACCGCCGCGTCATCCCCGTCGCAGTCCCCCGGCTCCAAATTCAGAAACGCCGTCGCCCCCCGCGCATGCTCCCCCGCCTCCTCCACCGCCTGCAGCTCCGCCGACCTCGCCCCCTCCCCGTACAACCCCCCGCCCCCCACGATCCTCCTCCCCCGCACTATCACGCACCCCGCCTTCGGATGCGGCGCCGTCGCCCCACTGCTCCTCTCCGCCCACTCCACCGCCTTCATCATATGCCCCGCATCCTCCATCCCCCCCCTCACCACCCCCACTCCCCCCCCTAACCCCACCACCCCCGCCATCCCCCCAAACCCTAGCCCCTCTCCCCTACAACCTCAATCCCACCAAACCAAACTCACAACATCAAATCAAATTCACAACATCGAATTGTGTCCCAGCAGACTCTCACATGGCGTGCCGAGAATGTGGAGCGAGACGAGGAGCATGGCGATGACTGCAGTGGACGCAACGCGAAGTGCATTAGATGTGTGTTTGGGGAATTGACGTCGGGTGTTGCTGCTGCTGCTGCGCAGTCAGTTTGGCGATGGTGGTTGCATCCAAGTGGCTGCAGCTTCTGCCGAACTTGCTTGCGGAGCTCACTTCGCTTCGCTACGTCACATGGAGGTTTTGATCCGTCCTTGTACTTGCCCCGGGTTTCCTGTTTTTCCAACTGTGCTCTTCTTTTCAGGCGCAAATAATTGGGAGGAGATGGGAGTGACTATCTAAAACCAATATAAATAATATATAAATAATATGTAAAGGATGAGTTGAGAAACACCTGGGTTACACCTTGATTTGGGTGTTTGGGTGAGGGTCTGGCAGTTTCTGAGAGAGTTAATTTGATTTTAATGTGCTTTAATTTTATTTTATTTTATTTTAAAAGTACATGTTTGATATTAGATTTTGAATTGACTTTTAAATAATTGTATTACAATATGATATTTATACAGATAGTAATAACTAATGAAATCTATTTAAAACTGTATCTAATAATTAATCAAATCTATTTAAAACTGCATCTAGGATATTATTTTCTAGTGCCTTGGTTATCATAGATCATGTTCTGGTTTGTTTTCTTTTGTCTTTTTCTTCGATTTCACGTAACATTGTAGGATGTAGAACGTTTAATTCAAGTGTTTTGTTTGGAAGCAAACTGAGATGTTTCTTTGGATGGGAGATTGAGATGTCGACGCTTCATTTTGCTTTGCCTTGTTAAGATTATAACAATGTTTTAGTACTTCAACAAAGTTTGTAATTACTACTTTTCCATCCAAATACTCGTTATCATCAACTTCAATACATGATCTTGATACCCCTTTTTCATATGGTTTATTGTCTCCATGGATCTCATCCATCACTTTATTGTTGACATCAAAAATAGATTTTATAAATTTGTATGATATACTTTGGGTGGAAACCTGTGAAATGTTTAAAGATCTCAGTTGAGACACATTTGTATGAATAATATCATTATTTATAATTTTTTGATTTTTCTTCAAATTTACTTTATCAGCAGTTTTATTAGTAAAATCATTATTTGTAATTTTTTGTTTTTTCTTCAATTTTATTCATCAGCAGTTGTATCAATATTATCATTATCTGTAATTATTTTTCTTTTCTTTGAATGTTTACTTTCAACAATATGTGGAAATTTTAATGTTTTGTCAAATATAATTGGATTCGTAGAATCCATCAAACACTTAAGAGAACAATATTTGAATTGTTCATGATAGGTTTCTTTTGTTTTACAAGTATAACATGGATGTTTTGGTCGAGGTTTGCATTCTTCAGGTTTTGCTAAAAAATAATGAAGATTACCGTTCCATGTATGAGTTGACACTTCAAATAAAGCTTTTTGGAATGGTACAAGATTTGGTTCGATTTCGGGTTTACAATGGTCTTGTAAAATCCAAGCTTTAATAGAAGGCCTCCCTGATGCTTTAAATACTTGTATACTTTGATGATTGGAGTGTAATTTACAATGCTCAATGCACTTTTCACACAATTTTGCCTTTTTACAATCTATACAATAATATTTTGCCAAATTTTGATTACATGCACTACATGGATAATTAGTGTATTCTGTTATGTCATTGCACAGCAAAGATAACCATGTTGGTAAAGTATCACAAAGATCCACCTCGTTATCATCCATTTTGATTATGTATATTCAAAATATATTTATAATTAACGGAAAAAATTGAATGTAAATACAAAAAATACAATTAAGATTTAATGATCACTTGCATTCATTCACACTTATATAATGGCTTGTAAATTAAAAGTACAAATGTTACAAAACAAAAGTTCATAATTAGAAAGTAAAAGTATCAAAAGTAAAACTATGATAAAACATTTAAAAGTAAAAGACATATTTTAAGCATTCATCAACTCGAGTCAATTTACAAATGTCTTTTCAAAATGCACCTTTGCTTACAGTACATTGAATTGCACTGCAGGGGCTTCAGGGAGAGATTGGAGCTGATGAATATGTATGTAGATAGCAGGTTCGTTTACCTTGAACAAATATTTATTTATTTTGGAAAAATTCAATTTGTCCCTCAAAATTTTAATTTTTAAGTTTCTGTTATTTAAGGAAATAGTAAAATTAGTCTTGGATGGATTAAAAATAAAAAAACATTGCATTGGATGATTTTTCACATTTTTGTTTTTTCATCCAAAAAAATTCTTATTTCTTTTTCTTTATTTTTTTAGAAGTATTTATGAACAAACCTGCTATTGACATATCTTTGTTTTTGGAGCACATTAACTAATACCCATCGAACTCTCGGAGAACCCTTTTTTAGCATGTAGAACACTGTTCATGTTCTACATGTAGAACCCTGAAATTACAAATGCGGGGTTCTACAATATTTTTTAAGATTTTTTTTTCAAATTCGGGTTCTACACCCCAAATTTAGTCTAGGAACCCCTCTCGCGGACCGTAGAACCAATAACCTGCAAGTTGGGAGGTTCTACATGGGTCCACCCGGGAAGTTCGATGGTATTAGTTAGTGTACCGCTTTGTTTTTTTGTTTTTGGGACGGGGTGTAGTACTTCTGTTTCATGATCAGTTATTAGATAGGCTTGTGAGAGAAGGGGATAATGGAAATGATGTGGATCTTGTCAGTTATTTTCAAGACAGTGCCCACATGAAAGGCGTGTATTCTTGTGCAATGCAGCATCTAAGGGAGACGAACCATGTGGACAGCTTAACGTTTGAAAGGATTATTGTTGAGAGAATTTTATGACCAGGGACTTAACACTTTGACGCGCTGGTGTCCAGAATCTGGACGCTGGATGATTTACAACAGCCCGAGATCTGTTGAAACCAGATGTTTTCCATCCTTCTTTCTTTTTTTTTTTCTTTTTTTTTTTTAAATTCTTGTGCACGTTGTTTATCATTTGTTTGGTATGGATCTTCAAAATAAGATCTTGTGATTTTTTGAAAATCTCTAAAACAGTGTATGTCAAGTTTCATTCTTAGTTCAAAAAGTGAGATCTCAAATATGATTTTCCATAATAAGTATGATCAAATAATGGGAACTATACCATCTATATCATTGTGCATGTTATCCTTATTTCATAACAATATTTTTTTTTTAAATTGTGTAAATTTTAGATTTTTAATTAAATTTCAAGAGAAAACTTTGAAAAATTATTTTAAAAATATTAATAATGATTATGATGAAACCAACCGTATAGATGTTATTTTCACATTAACATTTACAACTTTGTTTTGTACATCAAGTTCATTTTTATGTTTCATCGACCATTTTATAACAAATCTTTGAAAACAGTCTTGAATCGGGACCATAAAGGGTTAAGTTCTTGAAACATGTGTAGTTAGTCTTTGAGGCTAGTTTATGTTGGTGTGTGGAGATTACAAGTTTTCATGACTTGTGGCTCAATTTGCAGACTAAAACGGAATTAGGAGCAGGCCTTCCAGGAGCTAAAACTGTGAATCCAATTTTACAATGGAATCAAGGAACAATCAAAAGCTACATAGAGGTATTTCTGATACAAACCAGTCAGAAGTAGCGTGATGCTCAAAATTTACCACAACAGAAACCACTTAATCCAGGAATACTCCATGTAATGAGATAATTCACAAGCATTTCATGATATCACCAACTTGGTTTCGGATAGTGATGGCCTACCGTAATCAGATTCATCTGATCCTCTCCGATTCATCATAAATTCAATCACTATTAAGGTAAATGACCAGTAACCGACCATTTAAGTAATTTTGGAGGTTATTTTTCGAAGTATGATGTGGCAGAAATTTTTCCCATGTAGGAAGATAAGGTATTTGTGTGTACAGAAATTTACAAAATTTTATTTGCAAAATTGAAATTATCATGACTTTTGGAAGCCAAAAAGTACCTTTGACCAGTGATCAATGTCTAGAGCCCTCTAATTCTGATTCACTGAAAACAATACTTCCTGCTCATTCTAGTAGTCCAAGTATGATATGTACACTACGTAACTTAGCTATGTGTTCCATGACATTGTGATAAGCACAGTACTACTATACTAGCAAAACCAAATTTGCGAACTAGTAACTAAGAAGCTGAGTCTGTGAAGGTTGGCTATCACTTCCACAATAACCCAAAATAGCCTTTGACCTCAAAATATCCGATGTGTCCATCACAAAAAAAAGGAATATCAGTAGGAGACTCAAAGCACCTAGTTAAAGTTCGAACCAGAAAAACATCGAGTTGT
Source organism: Ceratodon purpureus (assembly GCA_014871385.1). Classification (NCBI taxonomy): domain Eukaryota; kingdom Viridiplantae; phylum Streptophyta; class Bryopsida; order Pseudoditrichales; family Ditrichaceae; genus Ceratodon; species Ceratodon purpureus. The sequence continues at coordinate 7,574,048 of CM026428.1, read as the reverse complement.
TGCCCGAAATCGGACATCTAGTAACGCCATTTCCAATAATACAAGCTACCGTCTTCAATAATATATGCTGCTAATTCCAACACCTCATGCTGTAATTACCATCACAGCTCTCAATCACAAACCATTACTCACACTACTACCAACCCTCAAAACTAGGACCTAATTAGAAGTAGCCTACAGAAGGAGTTCCAGAAATCCCTTCCTCCCTTGGTTAGAATTCTGCTACGCTAGACACTGGGGACTGGTCGTGGCCGGTTACTAGTCACTTACCTTAACGAAGTGCAGGTTTTTGATGGAACACGAAACTGATTTCTAAGCCCAAAATTGGGTACTTTCATAATTAGAATTTTTCTATGTCATATGCACAATCCGAAAGAAAAGTATTGAAATTCAATGAGAAGTAACAAGAATTTTCATTCAAAATGACAGAACACAGCTAACAAGCTCAGAATATTTCTATCCATGTACTAGAAAACTGGAATATCATAACAGCAATCAACAATATTTACACTGCAGAACTCTGTTCATAGAGTCAACATGATCTCACCACACTAAAACCTCAAACCTATCAAAATTACAACCTCCAGTATCGTATTTCCGAACGCCTCAATCTTTGATACAATCGTCTAATCTGAGTACTGGAAATAATATTATCAAAGTGCCGAAGGCCTGGAAGTAGTATTTGTTTGACCTCGTGGATGAACTGACAAATAGTTTCATCCAAATCATCAATTGGATCTGCATTCTGTCGGCCTGCCTCCCAAAGCTGTTCATCCGTAAGATGTTCAACTGGAGCTAATACCGTACTCTCCTCCTCCGAACTCTCACATGAATAGGCCTCGTCCAGTTCAACATTCCACATCTCGCGAACGAGGAGCTCTTCCTCGTACTCATCGAGCCAGTTCTCGATGTCTTTCAGTACTTGTTCCACCTCATCCACTGCCTTTATTGCAGCTCGGTGTTCGGCTCTCATCTCTGAGAGAATTGCCTGTGCGTTGACGTGCTTTATTATGCTTCTTGATTTTGCAGAGTCCCTTGGGGACCTCATGGTTGTTGTCCTTCCTTCGCCTTCTCTACGAACTTGATACTACTCTCTCAGTTCAACTCTCAGAAATGGAATGAACTTGAACTTGTCTGAAATGAGATGAACTCACATGTGACTCTTTATATACCAGGAAGCCCTTTTACTTTGTATTTTACTTTCAAATTTCATTTACCTTTTCATGTGCCTTTTACATTACCTTTTACTTTAAAATGTGTTGTGTATGTGACGAAACATGATTGTTTGTTCATCAAGTTAGAGCATCCCCAGTCAACCCCTAAGCCCTTAAACCTCCATCCGACTTCATCCGGGTTAGAGGCTTAAGGGTCCTCTAAGCTCCCAGTGGTGACCTCTAAACACTTTTCTCATCCAAGCCGCGACCTCTAAAGGGTAAAAGACCTCTAAATTTTAGTCCATTAGAGGCTACCCTTAAATTGCCAATAATGTATAGTGGATTGATGCACAAAGAGGGGGGATTTTAAACCCTAAGATCCTTGGCTAAAACTACCAAAATTCCATGTTGTATATCGGCCAAAACTACCAAAACTAACTCCTTTTTACAATTTGGATAAGTTGGTAGTTTGAGTAGGAATTTGGTTAAGAATACATTACAAAAATAAAAAATAAAAAAATACAAAATTAGGTCGCAAGTAAAATCTTTGCTTCACAGATTTCACACCAAAATGTTACTTATACTACTTTATCTAAGCTCCTCAAAATCCAAAATCCATTATCCCATTTAGATTAACAGGAGTTTTAGAGGTTAAGAAGAAGCAAAAATATTCATATAATTATCTAAAACTAAATTTCAAAATCATTGCATTGTGATGTACAACTAAGTTAGTCTGACACTTAATTTTTTGGATATTTTTCTCTCAGATTCACCAAGTGGCATCCAGATTCCAGTCAAAAAGAACCGGGTAAAAAAAGTGTGCAGCTGAGAGCTTGTCATCATTCATCATCCAAGACACTTTTCAGAACGCCACAATTGAGTTCATCAAGATTCTCAGAAACATGTGCACGAGGTGCATGTAAATTACGTAACAGCCAGGGGCCTTCCTTCCATATTGGATAACTTGGATCTGTCGAGCATCTGCTTTTCAGAAATCACCTTCCCACATGGACTTCTGAAACTTCTTGTCCTGGCAAAGTGAAACTTCACTGGAACCAGCACACGTGCGAATTGGCCCTAGCAGATGCTGCAAGCTTGGAAAGCTGTAATCGCACATCAGAGTTTCAGACTCTGAGGATATCAGTCTGAAAGCAACTTGACTGTGCAAGTGTACTTTATCTCTGCCTCAATAAACCTGCATCATGTTATCACTTTCAAATCAAGGAAAATATCATTTTGGGAGAAAGGTACATCGGTTCTAACCTTATTCCAATCCTAATGTAAAGGTACAGAACTTGGACCGGAGATGCCTCTCTCTAAGAAGAAATCTACCGTCCTACGTCTATTGTTCCATGCCATAGTGTGCACTCTGCGCTCTGTATACCTCACTAAAAAAAGGCACAAACCGTTTGGATACCATTACACTTTTCTGATCGGAGCAGTGTAACATTTCATATCCTGTGTGATAACCCACTATAACGTAGAAATAAAATGTAACAGAAAGGAGGTTACCTTCACATGCTAGTCCAAAATATGAGCATTATTTTGGTGAAAAGGAAACCACATATGAACAAACGCCGTGTTGGAGATTTCTGCATTAGCAGCGTAATCCCCAACCTTGGTAATGCATTAAATTTTTGAATGAGTTTGGACTATGATACAACTCATATTATACAAAAAATGTATGTACAGCTAAAGGTCATAATAATCACACGTTTTCAGGCCAAAATTCTCTGTAAAAGGCAGCAGCGACGGCTTGCTCTCGTTCACGTTCAGCTTTGGCAAGAGCCTTTCTAGCCTTTTTCGTCAAGACCTTTTTCTTCTCACCACCTTCTGTCTCCTGCTCATAAAATCCACAAAACACCACACTCAGCACATGAACGCCGAAACCACTACCGTGTTCTGAAATTATTAGCTCATCTACCAACTAAGATACATACTTGCAACTTAAGCCTAAAAAGTACCATTTCAAGGTAACAAAAACCTAAAACTTATCAACGCAGAAATAAACAATATTCAGGATCTCCAACATATGAACCACTTTATATTGCTTATTGAATCCACCCTTCCATCGAATACCAATTACCAGGTGATACTATGAGGAATCCCATTACTGTCTTGAAGCTTGTTACATCAACATAGGCACAATCCAACGAGTACGAACAAGAGTTTGGACTTGCGCAGATACTTACCTTAAGAGTCTTTTTCTGACTTCGTCTCTCTTCAGAACTCAATATGACCTTCTTCTTCTTTACATCTGCCCCAATGCCCCGCCTGTCCGGCTGAAAATGGGTCTTCACTGGGTCTAACCTTCCCTGCTCAGTGGCACCAAGACCTGTACCTTCCTTCCACCCAGATTTCTTGAGTAACTGCACACACAGGTTTTATCACAACTTCAAACCGTCAATATCAATTTCAAAGCAATCAACAAATCCACAATCGAGCAGCTCACACCATACTAACATGCATCCTGCAGAATTGCACACAGAACCACTAAAATAATTAACACCAAAGCTCATAAACCACCTTAAACACACATTGAAATAACCCTAGCTTAGTCTACTCCAACAACTGCAACGCTTGGAAATCAAACCTAATGTCCGGAATCAACACTCACTGCTGCCCCAACATACCAACACAAAATCCGAACTCAAAACACATCAAGCGAAGTACTTATTTGCCTAAAAAAATTGCTCAAGTAAAACCTAAACTGGAGAAAACCATCACACCTGAAAACCAATATTCGATTCAGACAAATTGGCTGAAGTCCCAGACCCCGACGGCTCCCATCGACCTCCACCATCTCCACCCGCTTCCTCACGCCCACTCGCGCCACTCAAACCCCAATTCGAATCACCACCAAACGACCCCCTCAACCGAACATTCTCAGGCAATCCCACGAGATTACCATAAAACGAACTCGACTCCTCTGCAGTAAACCCAGCCACACCATCCGCCGTGTTCACATCCCCTTTCCTCTTCCGCGACACGCTCACCTGCTCACCCCCTCTCACAAAACTTATCCTGTCCACAGCACTCGAATTCCCTCGCAACGACACTGCCATGGCTACCAGAGCCCCCTGCCTTTCTCACAACCGACCACCTTGTACATCCTCTTCCTAAATCAGTGCGTCTGGTGCCACCATGAACTCCAAACCCACTTGAAATTCAAGCTCCTCCTTCTACCTACAACTCTGCAATTCGATTCCTCTGCTGCAAAATTTCATGCTCGATCTCTGATGTCGAAATTTTGCCTTCCTTGAGGACGAAGTAAAAAACCCTAATTGAGGTGTACTGAGAACCGTTACTAGATGCAAAGGCGACAGTACGTATGGATTTTGTAGATTTTGAGAGGGAGTTTTGGGCTTTTGGTGGATGAGGTGGTTTTAGGTTTGGTGACGGTTTTTTGGGTGTGCGTGAGGGAGAAGGCGAGGTTCAGCTGCTTAGTCGGGGCGGTTCGAGGTGGTCGTCCGGGTATGAGACGGGTGTAACAGGAGTATTGCATATGCATGACATGTGTCTCTCATCTGAACAAATATTATGGAAAGTGCACATGTAAGATGAGCGCTATTGAAGTAATTGTAAGAATCTTCTTAAAAGCACTATTGAAGTAAAAGTTGGGATGTTTTTTCCTTTTTCATTTTTCACTTTTTCTTTTTTCCTTTTTTTCTTTGTTTTTTTTAGAGTAAATGAATTATTGATTTGAATTTTCAATTTTTTTAATTTATACAATGTATATATGCATTAATTACTTCAAAATTACTTTAGAGTCAAATTTAAATCAAATTCCAACTTTGAAGAGGCCTGCGAGGTGAGAAGCCTTGAGAAGAGAAATTTCATTCAATTAAAGGTCTAAAAACTGAGACAGGCAAAGAATGTATTTTCTTACTCAAAAATTTAGTCCAAAGAAGGAAGAAGGAGGAAATGACATGAACAACACTTTCCTTCTTCATGGTAGTAAAAGTGCATATTTTTAAGTCCTCCGTATTTTGCCTCCACTCCACTTCAAGAATTATGCCTGCCAAAACCCAGAATGTTGTTTTGCAAAAATTCTATAAAAAAAAAAACCTACTAAGGTAATAGGAACCTCCTCAAAATATGTAGAGGACCATTTTGGTACTCTTAATTATTTGAGGATTAATCTAATGAGAGCAAAAAAAAATGCATCTTGCAAAGTTTTCTATTTGCAACCTCATTGCTGACATACAATACTGATAAATAGTGAAAGTGCAGTCTTTGGAGAAAACTACCATGAATAAGTATCAATTCATTCCAACGTGTAGTCTAAATTCATAAGACATAAGTTAGTGGTATAAAACTACTTTGTTTTTTTGAGAGCAAACACTTTGTAATTAGTGACTAATTGCTAATGATTATAAATGGTTAAAGTCAAAATGAAGACTCGTGTCTTAATTTTGTTGTTCAATATTTGATAATTGTGTGCGGTAATTGCTAAGTCATGAGCTCATTTGTTGCCAAAAGAGCATATTTAAGAGCAACAAGTTACAAGGTGAAAAAACTCCAGATACAATACGTATTTGCCATAAGTATCTAGTGGTGCAGAATAAATCAAATTTGTGCATATATTGGTGAGATATGAAAGACAAGAGTATCAAATGCATTTTAATGGAATGAGCACCTTCAAGTATTGACCGCAAAGTCAAGATCATGGTGCACAACATTTATTTTAGAAGCTGCAAGAATTCATCATTCTCGCAAATATGACTTAGAATCAATAATGGCTACATGGATGAAGATCCTTCCAATTGTGCTAGACGTGTTTATGACATTAAGACTACATTAATCTCTATTCAATGTAAGATAGGACATGCTAAACACGCAATTCGAAGACAACAAACAAGTCACAAATGCATAGAACTTAACACTTCAAACTCTGCTAAAAGATAGGGTTAATTAAGATGTTTTTTAAAGATATTATAAAGACATCCACTTTCTTAATTATGATGAAAATATTTTTTAAGCCACTATTTTGTCCTAAAGATTGTCCTAAACAACCTTATTTTAAATAATAAAATCAATAAGATTACAACTTTGAACTGTAATATCCATATATACTACTGACAATATTTTAAACCAATGGTTAATATTTATTCACAAATCCTCAAATCCTAAATGCTACTATTGGATTACTTTGATATAACATATAAATACCAAAAACCGTAAAATTAAGGAAACTTGGATATTAGAAATAAATTTTTATCTTATGATTCAATTTTTCTATCCAAAAGAAAAGAATCATAAAGTGGCAAAGTGATTTTATATTTTTATCTCACATATATTTTTCTACAATTTTTCAAAATAAAGAGTATCTCAAACCCCATTGTTGTTATATAGGCTCCATCTAAAACCAATACTAGGACTAATCCAAAATCAATATATGAGCTAATACACCATTCTACTTAATCCCTAAAGTTCCTTAACTATGTTTCAACAAAAAACGCTTCAAAACTCCCATTTCCAAAGTAAAAAGCATGAATGACTAAAAATCATCGTTTTATAATTATAATCAAAAGATCTTCAAATAGATTGTTGTAGTAGATAGCTCAATAAATTTCATCATGATCGACCATAGAGATTAGAAGATTATAGCAATTGAAATTTGAAAACATACTTTTTTGACAAGATTTTTGATTAGGTTTTTTCCATTATGGATTTTGGAGGTTTGGTGCATGTCAAAGATGACTAACTTAGCTAATTGTATAAAAAAAAAATTACGCACAAAAAACAAGTGTTGCATGTTAAAAAAATATTTTTATTAAGTTGAATACAAAAGAATGCTATTTCATATTTCTTTCCTAGAAATTCTACTATGTTATAAAGTCCCAATCCAAACTGTCAAAGTAAAGATTGATGTCCATACTTTGAGGGGAGCTGCTGGAGTAGCTGGAAGCAGGGGATAACTTTGCATCCAGCGGCTCCAGCTCCATCCCTGCTTTCAAGGGCTGCTTTTATTTTTGTTTGTGTCTTCGCTGGGATGCTGGGGGCCTGGTATCAAGCGATGGTCAATTGTCAGAAAAGTCTACACATCGATTCTCTGTGCTTTGATCGCTGTAAGGTATCGAGCTACTTCAAGTTAGACAAGGTCCAACTGGAAGAAAATGAAGAGGGAAGATGATGGGTCCATGTGTTGTGCATGTGCCGGGGAAAGGGGCTGGAATAAATGAGCAACTTGGAGTTTGAGGGTTTCCTCCGGTTTTCGAAGCAGGGAGTCCTGGCCGGAGCACTGAACTTTACCATCTAGATTGTTCCGCGAGTGAGGTTCACAACATGATGTGATGATACAGATTGTACAGCTACCGTCGACCTCTGCCGATCTCCAAACAGTTTCCGTTTTAGGACCTACCAACATCGAGGTCTAGATCTCTTGATACGACTTACTAGATCTGTAGAGTGCTCATGATGCACTAGATTAGTTTTGGTGTAGCTGATGCAGTGCTTAATTTCGACCGAAGTTGCAACTACGAGATGGCTGCTGAGTATGGGAGTTCCTTCTGGCAGATGGCAAATTTGGAGGTTGTCGCCGAAGTTGCATGATGGATGATGGCATCGATCGAACTGGGTATCACGACGAAGAGTTCTGGGGTTTCCACTGTGGCGGAGAATGGGTAATTTGCAAAGTTAGTTTCTGCATATCTGCTTGATGTTTTCTGAAAGTACTGTTGCGTTACGCTCGAGATGAGAGTGTGTAAAGCTAAATTTTCTGTTTTGATAGGCTAGACAAGTTCTGTACTGTTCCAGTCTGAGGCTCGCTGAATGTGGTGTACATATGATTTGTCTTAAAACCATTCTGAAGTCTCGTTGGAGAGTATTGCATGATGAAGAGGCGTCCACTTTGATTAGGTGATCGTAGATGCTAACTGCCATCTGTTGTAAGGGCACTCGCGGCACTCTGTTGTACATAAGTTGATAGCGGATGACAAGATCTGCCACTGGCGGGCCTACAGTAGCATCTGAAAGCGAGAACTGAAGCGTTTTGGGCCAAAAACCTGTGACCTACTGTTTTCAGCTGCAATCAGCCGTCCAAGTATTGGTTGATGTTGCACATAGAAAGATATTTTTGCAATACCAGCGCCAAGATTGACTTCACTACTATCTTGACTTGTTTTGCATGTTAAGATCTTACACGATTTGTACTTGCACGATCCATTAGTTCCGCTGGCAGCTATGGCGCAGTCACCATCTGCTGATCTTGAACTTACCTCAAACTTATTAGACGTCAACTTTTACACTATGAAACCTCAACATGCCTCTTATGCTGCTTGTTGCTTATTGTCGCTTGTTGGGTCTTATGCTGCAATATTTGGGAGGACTTTTGCAGGATATCTGGGCCGATCCGTTGAAGCTTACTTGCTGGTACCAGCCATTTAGGCGTATATGATGAAGGATTAATGATTTACCTCAACAACTTGAAGATGGAGTATCTGTGAAGTCATGCAATTATTTCTAGAAATCTCAAGACTCTATTATTAACTGAACCCTGAAATATCTCATAACATTTGCGTGCTCTTAAGAATCTTGACGATGTTGAGGACTGCATGGCCAACGAAGCACATCAATTCTATGGAATGGTAAATTATGCTCTCCCTTCCGCAGCGCTGAGCCTACAATCTGGCTGTGTATGAAGAACCAGCGTGGGCTTCAGTATGATAACCTCAGTTCTTGAGCTCACGGATTTGAAAGATTTTACTCCATGATCTGACGAGTCTCTTGTATGCAGATGGTCGTTGGGTATTTATGATAAGCGTTGACAGTGAAGTATTGGAGCATAATCAAAATGTCGAAGATTGCGGGGAGCATATTGAGGTATTTTAAACCTTTGGAAATAGATTTCTTAGATCTCTGTGAACAGAACTTGCAGAGTATCGCGGATCTTGTGAGCAGAGGGAGCTTGCTCAATCGGAGACAATGCTTGGATCTGTCGACCAAACTTTCACAAACTACTCAGAACATCCGACAGCTTGTTGATCAATGCGGAGGAGGATCCACTAACCTCTTCCGATCCGCCCTGGAAAACCTGTTTCGATATCTGGAGAAGGCCAAAGTGCTCGTGAGTAAGTGCGGAGACGAACACTGGTGGGTAGCAGCAACATTTCAGATTCGTAATGAGAATGCTTTCCGAGAGATCCTGTTGGAGGTAAGCTTGTGTTACAACACAATTTATGAGCTTGCGAAAAGTGGAAGTGAAAAATCGGATGTCCTCCCAGATGATCTTCGGCAGCCCCCAGCGGCAGTGTTTGCGCCTGCTATCGCCAGAGATGTTCAGAAAGATCAACAAGACATTCAACAGAGGCTTGAAGAGTTGGCCAATAGTCCAAGTAGCGTCCAACTGCAGGGACTCCCCCTGACAGAGGAGGTAGCACTGAAGGCACAGTCTCTTGCTAGATACTTACTGCTGAGGATGCGCTACGCATCCCAACAATCTCTGGCCACTACCTTGGACACGTTCTGTGAAATCTTGTGGCGGAAAGATACTGAACCTCCAGGGACATGGGGAAACTCATACTATCTTGGAGGTGGAGCAACTGAGGGGAGGTGTTTGGAAGACTGAATGGTTGACCATTCCCTGTGCACAGAAGCAATTCCATGTAAAAGAATACTTGAGTTTCTTTCTGAAAGAAGCAGGCATTTTGGCCCACTTGAAACACCCTTGCATCATCGATTTTATCTGCTGTAGTAATGGCCAAGCAAGGGGGGATCGTTTCATCGCCATGGAGCTTATGGAGAAAAGTCTTTACAATTTGATTGAGGATCAGGAGGATGTGCACTTTTCTCTACATATGGTGGTTGATATTATTGTTCAAATAGCACGGGGAATGTGCTATTTGCATGACCAAGGTGTGGCTCATCGAGATCTCAAACCACAAAATGTGGTTGTGAGTAGATTGACATATTCACATAATGTTGAAGACCATTTTTGTGTCAAGCTGGTTGATTTTGAAACATCAAAGACACAAGTGGAAGTCTCCAAGTCCAACACTATGACTGCACATGGCATTGGAACCAAAATGTACAGAGCTCCAGAGGTTTATCCAAATGCCAACCCAACTCGGAAAGGGAGAGCTGTTTGGTTTAAAGCAGATGTTTTTAGCTTTGCCATGACTTGTGCACATGTTTTGTCTTTGAAAACTCCTTTTCAAGACATGGAGTTGCCCTTCACAGCTGAGCGATTATACGATGCACTTATGAATGGACGAAGGCCAAGCCTTCCCAACAAATGTCCACCTGAGTTATGTGCTCTTTTGAAGGATTGTTGGAACACCATTCCTCGAAAAAGACCTTCTTTCATGGAGATTTGTACGAGGTTGGAAACCTTCAGACACATTTATTTAACTGGCGTGTCTTCAGAGAACATGAAGACTGGAGAAAGTCTTGTCTTCATCAAAACAGAGATAGAAGCTCAGTCTTCTCTTCAAAAAGTTTCATTTGATCGGATCAAGCCAGAAGTGGAGGTAAGTTATTTTAGTTGCCTTCTGTAGATTAATTCTGAGATATTTTGTGATAGAATGGGTTTTACTTTTTCTTTTCTTTTCATTTAGTCCCTTTTTCGGGGTTATAACTGACAGTGACATTGTTATGTTTTGTGTCATAATTTGATGCATTCCAAATCATCAAATCATACGACACTGAAAGAAGTATTTGCACTTGTAAGTTTAACATATTTTGTGGTGGATGCAGGACAACCAGATTGACTTTGCATCAATCATTCCATGCACTTGTGGTCGTGCACTGGAATTGCTACCTCAGCCACCATCCAGATACACTTGCTGGAGATGCGATATTTGTTGGGAAGATTGGGAGGATGGTGACGGAAAGGTTTTTCACTGTGAAACCTGCCAATTTGACACACACTTCAATTGTGCAAAGATCAAGAATAAAGTGAGCGTATTTTTCCACCACCACCCGCTTCACCTGCTTATTCGGAATTATTACAAGAACAATCCTGATTCCATTTGTAGATTTTGTGAAGAATCTACACAAGATTGTGACTGGGTGTACAGATGTGAAGAATGTGATTTTGATGTGCATGCACTCTGCACCAAGTATCACAGGGAAAAGCAATGTGGTACTATACATCCACACCTTCTGAAATTGATACAATGTCCACCTCACAAAAGCTTCGAATGCGCACGCTGCAATGATGAAATAGTACAACACACTTGGCGCTACTCTTGTACTTTTCAGTCATGTGCATTTCATCTGCACCCAAAGTGCATCACCCTCACAGTGGCACCATTTTGTATATTCGATTGTTCGCACAGACTGTCTCTTGTAATGGATCAAGAGGGCTTCGCCTGTGCAAGATGTGGTGCACTTGGAATTTCCTGGTTTTATCAATGCAAAGTCTGTGATGTAGCCATACATCCAGATTGTGTAGATGACATATTGGACGAAGAGAAAGCCAATTGGATTGGGGCTTATGAGAAATTCATGCTGGAGAATGGGAGCAAAGACGATCATTCTAAGGCGAGCATGATTTTAGAGCTCTTGGACAAGTTACCATTTAGCGATGATTTGGACACAAGTTCCTCAACAAGCTCCAAGTCACCACCAGGTAATTGAAGATGGTGTTATTGAAAGCACACCATGGATACATCATTTTTCTTTGAATATTTGTAACTATCAATGATTTGTGCTTGCCGGGACAACCAGTCTTCCTAATGATTTGTGCTTTTTCGGTACAAGCTTATGGGAGCTAGGCATCTTACATTTCAGTTTTAGATACGTATCAAACTGACACATTTTAATTGTATTTTATGTTATGTTGGAAGTGATGACGACGGTTTCAAACCTCAGATTGATAGAGAATTCCAGGTTTGATAGAGAATTCCAGTTTGGCGCAAAGTACAACTTAAAACTTCGGAGAAAGATTGTTGCTGAGACTGCAGAACGGATCAAGGTGAAGAAGATGGCATCTAAGGAGGGCAGACAGAAAATCAAGACGAACTTGCTGGGAATGCTTGAGAACTTGGAAAAAGTTGTCGTGGATATGCGAAGTTGTGAGAACGTATCCCAAGATGAGGTCCAGATTGCAGCCTCGCTCAAGCAGCTGAAGGAAAAGCAGCATCTTGTTAAGGAGCAAATAGCCATGGAAGTGCAGGCGAAGAGGAGCCAAGGTCCTCGGATTGCGGTGTTCTGTAAAAATGTCATGAAGGAAAATGGAATGCCTCATTGGGAATTACCGACAAAACTTCAAAGACAAGCTGTTGACTGGGAAGGATTGTGGAATTATGCTTTGTTTTGCGAGGAGCCAGGTCACGAGCACGTTGTTGATGGAAAATGGAACATAACGGATTATTGGGATCCAATATGGGTTGTGGTTTTTCTTGGTATTTCTAATTATACGGAAATGCAGCCATTACTTGATTGTGGGTTGCAGGTTGTGATGAGAGCCATGGGTGCTTTGGCACCTGATCAACTCACTGAAGTGCAATCTGTAACTATACCCTGTTTGGATGCAGAGGCGCGGCCTTGGGACTTGCGGGCCTTGGCCCAACATAAAGACAATCAGAACATGGAGATGCTGAAGCGGGCTGCAGACTCCGCAGCAGATGTTCTGCTCCACCGATTCAACGATAGAGAAACGAACATTTTAAAGAGATTTGGCTTGCAGCGCGTTTGCTACAAACTGACTGAAGAGGGCGATTCTCCCCGCTACAGACGGGGTGCCCTTGCTTGGCTTTGCACTGAGCATCTGAACTCTGGTTTCAAAGATGGTGTATTGGAGCCGCATCCTTTGAAGTATTATAATGTGGAGGATGATAATCTGATTCGGTTTCCCAATGCGGACCCTGAGGATTAGCGGAACGTAGCAGTTTTCAAAGTGCTGAACGGTGAACACTCTCGATGCGTTATGATATTCTGGTTTCTTCAATTGAAAGTAATAACTTCGTAGAACGGCCTTTACACAGGTAGATTGCCACAGCTAGGCTATTTAGGCTATCTACAGTTTTTGACATGATAGTGAGTTCAGACCTACGAAGTAGGCTAAATGAAGATAGTAGAGATTACGAATGGCGAGTGTAATGAACTGCTCTCCTCTTCTCTTGGTCATTCTTGTACTCGTATACAAGTGGGCTCTTTCTGCATTAGCATAAAAATAACAGAATCGCCACTACCTGCATCAGTCCAGGTTCTCGGAAGACGTTGCTGGTCTACATGCACTTGTGCATGGTTGAAAATATACGAGGGAGTTTTGCGCTACAAGATCCCAAGCCTACTCCTCATCTAATTTGTAGCAATGTATTTAAAAAAGGAAGAGTTTATAATCTCACCGTTGTCATGCGCGGTGGAAGTTTCATCTCAGCAGCTTGACCCAGACTCTCGCCAAGTTGGCACTTCAGAATAATCTCGCCTGGATAATAATTCGTAAATCTGCGTCTTGTCGAACCCACGAATTCCAAAGTTCTGGATCTCAAAATGTCTCGCCAGCTGAAATTTCGGTCGGTTGCAGTAGGATGTACTCCCGGCTTAGTGAGTAAGTATCATTTGTTTCGAAAAATTATATTAAAAACTCAGGATCTTGGAGACAGCGAATTTCATCACGATCAGCTACAAATGATATTCCGTGGTTAGTCCGGTGCAGAAACAGCCTCCACTCCCTGTCTTACATCTACTTCGATGTGTGGACTTATCAATGGTAAGGACCTATGACGACAATGGGATCTCTGTTATTTGAAGCAAGGGTTATCAAGACACTTAACCTTTGAAGCCTAGACTCAATCCGCTACATTGGAAACTCTTTCCAACATCTACTGTGACAAGAGAGATTTATGGAGTTGTTTAATCCTGAAAACCTAAGCTCATCATATGCTGAAATAGAGAACTCTTTTTCAACATATGTTGTACTACGGTTCCACTGAGATGCAGTTCACATGATCTCTAGGATGCACAATGTACAAGCTTGGAGCTGAACAAGCTCCAGTAATAAACGCATTCCCCATAGGTTTGCAGAATCCAAGAATAAATAAAATCTCTGGAGTCTGCACCCCTCAGAAATTGAAGACAAAAGTAGCAAATGCATTCCAACAGAATCAACACCCTGTCAGATCGCAATGCACAACACTTGCATCAAGAGTTGCAAAAACTCATCACTCCCGCACACGACTTAGAATCAACAAGACCTACACAGATGAACACCCTTCCAATCCCATGAGAAGCATTCCTGACACTGAGACGACACAAATCTCCACCCAATGCAGGAAAGGACATGCTCAACATGCAACTCGCAGACACCAAAACAAACCATCAACACAAAACTCCACACCTCAAACCAACAACACGAAAGCTCCAAATCCAGATCCCGGACAGAGAGAAGAAGCGAAAGATTTACTTGCAAAAAGAATGAGATACAGGTATGGTACACGATGAAGCTACACTAATCAAACCTCGCAAAGCAGAGTCGGCGAATTGGAGCTACGACGGCGAGCCGAAGCACATGTCGCTGGGCACAGGGCCGGGGATGAAGCCCAGGTCGAGGTACTGCAACCCGAACACGACGAGGATGGCGAGCAGGCTGAGGTAGGAGAAGCCCTCCACGGCGCCCAGGAGGCCCGACGGCCCCGACGGCAGCCCCGACCCCGTCTTCACCTTGGTGTAAGTCGACCACCCAACAGTGCCCACCACAACCAGATAGCTCACGCCCTCCACCGCGCCGATCAGCCCGAACGGACCCGGCGGCAGGCCACACCCGGTCGTCTTCAACGTGTAGAGCGACCACGCCACCACCGGATTCGCAACCAACCCCCCCGCAATGGCTGCCACTCCCGCTGTGCCCACATCCCCCGCTTCCGTCTGCTGAGCCACCACTCGCAATCCTCTCCTCCCACTTAATCTCATCCCACACCTTCCCTGCAACGGTGCAAAGCTGCTCAACGCAGAGAGCTTCCTCACAGGAACTGCACCGAAGGACATGGACATCGCCATGGTTGGCATGGATTGCTGCAAGCTCATCACCATGGCTGCTGCTCGAACGATGGAAGGTGGAAGCTTGTCCTTGATGAGGTTGTGATGTATGTGATGTGAGTGAGTGTCCACTTTTCGTGATCTCCACTGCTTTTGATGTGGTTTTTTTCGGGAGTGTCAGAGTTGGTCGAGGTTGATGAGATTGGGTTCCGAAATGAATGAAGAGTTTTTGGGGGAATGAAGGTATTTTTTGGTGGGCGCGGCTTCGGGTTTGTTGCCTGTCACCGTGATTGGGGTTTTTGTTCTGTTGCTCCCGCGCCCAAACGCTGGGTTTGGTGTTTGAAGGCCTGGAGTTCGTTTTGGTTCCTGGAATGCCGGTCTGGGCTGCGATCCAGCTTGTCTGGTAGAGGTTTTACTGCGTAGTGTGGCGCTTTGGTGTGCGTGTAACCCAATTTTCGTCGATTTCGGTGGAGGATTTGCTGCTCAGGTTTTTCAACGCGTTCGTTTCTGGAGTGGGTTGGTTCGGGAGTTTGGTTTTTGGGAATCGAGTAAGGTTAGGCTACGTTTTGGTTTTGCGAGTGTTGTTTTGTTCAAAGGAAGGTGGCCTTGAGGAAAATTTTGGGGATGGTTTTAGAGGGAGGATTGTTGTGCAATGGAGGTGATTTGGCAGCTGTGGGTGTAGTTTTGGGCGTCTTGTTGTTGTTACAAGAATTGGGAGAGTTTATGTTTAGTCTGTTAAGAGCTTCGTTAAGTCGTGTAATGGTCTGATGATGTGGTTGCAGGGAGCCTCTTGGTTTGAAGGTGGCGAGTGCGTCTCGGGCTTGGAGTTCAGGAGAGGAAGATCCGTTGTTGGATGATACCCACATGTTGTTTAGGAACGTTGGAGAATGGTATAGAGAGGGAGGATTCTGCTGGTTGCGAGTTTGGCTGTAGTTTGATCGGTTGTTGACGATGGCGGCCATGGAGCGCGTCCTTAAGGTTAGTGAATTGATCCTCTTGGACGCATACCGTACATTTTCGTGTAAACGATGTGTGGTTTTCACTGTTAGTAGTACTCACATTGTCGTTGTAGCTGAAAGAGGAGTTTGGGAATAATGACATGCCCTTGATTTAGCAGCTCATCAGCTGTGTTCTAGGATTACTTGACCAACAACTAGATGAGATCACATTTAGCAGTCTTCGCTCATGAAGATTTTAAACTAGCGGATGAAGAGACGGACGTTGTGGATGGCGTTTCTTTTCTTGAAGAAGAAATTGGAACCTGTTCTTCGGTTAAAATATTTTGTATGAAAGCTTGATGAAATATATGACGGTTCTTTGCCCTAAGTCTACTTGCATGCAGATAATAAGAACTTGTCTTTGGGTTTGGTGTTTGCTTTTTAACGTATCTTATTATGTGCTCTACCTTTTGAAGAACAGTTACTAGAGCTTCCCTGCAATTTTCTCTCGTACTTGGCTGTGAATAACGTTGGCTTGTCATGAGCAGGAATTCTTTGGATACTCATCGTTCCGTCCATTTCAGAAAGAGGTTGTCGCCCAAATCCTCAAAGGAAAAGATTGCTTGGTGATTATGGCCACCGGCAGTGGGAAGTCTATCTGGTAATCTATGACTCCGTCGCAAGCTCACTATTTTTCATGTGGTTGGCATATTGATGACGGGAATATCTGTGAGAGAGTGCTGCACAGTGAATGTATGCACTATGCAGCAGGATGTTTGAAGTTAGACAAAGTTTGTATCCTATCATGTCTTTGGTAGTATCAATTGAGTGTTCAGTCTTGTCTAAGAAAGTTTTCACATCAAATAACTTGTTGCGTTGCTTGATGTGGCCAGTTATCAGTTGCCACCTTTGATCACTAAGAAGACTGCAATCATCATAAGTCCTCTCATAAGTCTCATGCAAGATCAGGTATGCATCCGCTCTAATTGCCTTCATGTGAAGAGTTGCTCGTACACACTCATGTACAGAAGAGGTTTCTGAGGGCGGACCACTGGTTTTGTTCCATTTTGTGTTACAGATGCTGTGATATGCATTTTGTGATCGGGTTAAAATTTTGTTTTAAGAAGCTACTAAGATCTTTAAATATGAATGGTGAGCAGGTGATGGGTTTGCAACAAAGAGGTATACGCGCGGAGTACATGGGTAGTTCTCAAACAGATCGAACTGTGAATGCTCGAGCTGAGAATGGCGAGTATGACGTTCTCTACATGACTCCTGAGAGGGCGTGCAGTATCTCTCAGAGGTTGGTTACCTCGTCATCTTCAATCAATCTAACATGTTTTCTTAGTAGCATGTGCTGGTAGCCCATGGTACTTTTTGTGTAACGCATAGATTTTGCTCCTGTTTGACATCAAAGGCGATTGGCCCGATTTCCTCAAATCTAAGATCTCCTTGAGTACAATGTACTCTGTTGTGCAGTTTCTGGACGGCACTTTTGAGGCGAGGGGTGTCGCTGTTAGCCGTAGACGAAGCTCATTGTGTCTCTGAATGGGGTCACGATTTCCGGTACTTGACTTCGCGTGTTTCTCTAGTGTTTTGCCTTTGCACTCCACATTGATGTTATGTTTGTGCTAAGAATTATCGTCAAATTCTTGCAGGCATGAGTATCAGAAACTGGATTGTTTGAGACCTTTTCTTCCGAAGGTACCTTTTGTTGCCTTGACTGCAACCGCGACAGATAAGTGAGTGATTCAAATCTTTACTGAAGTATGGCCAACATTCGTAGATGTACTATGATGACAATAGAAGGTTATTTTTGTTCGAATTGCTGTTTTTTACTTAATATGGGGACACGAGAGACTTCGCAGCAATTTTTTGCTGGAAAGATTTGTTATAATTACTGGTTAGAAGCTCAACCAATTCTACTTGACCAGCTGTGACTTGTGCTCCCTTTCAGTATATAGCTCTTATGGGTAATGTTTGAGCAGGGTGCGTGCAGATATAGTGAAATCCCTGAAATTGCAGAATGCTTTTACAGCAATATCATCATTTGATCGACCCAATATATTTTACGGAGTAAAAGGCTTGAGCCGCACTACTGCATTCAAAGAAGAACTTGCAAGGGAGATCCTTACAGACGTGGAAAAGAGAGGGTCTACAATCATCTATTGTACAACGATAAAAGATGTGGAAGAGGTGATCAGTCTAAACCTAGAGATGAACCGCTTCTAATATCAGGTTTTCAATCACAGAATTCTTGATTGTTTCATATTTTTTTTTTTCTAGATAGGAAACTGCTTTAATTATGTCAGGATCGTAAGCCAAAAACCATTTCTCAGGTCGTGGAGGCTCTTCAAAAAGCCGGGGCAGATGCAAGACCTTATCATGCAAAGATGACCAACAAATTACGCACAGAAACCCACAGGTTCAAACGAATTGACTCTAAACTAGTTTAATTTTCAGAGAGCGAATTTCAGTAACTGTATGTTGTCTAGCGAAAGGCCATAACGAGGGTGCTTCTCCTAAATTAAAAGTAGAAAAATGTTTTTTCCCTCTGGTTTTAGGGGCTACTCAGAAGATGGCTTCTGTGTTCTGCTGTCAACCATCCAAGTCAAATCTCCACTTTCATCTCCAGCTTGAGCTGTAATCCACTTCATTACATGTATCGCAGTTTGACTTGAAAAACCTCTTGTTATCATGCAGGGCTTTTTCAACTGATGAATTGCAGATTGTGGTTGCGACTGTAGCCTTCGGTATGGGCATCGACAAACCAGATATCCGACGGGTCATACACTACGGTTGTCCCAAGAGTTTGGAAGCATACTATCAGGAGAGTGGTCGTTGCGGCAGAGATGGTTTGCCATCTCAATGTTGGTTGTATTACACAAGGGGTGACTTCGCAAAGGCTGACTTCTATACTGCAGGGTCAACAACTGTGAGCATATTATTGCCTTATGAAACCTTGACTGAACTTCAGAGTTATTTTCTGAATATTATGCAATAATATTAACACTTTGCTCTGTCTGTGTTTACTGGTTTCTGTTTGTCTCGATGTCCGAATCCACGATACACAAGTTTCTCTTGTCCTGATAGCTTACTTCCTCATAGATTTTCTTGGAAAAGCAATATAACTTCATCGTCATTAATGATCTTTATAGCTGTTTTCGTCGATGCTCGTCGATCTGCGTTGTGCAACTGTAGTTGCAAAGTCGCTAGTTCCCTGTTTCGCATGTTATTAATTGTTTTTGCCAACAGGCAGCCCGGAAAGAAGCTGTGATGCAAGCATATATGGCAGCCCAGAAGTATTGTGGTACCGTGGAATGCCGTCGTTCTACTCTTCTGAAATATTTCGGGGAGATTTCTGCTACTGAAAATTGTGGTGAGTACCTAGCCTTACAGGTGTGACTTTGGAGTTCAATTTTGAAAATCTTGAACCTCGCAGTCTTACAATTCTGTTTATTACAGGAAATTGTGACAATTGCGTGAGGCCGGAAGGGGTTCAGTATCGAAATTTCTCAGAAGAGGCTCACCTTCTAATGACTGCAATCAAAGCTTGCGGAGGGAGGTTCGGACTTGGGGTACCGATAGATGTCCTACGAGGTTCCATGGTATGTTTTTCAGGTTCTACGAGGAAATCATTTTTTCTGTCCTGCCTTGGGGGTTTTCAATATCACTATCCTTGTTTCATTTACAAGACGGAGATAGTCATTCATGTATCTGTCTTTTTCATGGAGTCCTCGTGAACTTTTAAATTTGTGAGCAATTGAGTTATGCGGGGTTGGCATTTAATATGACTGCATGATCATCATACCTTTGATCTAGTGCAAAGAGCAAGAATTGACATATTCTCACATGTTTTGGCACATCTAACCGTTGTTTACCTTTAGCCTTTGCAATACGAACAAGATGTACTTCATAGTTCTTCGTTTAATGAACTAGATTTGTGCGCCGCTCTTGTTAACTAATACGTAAGCATGATTCTCAGCTGTATTAAGTCGTTGGACCCTATTAAGATTTACCCTGACTATATGGTTGTCTTAATCGTGGGCAGGCTAAGAAAGTGGTAAGCTATGGTTTTGAGAAGTCACCAGTACATGGATTAGGACGCGGAAAGTCAGCGAATTGGTGGAAGTCCCTGGCAGATCAACTTCTTGTTCTTGGTACGTGTTAACGGAGCGCTCTGTTCTTTTTTGATGACTATGCTAAGAGTATTTCTTGTTGAGATTTTGGCAATGCATTAGAATCACCACGTACGTCTCCTGTGGTAGTATCTCATCCACTACATATAATCATTCAATCTTTCCTCGTCTCTTATCCTTTGCAGGTTATCTGAAGGAGGTCGTGCGCGATACTTTCAGACTGATAAGGTTCATACGAATTGGGATTCTTTGTTTTAAGCTGTACGCAGATGTGAATGAGTTTTAGAGAAAAAATTGTTTACGTTCTTGCGTCTTGCGATCTCCTTGATGGCCATCTGCTACTCAATTTGGTAGTAATCCCATATAACGTCCTGAAAAAACTTAAGAATAGTACTTCTTGTAGTATCCAAGCTTTATTTGCGAATGGACCTGGGCATCTAGGTGCTTGGTTTGTACACAATTTTGTTTGTGGTATCTAGATGCCTGGTTTCGTAGATCTATTGTTGGAAATACTAATGTGTTGAGTATGTTTCCTCACTCCAGCCTTGATTTATCCAGTGTTGCAGATAAAGGTGATCAATACTTGTGGTCAGCCACCAATATGGGAGTGGCATCTGCTTTGATGTTACCGCTAAGCCAAGAGATGGCACAAGAAGAGAGTAGGCAAACTGAAGCATTGCCTCAGCCATCGTCCAAAGACCCAAGCATGGACACACACCTCCAGCTTGAGGGATTTTCTGAGGTAAACTAGTAGGACGAGCATGGCTTCCCAAATGACATACTCAGCACTTAACAGTGGCAACTTGTAAATGCATTTTGCTGTGTTTGGATTATGACGGATTGCACGTTTTGCGGTATTCCGCAGGTAGAGCGCAAATTCTACCATCTTTTGATCGAAATGAGAGCTGACATAGCAAGGAGGAACTCAACTGCACCGTAAGTGTCTAATTCTTGGATGATGTATGATATGGATTGTTTTGTTAACTTCACATTTCTTTCCAATTTGCCAGAATCGATGTTGTTATCCTCATGTTGATTGACAGTCTGATCTGTGACTGGATGTGTTCCAATTCGGATATTCAAAGTTCTGATGGATAGTTGTGAAAATGCATAAGACGAATCCTTACATAATTATAGAATAGTCTTATTCTGGCAAGATATCTGTTTAAGCATTTGTGTGTTTGACAGTTATGCGATATTAGATGAGAAGACTCTTCAAAAGATTGCTAGACTACGACCATCAAGTGAGGCTCGACTTCGAAATATTGATGGGGTGAATCAGGTATTACTACCTCTTTTTTGGAGGTTGGAGTAAAAGTATTATTGTATGTTGTTTGTTTACTCCCTGTGAATCTAGATTACACTTGTGTGTCTTTGTCCATTCTGTAGAATTATTTTGGTGCAGTGTTTATCACCAAATAGCAACCATCATTGTTTATGGTGATTTTTCTTAGTATGATAATGGGTAATATTTCTGCAGTGGCTTGTGAGTTGTCACGGAGAGGAGATTCTTAATGCAATCAAAAAGCACACAGAGGAGTTGAGTCTGTCTCTGGACAACTATGGGATCCCCAGTCAACCATCGACTTTGCCACGACCCAAAGCGGAGGGTTCTTCTAAGGGAGATGCGACCAAAATTTCGTCAGCAAAAGAAGAAGCTTGGAAGATGTGGCAGGAGCAAGGTCTTTCGTTCTTTGCAATTGCTGTAAGGTTCAAACTTGAAAAACTGATTTTCCGTTCTGTTTGATGTCCCTGGGTATTGTGTCGTTTGTAGTCACATGCAGCAATTGTGGACATTTTCTTTTAGCAGGATTTGGATTGTTCAAACACTCACTTTGAATTTTGGGCTGGCTCTCAGAATCTTCCGGAACGACCAAAACCGATCAAGGAAGATACAGTTATGGATTACCTGTGTGACTGCATCAAAGCAGGCTATGAAGTGGATTGGAGCCGATTTTGTGCTGAAGTTGGCTATACTAAGAAGGCAGCGTTGGAAATTCGTGCTGCAGTGGAAAGAGCTGGATCGACAGAGTTCCTGAAACCAATTAAAGAGCAGGCGCCTGAACATGTGAGTTTTAAAAAGTTAGAAAGTGTTGATATATTTGAGCGTGTTTTATGATTTTGATCATTACCAAAGCTGTTTGCGATCAAATGTTACATCAGGAAACTCTATTATCTCATGCATAGTTCCTGTCCATTTCATACACCCGCTTGGGGAGCCGAGGAACTCACTTGAATGGGATGATGGCTGATCGCTATCGTGCATTTAACATAACAGCTTAATGATTTTTTTTCCCTTTAACCATATCCTATTCGTAATTTATGGTCCTTCTGAACTAAGACGAAATTTTGAGATGAGGCTATTGGCGGAGCTTGGTAATCATTCTTTAATTCTCTACTCCTAAAACTGAAGTCACCGTTCTCTTGATTGCGCATTTGGCAGATCACTTATCGTGAAATCAAAATATATTTGACACAAGAGGAACGTGGATTACCACTTCCTGAGGAGCCAAACTCAGAAAAGGAAGAGATGGATTGCGAAATCATTGAAGTTGGCAAGGAAGAAAAATCTCCAGAACCTTCAATTGTACTTGAAGCTTCCGATAGGGACAAAGATGAAAGTGGTCAGGGTTTGTTTACGAAACCGCCCTGGTTAACAGAGGATTCTGAAAACTTGAGAAGATTGTCACGAAGGAGGCCAGGGCGAGAAAGCTCACCAACATCACAGGGTCCTCTCAAGAAGGTTAAGATGGAATCAGGTGAAAATGGAAGCGGAACCGTACAGGATGTTAGGCAGGCGGCCGATGAGGAAGCACTGCTACAATGGATTACATCTTCCAACGGGGTAAGTTCCTTGAGTTTGCAACACCATCTTGAGTCATGTATTCTTTTCCAACTCGTCTGTAATAGTTGAGAAATTCTGCCTCAGACATGAGCATTCTCCTGTCTGAGCAATTTGGAGATTAAATTAATTACTTAAGCACCATGTCAACATTGTGATGTGCAGGCATCCCTGGCCGCCATTTCAGCAAAATTCTCTGATAGCGACGAAGCTGAAATTTTGAGGATGTTGGAGAGTATGCAAGAAAATTTTCTCATATATTTTAACAACGACGAGTACAAAGCAATGTAAGCTCAACGCCTTCAGCTTGCGTCTCGAACTTACTTCAGCTTGAGTTCAAATACCCCGCACGCTAAGATCATACATCGTACGCGGTACCCACTTCTGAATCGCTGGAGACAATTTTGAAGTCTGGTAGAAGACCACACATGAGGACGAGATTCAGGTTAGATTGCAACAAACTGGTGAGGCTCAATAGCACCAGAAACCTGTCGGATGACCCCTCACCCACTTCCTATCCGCTGTTGAATGAGAGCTGAATTGGGATGGCTTCATTTTCCAGCTTGAGCAGATCAAGACCCTTCTAACAGTACCAGCCATTTTCCAGTGGAGTTTGGTTCAGGTGGCAAGCGCACTCGATACCAAGATATTGTTCTAAAGCGTTGGAACTGCCGTCACCTACTTGACGTCTCTCGGAATGTATCAGGAATAGTTGGATATGCAGAAAATTTGACGACATTGATATCGGTTTGGCAAACAGCTCAGGTTGCCTTCAGTTATTGCGTTGTGAAGTGGTTGTTTCACAGAAGGCCAATGCAGTCGAAGGGCTCAGTGTAGGTTGCATATCCTGAAGGTGATTACATTTTGTACGGGATTTTTCCTTTGCTCCCGTTTTTTGACATGTCATGGAGTTGATATCCATGAATGTAACTTCACTGCAACTAACTCACGGAGAGTCGTGAATCGCATTTTTAAGAGATGCAAGAAATCATGAGATGACAGATGGTACCTTTCAGCAAATTTGGAATGAGTTTTGTACGGATCTGTCAACCCCACAGGGTAATGTGTAACGCCATATATAATTACATTTGTAAATTATTTTATTTTATTTTAATTTAAAATCTTCCACTTCCCAAAATCCAGTGACAGAAACCTTACAAAGTTCATTTATGACGAAAGCATTCCAGTGTACTCCACTGGAGAACAAATTTGCAATCGGGCTGTGTTGGCAGCGTTGCAGCAGTGATAACCAGTGTGAAATGAAGAGCCTGCGTTCTTGCAATCATGATCTTGCGACACTTCAGTGACTTCACCCCCAGTAGGTGACTCATTCCACAAACTGGCACAAAGTGTGGGTACCCAAATATCCGTCTGCAACCAAACTTTACATTATCTACTACCACCTGATGGAAGGAAGGAATGGCTCAATTATTTTTTAAACACATTACTTTTACATATTTGTGATTTATTTAACAATCGTATATTTGCTATCTGAGTGAAACATATAACCCCAAAGCAAGTGTTTTTGCGTATGCTGATTCCGTTACTCTTGCAGCTTCCCTTACACAGTCACCTCACCACCCACTCTGCTCTCAGAAGTTGCAGAGACAGTGGCTGTTACAGAAGTTGCCACTGTCACGCATCCTGCAACCTCATCTCATCCCACCCTCCCAGATATCTCACCCTCTCTTCATTAATATCATAATCCAAACTCACTTCTTATCCAATTTTCCCACAACTTCCACTCAACGAAAGCATACTCAAACCGTCACTACGACCAAAACCAACATTATTTATCATCACCGTACTACACCTGAACCTCCGAAACCTACACAAACATGGATAGCATCGACCTCCCTCTCTCTGCAGCATGTGAATCAAAGCAACATCATGTCACTCAACTCAGACTCCTAACTCTCAACGCAATGAAACCCTCACATCAAACACTGAACTACCATAATTTCTCTCGCAAGGCACCTAACTTATGGCAACTGTCAGTAATCAATCGCCAGTTAATTAATTTGCTGATCAAACATTAAACTTGTGAAGAAAAACTTGAATCATTTCATCGAGTGATGAGATCTGAAGTTAAGCAGACTTCGTTGCCAGCATCTTGACATGGCATGAAGCTTGAAGCTTGCAAACTGTGATCCTGGAGCATGTTGATCGACTGTCTGAGTACCACACTGTTGCTAGATATTATATATTTCAAGAGCTAGCCCTGTCGATAACTAATTAAGTCGCACGATTAGGTTTCTGCACCACGGAGCTGCGGCGCATTGGTCTGTTGTGGTGCTACTTCTGCCAAAAAGAGACTCTGTGTAAGTAGCAGTACTTCCGTGCAGCTCGCTGTCGATGTTTCACCTACCTTCTCTTCAGTACAATTTTTGAGCTCACTCCGGAGGCAGGGACAGGTTGATCGATCTCTGTGGGTACCAGGTCAATCTAGATAGTCTGTCTAGATGCGCTTGGCGTCACTGCCTGTGTGGGTTTGGTCGTGGGGACTCGTGGTTTTCATCGGTGAAGGAGGTGCTGCACCGACTGGGACCGACTGGGACCGGCTGTTGATGGAGCTGCTCCTTCGTGCAGGCCTTTTCGTACATTTGCATTGCTCTTCACGGTTTTTTTACCCTGGTGGAGGTTTGTGAGAGTGCTCTTGGTGAGTAAGACACTCTTGTGGGAACAGTGCTTGTTTTTTCGCCTCTGCTCGGCATTGACAGCGCCTTGGAAGGTGTGATCATCGGTGCCGACTTGTGGGTCGCGCATAATCGAGCTACTTCTGCAGCTTCGTATCGACTGTTCGGATGCTAAGGTAAGCCAGCGGCTGTGAAGTTACTGGTGTCGTTTTTCTTCCGTCATACATTTTGCGACAAGTGGGATATGTGCTTTGGTTTTGCTTTAGCTTTGGCGTTGGTGATTGAACAGAGAACTGTTGGTTTAGCAAAGAGATTCTTCATCGAACTTGTCAGTGTAAGAAACAGGATGTGATGATCAATGGAGTATTGGGGGTGCATCGATTTTGGAGATACACAATTAGGTTACTTACCACCTTGATGTTAGAATGCCTTCTAGCTTGAATTTTCTCAGTGAGCTGCTACAGACCAGCAGCATCTGAAAGATGCCAGGTGAGATAGTTGGATTTTAACTTCTTTTTTCTTGCAGGTTTGATGATTTAGGGATAGCTGAGCGTCTCTCGACCATGGCCTACGGTGATGTCTCTGATGCTGAAACTCATCCTCATTTGTTAGCCTCAATCGACTCTGTTTCGGGTTCTGCAACCGCTGCCAGCGGCCTGGAGAAGCAAGATTCTTCCCCATGGAGGTCTCTACCCAACGACATCCTCGATCAAGCCCTTGCTCTGCTCCCCTTACCGGACGTCTTTCGAGTCCGCTCCGTGTGCAAGAGATGGAATTCAGTGATCCACTGTGCTCAGTTCCAGGAGCTGTCTTTGAGAAGCTCTGTCTCCTGGGGGCCATTCTATTCGCCTCGGGTCGGATGGAAGGGGCAAGGATCTCGATCGGTGTTATGGTCTTCGTATGACCTCTCGGAAGGGAAGTGGATCACTATGCCGCAATTTGAGTTTCCAGTGTGTGCCCAATCCTCTTCCTGGAATTTGCTGGCAGCCAATGGAGGGCTCTTCTGCTTCGGAGCTTCGGATGGCCCACGGCGAATACTTGTTTGCAACCCCATGACGAAGACGTGGAGAGAGCTTCCATCTGTGAACATGGACTACAGCGCCCGGGTGGTTATGGTCACCCACATGATAGTGGACGAACTAAGAAGCTCCTACAAAATCCTCTTTGCAGGTAAAGCATAAGCATTGTCTTTTCTGAACATTCTAGATGGAACTACTTTGCTGTTACGATTTAGCTTTCTTGTACTTATGGGAGTTTTCTTGCAGGTACTGCTACGGTAGATTTATATGACTCTGTTACCAACAAGTGGAATGCAGCTGAGAAGTTGTCAGCTGGGTTGAGTTTTAGAAGTGGAGCTTACTGCAACGGTGAAATTTATCTCTTGACTAAGCTGTTAAGCAGCGGTCTCTACTCAGTTATGATACTAGACCTGACTAACCTGAGATGGAAGGAGAGTACGATTCTAATACCGCCAAGCTTTGCGAAGTACCCGTACATTGTGGCGTGCTCTGGTCAAGTGTACTTAGTTGGGGGAAGCTCTGAAACAACTGACACAATGCCGATGGGAAGCATTGGGCTTTTCCAACTAGACCCTAGTGGAAGATGGAACAAAGTAAGCGAGTACTCGAACCATGCTTTCCTCCGATCCACAGGAGCTATCTACGGTTGCGGGGCGCACAGAGGAAAGATTTATGTGGTGACATATGCGTACGATATGTGGGTTGCTGTTTACAACTGCGCATCAGGTTTTTGGGAGGAGCCTATCAAGGGGAACTTCTTTGACATGAAGGACATCTTTGAGACGAAGTTCGCCTTCCAACCCAATCTCCGAGTTGCACCTTGACGATACCAGGTCAGTTGTACGTTTTGATCCATTCGAGTAGAAGGGCTGCTAGAATTTGTACATTGAGGTGATCACTGTGCGGAGTGATGATCCACGAAAACGTTTTGTAAAGTTACAGTGAGTTTTTCAAAATCACCTTCATTCCCAAAATCTTTTGTCTATTAGATTCTTTCACCATTTGCTTCTACTCTGATTATCTTGCTTTTTTCAATTTTGTCAACAAGCCATCCCTGAACGATATCACTATTAAAGGATTCTATCCTACACATAGGCTTCATCATGTGCAGAACAGGATAGCATCCTTGGTTTTGCAATCGCAGGCAATAGTACACCTCTACATACTGTACCTCCCACTGGTAACATCCCACTTAATCGACTACAAGCCTTCCTCCACCGTCACTTGAATTGCAGAACACTTCTGTCAAGCTCTGCGTGCGCTTTCGCTTGGAACAATAGTATTGCGGAAGATTTTGGTATCATCCATTTGGTTGACACATTCAAACGCTTTGTCTTAAGAGGATATCGGCATGCACCATGTGTTTCTCGTGCTCAGCCATGATTTTAGTTTCGGCTGCATGATTTTTGTCATAGCTGAGCACAAGACAGGACACTCATCAAGTGAAGTGGTCCTGGCAGAGCAATGACCATCACTGGATCATGTCTATTGTCAGTAAACATCTTCCTCATTGAATGCATACCACGGCTCAGCTGAACTCCCAGAAATGCACTACTCTGATTCACTTCACCTTAGGCTCCAATGTTAGGAACTACTTCTGTAATGACAGAGAAAGCCATGACTGCAAGGTGCGCAATGTCCTGATACTAGTGGTGTAATACATGTTGGTCTTATAAACATAGTGGATTACTCCAAGAATTTCTTGCCCAATTTGGCACTCTTAGTTCAACTTTACAAAGATAAATTATGTGTATGGACGACTTCATTGGAGTGTGTATTAGCCTGGACGGTTAGGGCTTGAGGTCCTGCCCCTTGAGCATGAGTTTTTGGGCCTTCCAGTGCAATATGCGTTAGGGCTAAGTCTTTCCTTTGCGGACAGCCCATCTTATTTTGTTCAAATCAATGCATAACTTGCACCAGAGCTTCAATTTATCCTATATTGCATCCTACATGGCACTGTTTTTGCATAAAAAAAATTGGACCAATTTGACGCAATTGAGACAAAGTTTCACTTCACTAGTAGAAACTGACTGCAAGTACACCGAGCATGGACACCGAAATGGGAGATTGGTGTTCAGATTTTTTTAGCAAACTGGCCTGATTGGCCCACAATCAATTTCGGTGTTCATCCCTCAGAATCTCACTTTCAGCATGCTGAATTAGTCTGCGTTGTAATCGGACATTTATATCCACCAATGATGTGTACTGGCACATTGCGGTTTCTACGCTCCTCTCTACTGTTACTGAAACATGTCAAATTTTGGAGAATCACCGCCGTTGCCCTGGTAGAACCTTATTACTACTCCCGGAAACGAACGATAGTCGAAGTCACATCCAAACAATCCATGCGGTGAAACGACGAAGGAAACGGCAGGTTGAAATTCCGAAGTTACACAGAATTTGAATGAAGATAACCAGGTCGGACCAGAGCATGTCCGGGTATGAAGTCGCTCCTGAGGTACATTGCCACGTCAACAACAGATCTACAATCCGCAACCAGTATGGGATAAACAGAAACCATTGCATTTCAATTTCTTCCCAACTGTCCATACTTCCGAAATCGAACTCACTTCAGTCATTCTCTGTAGGTGATTGTTTCTACTTCGACTGAATGCAGTTAACTGTATATGTGTGCACAGCAGATTCTTCGTGCCCAAAAAAATTTGTTCTGTTAATGCTGTCCTTGAGCTTATCAGCAAATGAACAGACAAACGTATTCCCTGCGGAAATGATATTGTAGGTGGACATTTAATACTACCGCCTACTTAGAGACACTTGAAGTTAAACCGAAGTATACTATGCCTAGCTTACACCATCAAAATCAGGAACTCAACATGAGAGCCTTCTAGATTGCATCTTAAAGATTTCCCAGTGCAGACTCGAGAGCTTGCAGCTGAGTCAGGGATTTGTTTAGGAATACTTTGTTCTCCATCAAGAAGTCTTCGGCCATGGTGAGTTCAGCCTTTGTCTTCGTCACTCGCTCCCGCTGTCGCTTGAGTTTCAACTCCCACGACTCCAACTGGTTCTGAGCAATCACCACGTTCTCCACCCAGGCGTCCATGAATTGCTCACATACCTTCACGGAGGACTTCGAAGCAGGAGCTTTTGCCGACGGAACCATTGACTCGGATTTGGCTGAGTTCAATGCGTCTCGTGCCCTTCGAAGCTGAGCGGCTGCTCTGCTGTGGTTGCGGGACTTCTTAGCAATCTTCTGCTCCACTAAATTGAGACGCTGGGTTTCCTCATTCAGGCTGTGGAGTATTTTGGAGACCCCCTCCTCGAGATCATTCCGGGCAATGTTCAGTCTCGCACGTTCCTTCTCAATCGCGGCAGTTATGTTCGGACGGAGCATCACTAGTGCAGATACAGTAGCCACGTCCATTACAACTGATCCACGAGCGCTAGAGCCCCTGTTTAGATCTCCCCCTTGAACTCCAATTGCCGGTGCTTTATCCATCGTCTCAGCTTCCGACTTCACGAATTGAGCGCCATCCCATGTGAAGTTCGGGAAACCTACATGTGGCGGTGCAAGATGAATGGACACCCGACAAGCCTCCCCTGCAGCATCTGGGACTTCGGCAATTACAGAACTGCCTCCGGATTCGTTGAGGTGACGAGCAATCGAAGCCGCAAGTGGGGACGCACGCTGAGCACAAGAAATCCAACGACATAGCCTGAGAACTTGCGTACAGAAATTGAAGGAAATGCTGAATTGACAGCAATCACAGACGACACTGATACCATGGCTCAGTAGTGGTGATCAGAGACATTGTTCCATAAAATAACATACGTAACAACGACCGACAGATGAGCTAAGGAAAATGTGTCTACGCTGGGGAAGGACGCGAGGGAGATGGGATGGAGAACTGTGCAAATCAAAAAGTTGGAAATTTTTTTCAGATGTACAATACCTCGAGGTGAGCGCGAGGCATGACAATCGAGAGCGGTGGAAGTGGAATCCGAAGTGCCCTGAATTCGGGGAGAATGCGAGGGTTCTCACTGTGGGATTGATGAGGATGCGTGGCCCGGAACGCGAAGTCAGCCCAGTTTACTTCTACACCAAGCGCTTCAACGAATAAACCACGGGCAAAGTGGTATGGCAGCGCCCCTGAGACAGGCCATGGCTTTTGAAGCACCCTTGGAAAGAGTTCTTTCACGTACTGCTCGTATGCGGGGAGGCCTTGGTCAGAAAACAGCCACTTCCCTTCCGCTGACCGAGGGCCCCAATACTCTTCGAGGTCTCCCCTGGTCGGCATGACCTCGTTCGGAGTGACCGTCGGTGTAACACCGCGGTTATGGAGTCTCATGTATGCGACGAACCAGTGGACCGAAGACGGTGCTGCAAATGGGCAACCTTCCGCGAACTCCATCTGTCGGATGCTGCACAAATTACGCAGACACAATAGGGTAAACGGCGCGGAATTAAAATTGAAAAGAATCCTATAAGGTCTTTACGTCCGTTGCGGTAAAAAGAGGACAATCACACACGTAAGGAATCAGAGGAGCAGCAACGTCTGACTGAAATGAAGACGCAAAATATCAAAGATGACATGCATCAGACTTCAGCAACAACGAAGAGAGATGGACACCGAGACATCTGTGAGAAACGTAATTTACAGAATCTGTAAATCTCGCAGACCTACGTTCACAGTGTCATTCAGACTCGGGCTCCGTTCACTCTGTCATTCAGAAACAGGAAGAAGAAGACTACCATAGAATCTCCGGAATGAGAGGAGGAGCAGCGACTGAGCACAAACGATCAAAGTAAAAATCAACGACCACATGCGGCAGACTAGAGCAACCGGCAACGCATTGCCTGGAGCACGAAACAACAACGAGAAACGCAATGTGACATGTAACTCGCAGACTCACATTCAGTCTGACATTCAGACACGGGCTCTTCTACCTTCGTAATACAGAAAACCGGGTACGAAAGCTACCAGACACAAGCGGAATGAGAGGAGGAGCAACGACTTAGGAGAAACGAACAGAGTGGAAATGAACGGGCTCATGCCGCAAACTAAATCAATCAGCAACGGAGACGGACCACGAAACGAACAAAATAAAAGCAAACTCTAGGAGCAACTCCCACACTCACATGCACTCTGTCATGCACACTCGGGCTCTACTTCGCTCTGAAATTATGAGAACAGGTCCATCGCCGAGTACCACACACATACAGAATTGCACCGAGTAGCAACGCCATACCTGAAACGAACAAAGAAAACGGCAGCGAGCAGATGCGGCAAACTGAAGCTACCAGCAACGGAGAAGGACCGAGAGACGATTACGAGAAACGCATTGCCTGGAGCAGCATGGGAGGGTTAAGTAGCACAGTAGAACATTGGAAATCTCGCCTTCGATTTGACAACCAGCAGCTGAGGAAGTGGGTACTCATGATCAGGAGACAGGGTGCTTGTATGAAGTGAGGTTCGATGGAAAAAGTGACAGCCATAATCCGATGATTGTGATCCTGTGAATCAGAACGATGATGAGAACGATCTCACGCATAATGTCAACTCAACGCTGCATGGTGTGTTACTAATTACTAAATTTAATTTCCAAGATTAGTTAGTTTACTACTTACTAAAACGACGATTCCAACCAATTAGTAACTCCCCTGTTTAATTGGCGAATCAATTTCAGAACATCGAGCAGCGAACCGAATGAAATATCCCACCTTACAGTCACTGCTTGTCGTAAAAATAAAGTGCCTACCTTAGCGACGATTGTCTTTCTTGAACACATGAGTAACTCTGCTCGGATATGGAGCAGTAATACGCTGCAACAAACAAATAGACATGCGATAAGAAAAAGCGAATCCACAATCACTATCTACGTGAACAGCAATATACACAATTTAGATTGTCCACAAATTAACCTCCACAATCCAAATAAATTCCGCTGCCAACTTATTAACTGAGTTCAGTTTTGCAGTCCGTACGTAGTAACCTCGATTTCCGTCGGTTTCGAAAAATCTGCACTAATGCAACACGGTTCTAACATGAATCATGCGTTTCGCATCCACACTTCAGATCACGATAGACCCCCACATGCCACTGAAAAAAAAAATAGACACACGAGCATAGACAAACATCGCCGTGTGGGATATAGGCAAAGTTATTGGAAACTCATTTACCAATGACGGATGCTCCATATCCGAGCCAGTACAGGGACAATGGCGCCGAAAAAAATTCAACTGTCATAGGTACCGAACATCGCATGAAATTACATGGGGAGAGTATAGTGAACGAGCATATTACCGAGATTACATGCATGTACCCGTACCCCCTGGACGCTATTCTACATATTGGATTTCGAACTCGTCTGCGAACTGTGTGTCTTCCAGATGACCCTCGTCGTCAGCGTCTTCCTCTTCCCGGACTCTCGCATTGAAGCGCTCCAAAGGTACCTCCTCCGCATCCTGAACATTAGGCCGGGAAACTGTTCTACTCCCCCCGGCATGAGAAACGCTGCGAGTGCTGAGCGTCGGGCGGGAGGATCCAGATGCACCAAAAACATGGACCTCACGCTCGCCTTGGATCCGCTTGCTACGGGGGTCGTGCCTCAGTACCACCTTCCAAGCCGGGTCCGCTCCATCAGCAACAAAGAATACCTGCGAAACTGATGCCGGAAAAACGTATGGATTATGATTATCCGGGGTTTCACGGCAATTGTACTGTACCAGCCAAAAACCGTACTGGTCCTTCCGCACAACACGACGACCCTGGTCTCTACTTTTGATCCACGATCCCTCCATGACCACGGGATTCACAGCACCATATGAAACGAGGATAATGTTCTTGAGAATTCCTACGTCGATCTCCGTGCATGTGGCTGATGGAGGAATGGCTGCAATACCACTGTCAAAAGCGACTGTGGAAAGCCGCTGCTCAGCACTGCATGTAAAATGCGCACCATATGCCCACATTGCCTTGAAGGCACATGCGTGGCGAGATGGAGGACAGTGTAAAGAATCTAGTTCAGCCGACACAGGGAAACCAGTCTCCTTCAATCCACGAACATGAGCGTTTAACCATTCACTGAAGAGAGGAAATGATGGAGCAAGCTCAGGAGGGTACTGGATAGGGTGGCCTCTTTGACGTCGAACTCTGGTGGCGAAGGCTTGACGGTGTAGCATGTACAGTCGTCTCTGTTCGGTCCATTCTCTACAGTCATGGCCTCGCAAAAATTAAAATGACACCGTGATCCCCCTAACAAAGAAAACTCATGCATTCGAGATGGGCATTACATATGATCTCAGTGAAAGGTTAAAAAAAAGGTTGTTTTAACACTATCAGAAGAAACCATTCACAGACTTCATGGGATACTTACCCAAGCAATTCTTCAGTATGAACTGAATGTGTTATAACGTACTCGTGAATTTGCTCTAATTCAGTATCTGTAAGATGTTTTACAAGAGGCCGCCCCAACAGACATTCCCCTGAATCTTTTAATTCCTCCTCCGCGTCCCACACTCTACTTTTTGCGTGCTCGTAGAGCTCGAAATATTCGGTGCAAAACCCTAGGCTCTCGTCAATCATGTAGCCGGTAGCCATCCCTGCCTCCGGCTTCGACTTGTCTCTGACATACTTTGTTAGAACCCCTAAGTATCTTTCAACTGAATAGCACCAGCGGGCGTGAACAGGGCCACATAATTCTAACTCATCCACCAAGTGAATAACAAGGTGAGTCATGATGTCAAAAAAGCCAGGGGGAAAATTAATCTCAAGGAGGCACAGTACCTCTGCGGCGCAAGTACGAAGAGGTTGAATTTCAGATGTGCGTATGACTTTCGCACATATTCTTTGAAACAAATTCCCCAGGCGTATTATGGTTTCACGGACACCTCGGGTAAGACTGTTTCGGATGGCTGCAGGTAGAATTTGTTGAATGAGGATATGGTGGTCATGGCTCTTGAGTCCTAATAATCTTTTCTCTCCTATGTGTTTGGTTAATGTTGAGCTATAACCCGATGGTACCTGCGTACTGGAGACACGGGAGAGGAAATCGGCTTTCTCTGACTCAGAAAAAGTATAAGGCGCCTTTGGTTTTATATAATTTCCGGTTGCACCAAGTACTAAGTGGAGGTTGTGCATTCTCCCGGCCTGAGCCATATCCCTCCGGGTCTCCAAAGTGTCTTTATCCCCGAATAGATGTCGTAGCAAATTGTCTGAGACATTGCGTTCAATGTGCATTACATCCAGTGTATTCCGGATTGGCAATTCCTGTAGTCAACGAGCACAAAAATTAAAACTGATTAGAACTTCAATTTCTATTTGCTATGGCACGCAGAAGATACACTGTCTCCATTGTGCATTCCCCTGACAGATACAAATATGGGACTACCAGTTGTCATCGAAAGATAATTTCCAATACATATCTGTGGTTTTCAACTGCATTGTAATCGGGAAAACAATATTAACATAGTGTCAATTCACCAAGAGAAGGAAACAAAGGCAATGGCATCATGTAGTAAGTAGAGAGTGCAGCAAAAAACGGAGTGATGCACAGCGTACGTAGTAACGGAAATGTGGGGAGCCCGGACCTATGATGAATACAGTCATCATTGGAGGAGATACAACCTATCACACTGGGTTTTTGTTCCAACGTAATTAATAATGTACCTCCCGAGAAATTAATGATCTAATATCCTCACCACTAGGTTTCAGATGCGGGCCACGGATAGTCGAAGCGTCCAGACAGCTACTGCTCACTATCTAATCGGTAGCAAGTTCATGTGTCTGTGCAGTGTAACCAAACGAGTAACGCAAGTCGCTACCTAGGCATTCGCAGTTATGACTCAATAGCATGTACTGTCAGGTTTGTGCATACCATTCTCAGCTCATACTGTGTTAAAGTCTACTATTACGGGAAGTAGGCATTACGATCTACCAACACTCTAATCCATAGTCAGAGCACTCCTTTCCGGTGATATATTTATTACTACCTCAGGAGCCAACACATGACATATCCCGCGCTTTCAACCCACATAACATAAAATGATCGTGGATTAATCGGCCCTGTGGCTGGGGCATGTTGAGGACACCAGCCTATCATTTAGTGTACTGTCATAACTCTTATGTGCCGAACATGGTCAGTATGACATCTATAAGTAGACAACCGAGAGCATGAACCTTATGAATGACTGTAATGGAAGATCCATTCTCACCTTCCAGTATGGCAGGTCGAACAGTGACGACAGGCGTTTGATTCCCGACTCTCGAGCTGGATCTGATGATGCCGGCGTTATGCCCAGCTGCACCCAACTTTCTCTCAATTGGCCCCATCGAATGATATCTTCAGCGGTCATTTTTGGGGGTGGCCCTCTATGCTCCACTGCATTCTCGAATTCCGGTCTGGCGGCTCTCCACGGGTGATCTAACGGGAGAAAGCATCGGTGCTGATCATCATAAACATTTTTCCGAAGTGATAGGGAACGCCTTGACAACGTATTCTTGCCACAGACTGGGCACCCTCTATACCCCTTGGTAACGCAGCCAGCCACCACCCCGTAGGCCGGGAAGTCATGGATCGTCCACAGAAGAATAGCCTTCATAGCAAATCGAGGGCTCCCATTGTACATTGAGGCATCATCCGTTGGCACCCCTGTTCGCCAGAGCAGTTGCAACTCCTCAAGCAATGGCTGCAAATACACATCAAAGTTCTCCCCGGTCACTGACCGCTTCCCAGGGATAATTAAACTAAGCATGATGAAATGCTTTTTGGTCGTCATCCAAGGGGGGAGGTTGTAGTTTAGTATCAAAATTGGCCAGGTACTCCACGTACTACGTTTGATCGAAAACGGATTGACCCCGTCCGTTGCTAACCCTAACCTCAAGTTCCGAGGCTCATGAGAGAATTCGGCGTGGTACTTCCAATCCACATATTTCCATTGGTGAGAATCCACAGCTCCTCTCATCACTCCATCCTCACTAACGTGTCTCGCATGCCAGGTCATGAAGCTCGCTTGGAGTGGTGTACTATACATTCTCTGTAATCTGGGGATTAATGGAAACCACCTCAAAACCTTAATTGGGACACGCGATTTTCCAACCTGCTTGTACCTTTCAGCACCGCACCTTGGACAACTTGTGAGATCCTTCAGGTCGTCACCTCTGAACAAAACACATGTCAAAGGTCCCGGACAGCAGTGTATTGTCTCGTAACCTAGGCCTAGCTGCTTAAGAATTTTCGATGCCTGATACTCATTGCGCGGAAGTGAGTTCACGGTTGGTAACATGCTTTTGCTCAAAATGGCAAATACCTCATTCACCAATGCATTCGAAGCCCCATGAGTACGAAGGCAATTCAGTAGCAGCAATGTACCTCCCAACTGGGTAAGTCCCGAACCTGCGAAGAGGGGAGTTCTCGCACTCTCCTGCAGCATTTGTTCCTGCGTTGGTTCGACGTCCTCCATAGCTGGGACGTCGTCGTCGCCCAGATTGTCCTCTTCGGCCTCCAAGTCTACAGAGCCGTGCGGGACCTCTCCCCTGTTTGCATCCCGTTCTGATTGGACATGATTGGGTACTTCTTCTTGGCCACCATGTCCGTCCCCGTCTTCTCCCCCTTGCATCTCCTCGCCATCTCTCACGTCAAACACGTTCCCCACCACTTGGTCATAGAGATGAAATGTATGCTGGACCAGACCAGCCATGTCCAGCCCCTGATCGAGCGGTCTACCTCCGCCTCTCTCGTGCCTCCCACCTCTAATTCCAAACTCTTCTCTAATATCCGTGTCCCACTCGACGTCACTGTCGTCTGGCTCCAAACCCTAGGAGGCCACAGAAACTGTGGGTATGAAATGAAACGACTAGGGGACCACGAACTAGGATCCGAATTGAGAAGAATCCTTAATTGAAAATTCGTAATCAATGCTGGAGTTTATAAATCTTACCTCGGTTGACCCTCTATGGAGGGGATGCCTGCCATAGATCCGAAGATGTTCGACGACCACAGCCCGAAACCGCAAGGAATGATTGAGACCCATACATATGTTACAAGGGCACTTTCTCTTCCTTGCTCCGTGACGATTGGCGATGTCCTCTTCTCTGCGTGCAAGCTTCAAGTCTCTCGCAATTTCTCGATTCCTGTCTCTAAGCGGTCGCCCCGTAGCGGTCGACATTGATTCTACTCAGCATGGAAAGAGCGACTGCGGAGTAACTCAGCTCGAATTAGGAGAGGTAGCCCAGTCTCTCCCAAGGCAAAGTACGTCGACACGTTTGGCAGTTCATATATACACTATGTCGACACATGTTTTTCATCCATCAACAATCATTCATCGAAGTTTGTACATCTATTTCAACCCTACTGCTTCCAATTCAGTGGCCATTCAAGAATGTGAACAAGAGCCTCGACAGTGAGATTCAGAATCTGAAATTTATATATTAACTGAGAGAAGATACACCAGCGACGCTTGGCATACCAAGCTGCCATTACTCCCTAAGACATCGAATCACTGTGTCATGAAGCTAGTCATCTCATTTGTGTTGTAAAGTCGCTGTAGTCTGGGGATCAGGGGGTATTGCCTTATCTCATTACTGATGACACTGGAATCCCCCCTTTTCCTGAACCTCTCTGCTCCGCACTGTGGACAATTTTTGAGATCGTTGAGCTCTTCAACGATGAATTGAACAGAGCATGACGGACTCGGACAGCAGTGTACGGTCTCGTAAGGAAGCCCTAAGAACATTAGAATCTTAGAAGCCGCATGTTTATTTGCAGGGAGTGAATCACTGGCGATGTGCATTAAAACATCCAGCATATCGGCAGCGTCCGCCTCTGAGAGTCTCAACGATAAGCATATTCCACGCATTACTATCGCCGTTGCCACGAACTGAATGCACGACGACCAAAGTGGATAAATGTCGCTGGCACAGGTCCACCCCACTGCCTTCTCAGTCGTTCCCATCTCTTGACGAAAAGCTCTGTACTTCTGGACATATGACTGATGTGTCACTGCCTCTAGATCCGGCATCCCTTCCAATTCAAGTCGCCACTCTTCTGGCCCCTCCAAACGCGGCATGTCATGGAAGTCCGGACCATCGTCTGCATCCTCTCCATGTCGATCCCCTTCCTCTACCACAGGGGTAAACAAACCTCCTACACCACGATCAGTCCCGTCGGCAGATGAGTAATCCGTCGCGTAACTCAGAGCGTATCCAGGAACTCCGTCGTTCGAAGTATCAACAGATCCCGCAGCAACTTCAGCTTCGAGAGTTCCACCTTCCCCGCTAGGATTTCCCTCGCACTCATCACCACTGTCAATACTATTCAAATGGTCGTGCATCTCTTTGAAGTTCCAGACGTCGACTACATTACCGCCGTCGTCCAGGGTGCAAAAACCATTTCTAAGTAACGTCTGAGGACTGCAGCCCTCCATTGCTCCCCCCTCACAGTATGTCTCCAAACAGAATGGCGATCAGGAGCGTCACTTCTCAAGTTCTAAGAGCTCTTTTTAAGCTCCTGTCGATAACCACGAAGTAGAATAGAACCCGTTGTCAGAGACGTGCCTTGCCGTGTGGAAGGTTCCCCACGTTCCCGCACTCTGCGCCGTCACTTTTTCCATATGAGTTCCCAACATGCACAGCATGACTGAATCACACGATGGCACACCATAACCTAGGAGATACTTTGACAAATTTTTCGCCCATCAGCTCAGCGTTTGCTTTCACAAATAGGCTAGATCTCCAGCCGCCAACACGGTGTGGACAACATTCCATTATAGTTTAGATCATAACTAACTTTTATCGTCTGTGTCACCACGATTGCTTTTCATGGATCTATTTTGTAGCTCCCACTGGGATTGCAAGAGGATCAGGTTACGGCGGCCCAGAGAAACCCTAATGGGCTGCTCCGGTTTTTTCCCACGGGGTTCCACTCACGAGATCGATCCTTGGCCTCAGACATCGTCTTCTGAGAGTAGCTCGGACTCAGTTCTTTCGGAGCACTCCGTTTGTCGATTGAATTGCCCTCCTTTGAAGCGTTCCTGTCAGATGGCCTTCCCAGCGAGAATGGCTTCTTATCCGGTAATGGACGGGCAGACCAACACCGAGACAAGCGATCTTGAGGTATGTACCGCACGTACTTTCTGTTATCAGATTGGCCTGCCCTTTCATTTTAATCCTCATGGTCATCCTGGACTATGACTATCACATTTGCGTAACTCGATTTATCATGCCCCCTGCTAGCCTGTATCGTCGCTGCTATCCTCTCATGACCTCACCAAAAAATACCCGTAGAAGAATCTGACTTCGATAATAGAAGTTGCCATATTTTCATTGTCGTAAACATGCACGTGAGTGATTCCATCTATTAGCAGAATATACTAATAGTCGGTGTACATTGTATACCGTCGCACAGAGGCCGTCCAGACCGCCATATCCAACCACTGTCAGCGCGCAAGAGTATTACCGACCCCAAGTTTCGGGTGTACAAAACAATTCTCGACATGATTCACAGGAGGTAGGCTGTAAATCCCGACATTGCTGCTTATTGTAATCTGTTACTATGATCCTTAATTGGGAGCAGATTTAGTGTATAATCCAGCGTGATGGTGAATTACGATTGGTTACATTCCTGTTCACCCTTTGACTCTCGTACGATATCTTCTCTTACGCAACCTCGCTTAATATCCATACTGTAAGGACCCCGGGCACAGAGAAATTAATCAGACTTATCGTGGATGCGCATTGAGCAAACATTTTTCTGAAATCCAAGTTCATGCGATTATAGAATTGTCAATTGAATTGCACCGAGACATCTCCGTCAGTCTAATATGTTTTTTGAACCTCCATTAGAAAACCAGGTGAGCACTCACAAATTTTATATATCCCGCAATGTGTCCGTTCGTACAATTCTCACGCATTGAGTTCGGTGGAAGAGTTTCACTGAAGTCGGGCTTATTTGTTTGGCAGCGCACATCAAGAGAGGACATCAATCGAAGACCACATGGAGGCAATCAAAACCTCGGAGCTCAACCTGTTCACGAGCGAATGGATTTTCCGAATCAGCATTTTCATACAGAGGTCGGTACAGCCCCCGTCCACGGGCAGAGAAACGGTGGTGATCGCTTGCAGTCCACGTCTTACCACTCCGAATATCGTGACGAAACCGGCGCAGGCTCAAGTCGACAACCACAAAAGCATGGAGACATAGCCCCACAGCATCCGCCCAACAACTCGACGGAGTTCCAGAACAACAGAGGCGTGGCACCAAATAACCGACAAGAAGAAAACAGACGACGAACTGCATCCCGAGAGGTCCATCGCCCTTATCTGAAAGAAATGGCTGCGGCTCATGCCCAAAACAGAGACCCTCACATAGAGATACCTGTGTGCCCTTCAGGTACTGTACTCGGACTTAAGACCCCTTGGCATAGGGCTGCAAGACTATCAGCTAGACAAACCTTTAATTTCAAAGTTAGAACCTATAAGGCTAGACGAGAATATTGGAATTCCCAGGTAGATGTTATTGCTCAGAAACTTGCACAGAAATTCACATATTCTAGTCCCCTGGACATAGCATATCTAGGTAAATTCTTGAAAAACACCCTTAAGAATGATAGAAAATCATGGAAAAAATATTTTATTGAAAACAAGGGCTTGAGACACCCCCACTGTCCGGTGGAGGCGTTCATCGAGTGGAAGAAATATTGGTGTTCTGCAGCAGGAATAGAGGAGTCGATTCAAATGACGGAGATGAGGAAGGGAAAGAGGAAGGCTCAGAACTCTGACATTGAACGCTCGACACCGATTGCTCCGCCTCTGGCACCGCCCGGGTACATGGTTAGTATCTCAAACATGAATATCCCACCATCGATTTTCTAACAAATAAAACACAACATCAGTCTGCATAATTCGGATTGGCTTACATTATCCGTTGATTACATGCATCGGGTTAAGTGGTATTTGCTTCTGTACTCTGCCATGCTGCATACCGATTTAGACTGATGATTTGTATCATAGATATTCAGATAACATTACCCGGAAGATCATGATGCAGGTCCATGACACCACACTCAGCCGTGATAATCCAGAATATTTCCGTACCCCATCTACGTACAACACAGATTCGAACACGAGCTTGAGCAGTGGTTTCCAGTATAGCACTCCTACGACCG
Organism: Ceratodon purpureus; assembly: GCA_014871385.1. NCBI lineage: Eukaryota > Viridiplantae > Streptophyta > Bryopsida > Pseudoditrichales > Ditrichaceae > Ceratodon > Ceratodon purpureus. The sequence goes on along the minus strand of CM026428.1, from coordinate 7,532,276 downwards.
GCATGAATCATGTACAAACGCAGGCGTCAGCTCAAGGACCACGTCGTGAAGAACAGACACCGAGTTTTCCAACGGTAAATAAGATGCTGGTCTTCAACTCCACTAACTCGTAGGAGCATGGTGCTGTTAGTCATTAATCGTGTACATGACTATTGGTTATACTATTCAATAGCCAAGTTACCGACCGTTGATATGCTTCTGTCGACTGTCATGGTGCGAGATGATTTTTTATGTCTTTAAACATGTACATTTTGGAGCCCACATTGGGACTCTTCAGTTTAATTGAAAATGGAAGTGGTTATTAACATGTGTCCCCTACAGCGCCCGACAACACCTCCGTACGTGATCAGAGAAGGAACTCGCATAAACGCGCTGGAGTGCACAGTGCAACGAATCGCCAACGACCTAAGCAGCAGCAAGGACCAGATACGAGAGGTCAAGGAACTTCTACTCCGTCTGATTAACCCGCAGAGTCTCGTTCACTCTGTCACACCAGCGGTAACCCCGAACGCAGGCCTACAATGTTCTGGAGACCATTCGACAGTCCCCGAACCACACCGCCACTTACCTGGGGAAACCACTGCTGAACCGTATGCTGATCCGGATTCCGCATTGCAGTATACTGTGAGGGAGGCCAGCATGAGAACGAGGGATGTGGTGCAAACACGAGCACCTACATTACTTGATCCGGTTGCATGTGGAAGCACAAGAGCAGAGTCATCCCCTTCATGGGCGAGCGGGGACACCATCCCGGTTACGCCGAATACATTATTACAGAATTTTACTAATTCCTTGCCGATTGGTGCTGCAGTATCCACTGAAGTGAGTGCGTCAATCCGGACTGCAGCAGATCAGCATTCGCCCCATCCAAGCATGGATACTATGAGCCAGTACAGGGAGGCCGAACGACCACCGCTGCAACAGCTTACCAACCACAACCTGGAGTCCAGTGAGAGGAGTCGTGGAGAAACTAGGGTCGACGGTGTGAGCACCCGACTTATGACGTCTGTCGAACCAGAGGAGACCGAAGTGAGACAACCCCGCCAGCGCTTCGATTATGGTCTACTCCCGCGCGTCACATCAAATCCTCTTGCAGCTAACTCTCTTTGTTTCATATTGCACCCGGACTGTGGAACTACCGTCGTTGCGGAGGGGAGGAGCGGTGGCAGTTGGAAGTCTCCATCTCAAAAACTCGGCAACCTCTGCAAAGAGGGGGAGCAAATGGTACAAATTCACAAGGTTGTTGTCCCCAATATCCCTATGATTTTTATTGAGGAGAGACAGCCTTTCACGCTGCTGGACCATGCTTTGGTGAAACCTTCCGGCAGTTCTGTTTATGTGAAGTGGAAGTCTAGCTATCTGGTCTCGAAGAAAAAAAATCCACAGCAAACCAAGGTAGCTTAGATTTCAGAGGAGAGTTAAATGGATAATATGCCAGGTACCTGGCATTTAGCAATGTCATCAGATGAGTGGCTTTTATCGTTAAACCTACTGTATGTGCATGTGGAAATTCAAATGACCTCGGCATGTTAGAAGAGTACAAGCCATGTGTCGTCGATTGCTTGGTATGCCCATTATCCAAATTTGTCCGAACTGTATCTTTGAGAATATCCGCCCATGACAAACGAATCCACATAACGAGATTCTCAGAATATACCCATCGCTCACACGGATGAATGCATGCACATCCGTCGCAAATCATACCCTACCCGGAAGTATATTCAGGATATCACCTTCGTCATCATAACCGGCGGTTATCAATCGAAAACCAGAAAGCATATCATAAGTATCAAGGAACCACGGATACGAATCTCAGTGCGGATATGTACCAAAAATAACTTCTCCACAGTTATCAATCAAATGGAGAGGGTGTTACTCGGACATCAATTTAACTGAAACGGGTATTAACAGTGCCGATGAAGGACGTCATCCGGGCCGGATAGAAGGACACGGTACCTCAACATTGACGGGCCGGGTATGTCCGATTCAGCGAGGGTAAAGTGAACTCATAATTCACCTACTCGAAACTGAAGAGCAACGGAGAATTAGCCCTCATCATCGACGAGATCATCCGCTCGGAGTAATTACCGAGCTTCCCCGTTTCCAAATCCCAACATGCGGTAACTCGCCCCTCCCACGTGAATCTGCGACAAAACAGTACTCGTCGGTGGGACCACGACGACAATATCTGCAGATTACACATTCTGAATATAAACCAACCCCCCCTGCCGGATTACACCGAAGAGAAATCAACTACACCATTACGCTTGGCCCAGAATAGTCACCGTTTCGGTGTAAGAGCTGGTGTTGTTGCAGTCAGTTCCCACTAGTGCTTGGTCCAAAATTTCAACTTAGGCCTAAACTCGAGACCAGATTGGAGGCTGGGTAAACATTCCATCCAGCCCACCTTCCACCCAGCCCCAAACTGTGTAGAAAATGGAACTTGTGAAACATAATCAGAACAAATATCCAGTGAAGCAGCAATTCAATCCACCATTCAATGAAAATATGCAGTGCACCGGTGGACATGCTCCAACGTGGCCGGGCCTGAAAGAAACGGGGACGAGGCCATATCAACAGTGTCACTAGCGGTGGACATGCCCGGGGCCTGGAAGGAACGGGCGACGGGTCGGGTCAGGTCGGGGCGAAGGAAAGACCCGGAGGAGGGGGACCCGGGGAGGAAGGTTGGGGGGGACAAGAAGGGCGGCCAGCGCAGAGGAGGCCCTCTCTTTGCAGTGCACTAGTTAGGGTTCGCAGCCCCAGCGCCATCGCCATCGCCCCCCGAGCTCCGCCTGCGCCCCGCCATGGTGTCCCTCAAGCTGCAGAAGCGCCTCGCCGCTTCCGTGCTCAAGTGCGGCGAGCGCAAGGTCTGGCTCGACCCCAATGAAGTCAACGAAATCTCCATGGCCAACAGCCGGCAGAACATTCGCAAGCTTGTCAAGGACGGCTTCGTCATCCGCAAGCCCCAGAAGATCCACTCGCGCGCCCGTGCTCGCCGTGCCTTGGAGGCCAAGCGCAAGGGCCGTCACTCCGGCTACGGAAAGCGCCGCGGTACCCGTGAGGCCAGGCTCCCCACCAAGGTGAGTGAAATGGCATTTGCATTTTTAGGGTTTTGGGTGGCTGTCGTGTTCGTGCTATTCGGTGGGGGTTCTCTTGAATTGCATGTCAATTTCGGACGTTCATGGCCTTTCTTGACTTTGTTCCACCATCTCTCGGAATTTTGAGGGCATTTGCACTTTTAGGTTTAGTGTCTTTGTTCATTTGTCAATGGTTACCTTCAATTGTGGAGTATCTTGAGGTGTTGCGGTGAGCTTCTGGTTTCATGAGTTTTGGGATCTAAATTTGATGATAGGGTTGTCGTTGGCTTTTGGTTCTCTTTCCTTTGGTGTACAGTCTGGGTCCCATTATAGTCTATTGTCTGATATTCCATGAATATTTAGTAGGGTTTTGTAGTTTCTAGTGTGCTGAGGTTCTGGATTTTAGCTGTGAAGGGTTTATCATACTCCTAGCTGGGAGTTCTTTTTGTGTAGAGCAGTGATCGAGGGATAGAATTTCTGGTGCTAGAAGGTGATAGTTAACTGCTTTTGAGAGGATTGCCTTGCAATTAAATTTTCGAGTCTTTTCAGTTTTTACATGCGATCTGCATGAGATACTAGTCCCATTTTATGCCGCCATTTTGACAAGTCATTTCGTGATTCAGGTCATTGGAGACACCCGGGCCTATTGATATGCTGACTTGTTACATATCCTAACGAGGGTGGACATTTCACTGTGTTTCATAATATTGACTTGTGGACGGTGGACTAATTGTTCGTGATGGTTCTCCCTTGTCATGTAGGTGTTGTGGTTGCGGCGCATGCGTGTGTTGAGGCGTCTGCTTCGCAAGTACCGCGATGCCAAGAAAATTGACAAGCACATGTACCACGACATGTACATGAAGGTCAAGGGTAATGTGTTCAAGAACAAGCGTGTGTTGATGGAAAGCATCCACAAGTCGAAGGCTGAGAAGGCCCGTGAAAAGACTCTTTCTGACCAGTTCGAGGCAAGGCGTGCTAAGAACAAAGCTACCAGGGAGCGTAAGATCGCAAGGAGGGAGGAGCGTCAGGCCCAGGGTATCCCTGAGACTGCCCCTGCCCAGGCCGCAGAGGCTCCAGTTAGCGCTGCCCCAGTTAAGAAGTCAAAGAAGTGAAATGTACCACTTTAACCCTTTTAAATATGATTGGCTTTGGTTCCCTCAGTTTGTAAGCGGTCGGTTCAGACCCTTCCCTTCCTCTGAAATCTGCTCTTTGTCGCATCTGAATCGGTTCATTGTTGAGATTTGAGGAGGTGTCAGTTTATGATATTATCTTCCATTATAGACGGGTTGTCTCACGGACCACCTCAGCTTTCGACCTAGAATTGATACCCAGCAATTTAGAAGTCATAATTCATCTGGTACAGAATTGTAAATAGATAATTCTGAGGTATGTCTCGGTTTTGCTGTCGGAGCCCAAACGATTCTGTAGCTATCCAAGTCTTAACTTTCGAACAATTCGCATTGCATAAATTTTCTACGAAGATTCTCAAATGCGGCAGCCTCTTCCTCTACATGGTATACATGATACTGGGTATGAAAGCCACATAACTTTTGAGCGTAGAATGACCAAAAACGAATCCAAAACCTTATGTACTCTTCAGATGACTATTGATTCTCATGTACTCTTCAGATGACTATTGATTCTCAAATCTTTAATTTGCTATCTTATTAGTGTTGTGTCGGATGTGCAGTCTTCATAGTGCTATTGGCCAATGAAATTTAATTATACAGGAATATTAGTGCATGTGAGTACCACGTATTGAACGGAGAATACTGTCACACTTTTACTCCAACTGATGCCTTGCTTTCAAGTTGGTAGCTATTACTCATGAGTCATTGCATGAATTGCTGCAATGTATGATACGTCTAAAACTGTGTCTTCATGAAGGTCCCACAGTGTTAAAGTCATGATCATTCTTTGTTGAATCCTGATACCACAAAGACACCAATTATGCACACATAAGGTTGAGTGTCCTAAAACCAACCACTTAAGCATTTTAAGGCACGTCCGCACATGGCACTATGCCGAAGTTTTTTGAGCAGATAAAACTGTAAGAGTAACTGTGCGTTCACACACTTGGGCGTTGCTATCCACCGACCTACGTGGAGTGTGACATGTGGGGCCAGTAAGAGCGGTGCTACAACATTTGGGGTCCGTAGCTTTTGCGATTTCTACGAGAGAACTGGCAGTATAGTAGGGCATCAGAATTCATTGAATCTGTAGATTTCTTGTATGAGTGGGCGGTCTTACGTGAGGAGACCTGGGGGGTCGAATTACAAAAGAGCGCTGGTTTGATTATCGGCAGTAAGGTCGGCAAGTAGAGTGCAGCCGGCGGCTCTTCGACGAGCGTGAACAGCACCTGAGAGCTCTATAAAAGAGAGAGCGAGCGGAGAAGACACACCTCAGCAGCATAGTTTGGTACCAGGTACATTGTTTCTTGATCTTCCTGTTCTTGCAGACATCGATTTCGCTCTCACACCTTCGTATCCCTTCAAAGTTTTCATGACATTGGTTTGCATCGTTGAAGTGTTCCGCGTCCCTGTATTCACATTGCATGCAGTGAGAAAGTTACGTTTTTTTTCAAGCTCTGTATCAACTCTATATCAAATCTGAATCGATATTCAAGCTCTGTATCGATATTCAAGCTCTGTATCAACTTTCTATCAACTCATTTTCATGCTCTGTATCAGCTCAATAGTTTCTCATAGTGCATGCAGTGAAAAAGTCCACACATTTCCAAACGTAATGGACATGCATTGGTTGTTCGGACCATGCCTACCTCGGTAGAGTTCCAATGTTGTTCAGTATGTATTCAGCTACAATGCTGCCCATGGAGTAGGGGAACCGCTGCTTTTCTTTCATGAACTTGTAGTAATTCAGTGAGCTCATGTGGTTCTGAGATTGTTCTGTTGATGTGTGACATCGTTGCAGGATTTGAAACTGTCGGAATGGATAGCCGCATGGACTCCCAAGTTTACAACGGCCCACTACGTCCCGCTCCTCCGACGCGCCCTACTGCAATGCCCGTCGACAGTATGACTTTCTTAAAACCTCAACCTCATGTGCTTTACAGAGTAGAATTTAAATTTGAGAAATCAGGTGCATACTTTGTATTGTTCATTTGCAAGGTACATCTTATGTACCTCATAGTTCAGTGCCTCTCCTTGGACTGAACCTGCAAAAAAAACATAGACACTCCGGTGCGGAAATGAGTAATTGACACATGATCAAGGTCCACCCTTCACATTACTTATCAGTACTCATCGTCATTCTATGCAGGCCCAGTCATGCTGGCAAGCTTCGGATCCCCCAGACCCATGGGGCGATCGTCACCCTCTTTGGGAGTACCAAGGCCTACACCCTCAGCATCTACACTGCCCACTTCGGGACCGTTGAAGCGTGCACGTAAGGATAGAGGCCCTAATTGGCTGCCCTCGGAAGTTTTTGCTCTCATATCAGCGAAGAGAGAGATGTTTTTGGAGGAGTTGGATACAGTAGACGGACGCAATCTTATGACTCCTAAAAGTAGTAAGTGGCATCGGGTATCTCAGTATGTTATGCAATCCGGATTTTCGCCATGTATGCGTGATGGGCCTGCTTGTAAAACGAAGTAGAATCAAATGATTCCAGATTACAAGAAAATTGTTGATTGTTTAAGCCGCACTGGGAGGAACGCCATGGACTATTGGGAGATGAATTCTGCAGAACGCAAGGCTGAGTCACTTCCACGATTGTTTGGGCAAGATGTATTTGAAGCAATACATGAGTGGTTTGGAAACCGCCCTTAAATTCAGCCTCCTCACATCAGGGATTTGCTATCACCTAGTGACGGAAATTACAGGCCTCAACAACATGGTAGGCAACAGGAGGAGGAGGTCCAGAGCTAACCCGAAACGGAGGACCCCTCAGATATGCCTCATCCAGATCCATTGGAGAGCACAGAGGACTCCTCCCCGCCACGGTCACCTCGTAGGACCACTTCAACACCCACAAGGGCTACGATTCAGCCTGAACCGATTCAAAGCCCCGGTTTTTGCCCTTCTCCTGGGCTACCACCTGGAGTACATCTACAAGTGATTAGCTCATCGGACACATCTGCATACGTGGTGCACAAGAGACCTGGTAATACGGCTGTGAGGCGGAAGAGCATATCTGGTCATTCTGTCATTGCCGAGGCCACAAAGGCCACGGGTAGCATTATGGCTGCTCAGATGTAGGAAATCGCAGATTCGTCCCGAGAACTAGAGCGCTCGAAGATTGAGGTACAGTTAAAACTCTTTTCAGAGCAGATGGCATATCAACGGGAAAAAGATAGGCGTATGTATGAGAATGCCACAGTTGCAAATGAGAATGCGAGACTGGCCATATTGAAACAAGGTGAGATGGTCAATTGCTTGGCACATTTGTCTATTGTATTAAGCAACAGTTTAACAATGTCAAGCCGAGGAGGACAATCACCACTGGCCCATGGAGGCCATACCCTGTTTGCAACAGCAAACGGAACGCTTTTTACATCTGCGCAGGGTGGCTCTACTGCAAAGCAACACAGTGGTCTGCAAACAAGTGCTGGAGGTCATTCCACCGAAGGCGCAGCGTGTAGCACAGGAGCAGACCCTGTGTCAACATCTACCCCCTCCCCTGTTCATCTTGACTTCTCAGATTGTGCTATGGACAGGACCGGTGTGACTAAAACTGGAACTACAACAACTGAAAAAGAAAACATGGGTACTAGTGAACAGACACATGACTAAAGGAGATGAAGAGACAGCCGATGGGATACGGGATGTTGCTTCGTATCGCTTCCTCACGGCTTGCAAGTGAAACGCAGCTTCTCTTCGAAGTATTGGCCACCATGAACCTGCGTACATCGAAATGATGTTTAGTTTAGAGTATTGCTGTAGACAGTACAAGCTATACTGCTTCTATTTGTAATCCTCTACTATGCAATGAAAGCTCTTCGCACCTTTTGTTGCATTCTCTGGCCTCTATATCCACAACTGCTCACTCATCATGAATGCTTCACTCGCCTTCTGGATCTGCTAGAAGCTATCTAATTCATTGTCAACTCTTGTAGTAATTTAGACAGTTTCACTTCGATCAATACTACTGATTCAAAAGGGGAGTCTAGCTTAGAAGAGATTCTGTTCAAACTCCTCAATGTTTCTATCGAGCAAAATTATCGTTTGAAATATAACTATGGAATCTGCGATTCACAGAGGAGAACTCTAAGTAATATGACTGATTCCCATTCTCTTATCACCGAATTGAACACCTCAGTCTCCTCCAATAGAAAGCAATCCTTTGACCTGCTCGACAAGAATTTGTCTAGACGTCATTTTCTGCTCAAGTGATACGTTTGCAATTAAAGAGATTCCGTATCAAGATTATCAGCTTGTCCCAACTGTGAATTTTAACGTACTTATTCTGTCCTTTGTTTCCAAAACGAAATGTAAAGCTTACCAATCAGAGATTATGTATACAGTTGAAAGTTTAGAAGTATGTTAAATTTTAAAACTATTCTATTTAAAATCAGATTCCTTTAAAATGAAAATCTGAATCACAACAAGTTTGTTTAATGACTTTTATCTGGGCTGCAGAACCAGCAGATGCCCTTGACTCCACGAGCAGTTCCACATATCTCTGTGCGATCTAAAACAACATACTCCGAAACCCACTCTCTATGAATCTCCAACGACGAGAAGATTCACTCTGCCAGGAATGCGACTAAACGAGAACAAGGGAAGAAAATGTTAGGTAAGGAGAAATCGCTCCGGAGTCCAACAGTAAACAAAGAAATTTCCCTCCAAAAATCCAGACACAAAGTGGAGAACCGTAATTGCGCTGCCCCATCAGAGCCAAAAACTATCACATTCCGAACAATTGCAAATCCTTGAATAGAAGATTGAAAAGGGTATAATCTCAACAGCAAAACGAAATCCCTCATACAATGCCTGAAAGAGCTCGTGGTTTACTACTCTACTCTCTGGAATCCTTATACATCATGACCATATTAGACCAGTATGAGATTGATTTGTGAATGCCTCGAACTTGTTGTCCAACCTCTCTGTACACTAAGAAGTTGCTTGCGGTAGGAACTGAATTTTACTGTAGCATGCATACCTTAAAGTTTTTGAAACTCCTCGCTATGAACAGTTACTAGGACGTGCATGAGTGAACAGATACAGTATGCGTACCTTGTTTGGTCATGGTTGTGGTCGGTGTTGCATGCTGAGAAAGACTCCAAGCTGCGACTGCTTCTCAGTACCGCAGCAGGATCACCAGGACCGTCTTGTCCAGCCTCAGCTCCGTCCTCTGCATCACCCTCATCATCCTCCACAGCGCCATCCAAGCCCTCGTTACGTAATACGTCAAGGAGCTCCTCAACCTCCTCATGAGAGTGGCCCAAGAGGATGTTGTGGAGAATCACACAAGAGAGAATATGTGATGTGAATATTTTTGATTTGAAGTACTTTTTCAAAATATAGTGTAAACAGGGTGTAGAAATTTAAAAGTAAATAGAAAGGGGATAATAATGTGAACAGTTTAGGCCAACGGATGCTAAAGGGAGATATTAAAAGTTTTAGATTTGAACAGACAGATAAAACTTGTGAAATCCAGAATCGAGTAGGTACACTCTTTCAATTACAAGACTATAAGGAAGCTGAAGATGAAGACAAAAAACACTACACTATGCTATGTCAAGTTGATTCAGTCGAGTGTTAGTCTGGGCAATGAATACAGTTAATTGTTTCTCAGCAAAGTCGCTTCCTTAGTTGCTTTTTGTCAATTTGATCGTGTCAGATTGTAGTCTAATTGACTAGAGCATTTTTGATTATTGGCTGGCTGTGGATGGCTGCGAAGAACTGCAGTCAAATGGAGTCGTCACTGTATTCAGTGGTTTGGATGTAGAGGATTGTACTTAATTAGTCTTGTATGGTTAATTCATTTTATTCCTTGGGGTTAGTACATCTAAATATTCCATTTTGCAACTGCCATTTCATTGCGCAAACTACCATGACCAGAGGGATATTGGAAATGCATACACTATCTAATTGACTACATTTCTTAAAAAGTAATTATGCACTGAGAAGAGCAGTGTAAAGAAATTAGTCTAATTGATATAGTGAGGGAATGAGGTCACACTGACTGCACTATTCACTACTAAGGGATACAGAAGGAATCTCTGCACGGAGTTAGAATAGAAAAGGTCTAGTTGACAAAAGGGAATTCCAAGAATAGCACTCGGGGAGTGATTGTAGATTATAAGATAACTTGTAGAAACCAGACTGAGAGAAGTTATGGTAAATTACAAGTACATAATTATAATCCGTAGAAATCAGCTTGGGTGAACTGGTTCAGATTGGTTATCGAAGTCCACTTGACTGAAGTAGCTAATTAGTCGAGTGATTAAATAGAGTGACCTAGAGGTATTTCTAAAATGATATGTCAATATTAAAATTCAACTGTACTGTAACCCGAGAGACTTGATCACCCTCAGAGGACTTTACAGAAGCTTATAGAAAATAAAGAGAAATACTTAAGAGTCATTATAAAACTTGGGACTAGAGGATAATAAGTCCATAACCATTGGAGAGCTAAGATTCATCAAGACTGAATAAGAGAAGAATACATATCATAGTTGAGCTATGAGTATGTTAGGATTACATATGGAGTAATAAAGACAATACTATGATAATGCGGGAGATTGCTTGAGATAAGTTTATGAACTCATTACCCTTGGTTTCATAGGATGAACATAATCTAATTAATTAGTAATTAGATTTCAATTAATGTCCAAGGAATATACATTCATTGTACATGCTACTAAGTCAATTTGACCTTGCATATAAGACACAATGGGAACTAGATACTGATTACTGTCTAATTGACTGGATACTGGATATTGGCTACTGGCTACTGTCAATTTGACTTAAGAGTGATGTTGCATGCATAACTGGGAATAAATGTTAAGAGAATAACCAGTAAATACTACCCAAGATCCATAGCCTGATTACTCAGATATAGAACCTTTCTTATTTTGCATATGACCTTAGTCATTAATTAACGCTAAACAAAAATACCTTTCCCCGAACTAAATATTAACAAAAGTGACTTGGATTAGTATAAAACTACTTTTCTAGATTACAGAATAACATCCGGTAGAAACGTGACAGCAAGATCAGACTTCACAAGCAATTCTCGGAATGATTGCTTAAGGATGCGGAATGCGTTTCCCACAACGCACCTGCCCGTCCTCAGCCTCTTGTTGAAGAGTCTCTCTGAAACTGAAAGTTGCCGAAGAGATTTATGTGGCACCATCAGCCAAGACAGGAGGGGATAATCGAGATCACCAATTATGTACGGTGAAAATCCATGGGCAGTATAGTTCCTAGTCATGAGGTTGTTGTTAATTCCCAAATTGTACAGGGAGGATCTTCTGAGCATACGGGAGTCATTTGTTGAACCAGGCATTCCCAAATATAAATCCAGAAATCGCTTCTCACTATCCACAACTGCTTGGCAATTGAGAGTGTAACCTCCACTCTTAAAGTAATAGTAATCTGCAGCGCCTACTTGAGGCTTGGAAATGGCGACATGCATGCCGTCTATAGCCCCCACCACTCCTGGTAATCCACACATCTGAAAAAAAATTGCTTCGGTTTCTCTCAGCCTCTGACCACTTGGCCACATCACCTGATGTCGAAGGGTATCGTTGATTGCATTGACCACCTCCCTCAGCACCATAGATACAGTGCTTCTCCCGATCGCAAACATCTCACAGCACACAGTCATGTTGGCACCATGAGCCAGCTTAAACAAAGTACAAGCAACACAAATCAACAGAGGAATTGCAAGTTTGTACCGAGTGTTCTCTTTCTCCACATGAGGTCGTAAGACATCTGCCAATGAAAGAACTGCTGGCTTGGTCATTCGGAACATCTGCACCCACCTCGAATTGTCGTACTGTTCCAAGAAAAACCTACTGAACTAGGTGGTAGACCTGGGCTTCACCCAGTAACCGATGTCCTCATCAAGGAAGTTGAAAGATAGGAATAAACGGAAATGATTAAGAGTGGCCCGCATATCACTGTGCGGGTCATGTATTTCTCCTTCCACAGTTCCGGCTATGGCCAACAAAGGGTTCTCGTCCTCATCTTCTGCTTCGATCGGAGCTGGAAGCAGCGGTGCGTCATTTGTCCTCAACATGAGGAGCAGCTACCACACACTGAAAGCGATTGCTGCGTCGGGGTCCCCCAAAAGATGCATTTCCAGAGCTTCTGAAAGCCTGCATTAGGCAAGGTGAGGCAAACTTTTAAATACTTGGGGTTCAAAATTGCAATCGAGGTGAACAGACACGGCAGAATGTACTACAAAGTCAAAACTAAAAGAGACAGGACATGTTGACATGCACATCGCGGAAACTGAGAGCTGCATCGAGGAAGAGTACTCCCGAAGGCATACAGGCGGGCATGGCAAATGCATATGATACGAGCAGATTTTAGATCTGAAAAAAAATTCAAGAAAGAACCAAATGAGGAAAACACTCACCTTCGTCGATAATGTGCTGCGGGAGGAAATCTTTGAGATGCGTGCCTGCACATCACTGAAACCCTAATTAGAAAGTGAAGGTCGGTGCTACAGACACAATTCAAGCCAGCAAGGCCATCACCTCCTCTTATCATGAACTGGATACAGCGTGCTGAACTGGGGACAATCATTGTAACAGCATGCTTGGAAAAAACCACAAAAGATGAGGAATATAGATAGCATGCTAATTGTGCAAGTTACCTATGAGTCAAGAACGCCAAGTTCTTCCACGCCGCACGTGATACTCGGCAACAATGATGTTCTCCATAAGTTGATCAAAACGAAACTGCTACCACTACTGTAGCCGAGAAGCCGCTTGAGCCAAAAACAAGAATGACATTGAATACAAAGAACTCTACATAAGTACGCACAATCAAGCTGAAAGCACAATCATAACAACAACACAGAAATTGCAACAACGACGGCCGACGACACTGAAGAAGTCCTCAACTTCATAGAAATATAACTGCGGAATACACCCACAAACAATCGCACAGAACCAACTCTGGAAATGAGGAGTACGAGCAGGGTGATCACTTCCACTCTCCAGAATGCCCACTTCCTCTCTCCCATGAAATCACACCACAGTGACAATGGAAACCTACTACGCAGCAAAAGGGGATCTTGACAGCAAACACCACTTCGCAGGTGTGACACCGTGGTAAAGTTCTGGGTGGGACATTCTTAACTCGTGATTTACCATCACGTAACACCTTGTATGTGTGAACGCTTCATACGTACTACTCCTCGTATAATTAGGAAACCGGATCTCTCGACCCACCCCGTGTGAATCTGGAAGTTGCTTTTATAAATCACAGAATTACAGAGAAGTAGGGGATACTAGATAGGGCCAGGTGTGAAGGGGCCTTTAGGGTATTTTGAGTAGTGGTAAATTCTGAAGAAATAAAATATGAGAGGCTTCAAAATAGGATTTCAGAAGGATTGGAAAAATTTGCAACAAATAATACGCATTTCTCATTTTTTTACAAAATCCCAAAGTGCAAAGTAACTTGTGATCCATACTTGATACGGTCTTAACCTATGATGAACCTTCAGTGAACCCAAAATCAATCACTATATGACGCTTGTACTAAAAAATGTTGTGGGCAAGAACCAACCTTATCAACAAATGAAAATTAAAAAGAAAGGTGCAAGAAAACTGCCTCTGCTATGACCTAGAACTGCAGCTAAGGAGTTTGCGAAGTCAATGTGATGCTAGAACCAAACATAATATCATGGGATGCCTAAGGGCCTCTTTACACTAGTGACCGAGGGCCGTGACGAAGGGGAAATCTGCAATATGATTGGAGGAGAAGAGCTGGCCGGTCCGAGTACACTTTATACTAGCTATAAAAGGAGGAAGTGACCAAGAGGAAAAACGGATGAGAAAATGACATGGAATCCTACATGTCCACAAATAGATAAGGTTTCATGGTCACTCGGATAATGCAGCGAGAGAACCTCTTTTGGTGGTCTCGCCCCGATATCCGGGTGACCAAGAGCTGAAAAAACAAAGTACCAATGGAATTTTTTTTAATAATTATTTTAAAAATATTTTTCCCTTGGCCTTTACCTCCAGCCCCACAGCCCCCTACCCGCCACGAGGGTTAGAACCCCGCTCTCCACCATGGAGAGTGATTCAACACCCTCTACCACCACCTCTTCCTATTTTCTTGGTGTCCACAATCTCCTCGCACTTCTATTTATTCTAAATAGAGCCACCATATGTATTGTCCAAGTTTTTTAGGAGCTAATTTGATGCTCTTGGAGCATTTTTTTGACATTTTCTTGGTGGTCTCTCTCTCTTACCATAGGGGTGAACACATGGATTCAGTTACAAGCTCGGATGGTCGTAAGAATTAGAGGATTTAACCGCACATGGCTATCAAATCTAAGTTAATATCAAGAAATGTAAGTTATCAAATCTACTCTTTTCAAAAATACATTGAAAATTTTAGCCCATCTAGCCGGCCGGTCCAAATTCACTTTACACTATTGGAAGTGACCAAGGGATGAAGAAATTGGCTCTTGTTCACGACTCTTGACCAAGGGCCGTGACCAAGAGAAATATTTGTCCCGGCCCTTGGTCACTAGTGTAAAGAGGCCCTAAACTTCCGGCCCTTGCCATCCTATGTTGGACACCACACCAACCCAAAACCAACCTTCCATGCATTCTGAATTGTTACAAGTTCCAAAAGTCACAACATTCAATTCTCAATTGGGTGGAATTCAGATAAGTCAACGTAATGGTTTTGGGGGAGTGGTTGGTAATAGGACAATCAACACTACTCTTGTATGTAAAAACATTGGTTGGTATCTTATATCTCATGATATATGGTGTAAGCACCTAAAGGCGGCCCCCCCCCTAAAGGCGTACACCCCAGATTCTTGCTGCAGTGGAGATTTGATGACCCTATAATTACCTATAATGTATCCCATGCGTACATGCAAAAGGGTGTCCGGCTGTAGGTCAACCTATGTTGGTCACTTCCAAAATTTGTAGTTATTATTGTAAGTGCTTATAAATATCCCAAAAATGGGGAAACTTTGTTTTTTCTTATTGTTAATCACTGTAAAATAGGAAGCCACTCATTCCACCTCCACAAGTATAGTGAATTCCTTAAGTGTCCGAAAATAGGTGCTGCTACCATAAGCACTAAGAGGCAGTGTCAGACGGAACTTGTAAGGAGTCCATGCATGCAAAATCCACAACACAAGGAGTTTACAAAAAAGTAAGGTCAACACACCCATATCCGACACGGTCCCTATAACTAACAGGTAGATTTCTCCATTCCCCAAAAGCTTTAAAATCATCTCACAAAAATTTCAAATTTCAAATCTTCGGAGATCTAGAAGAAAATGTCAAGCATGATTCGTGCCAATTTCAGTGAAAAATCTCTTAAATTGTTGGTTTTAGGTGCGTCGACCTTATTATTAAGACATATTGTGTCTTCTTGCATGCTCCTCTCATTGGCAGCAATCTCCCATAATGTACATATGCAATGGATATTATACTGTTATTAGCAGTAAATACACACAGAATGCTACTGCCTAGTCACTGACATCTTACAATTGTTAGTCATAAACCTTCAGATATCTGTTGCAACACACCTGGTGATTGGAATATTTATGTAAAACATAATCTAGAATGATATAAATATTTTACATGTTAAGGTTCCATTAAATTCATTGAAAATTCTTTATAAATTAAACGTTTCGAAATAGGGAGTACTGATACATAAAAAAATGTGTTTGATGCACTTAGGCTAACATTGATTAATTTCGTATTTTGCATGTCAAAAATCCTATTTAAATTACAAAAAGATCAAGGTGACCTGATATATATATATATATATATATATATATATATATATATATATATATATATATATATATATATATATTCTTCTAAAACTTAATCATCAATACTTAATGAGTAAAATGATAAAAAAATGTTAATTAAATACACCATATTAGTAGAAAATTTTTAAAATCTTATCTTGGTTGGTATAAATTGAATTGAATAACATTTTGTTCTAATAGAAAGGAAATTGTTGTAGATTTAAAGATTGAATTAGTAAAGATTGTTTCATGTATATGCAGTGATGAACCCACTAATAGTATTGTGAATTAACACATCATCTTTAATATTCTTCACTTGTTGGAGAAATGGTCAACAATAAATTTAAATAATGAACAATATTTGTTATTTTGGCTAGTCGTTTACGCAAATTGGTTTAACCCCTAAAACACTGAGGGCTATTTCCACAGTTTTTTAGTACCTACAATGTCATTCTTGCATTTTCCAAAGTGAGACAAATTTGAGAATCACCATAAGTAATTTAACCGTAAGATCTTTGAAAGTAGTAGGCTACCAAAATCTATACCAAATTTTGGGTTTGGAGAAGCAACGGATCGGGAAATAATAACATATGAAGTTTGGAAGATTAGTGAATTACTGAAATACTATACTAACAGTGAGTCTCCAAGTTTGACTGAAAATTGCTAATTCAGAAATTTATAAAACTTGGCAACTAAAGTTAATTCTATTCTCTAGTATGTTAGGAACATGTACAATTTCTTTTAGATTTTTCCGAGTTACGAATTTGGAGAAAATGGGTTTGACATAAGTGTCACCCTGAATTTTATTTTTTTCAACATGGCACTTTTTGGAAAATTCATAAGGGCTTTTGAAAAATCCAAAACGGTGAAGCCATAAAAGAGTGGTCATACAAGCATCCTTAAAAAAAAAAAGGCCAAAAAAAAAAATCCACAAGGAGAGATCTTCATTTCAGTTCTCAATGTGCTCAAAGTTTAGTTGAAACATTGTCACTGCAGAAACATTAACTTCACTGTAGAAACACCTCACCAACCCGGGGGGGGGGGGAGGGGGGGGCACTGTGCGTCAACTTAGAAACTAGCCGAGTTCAAAGATATGGGGGTTTTAATTCTTTCGAGGTAAAATTTATAATTTTTTTAAATGTAAGATAACATGAATTAATTGGAAGTTTAGGGTTTAGAAAAAAGTAATGGTAGCATATAAGCCATTTAGCCATTTTACAAGTAAGATAAGGTCTCAAAAATGCATTTCACTTAGTCTTTTTTCTAAGCTAAATATCCCCCCATAAAATACACCGTGAACGGAAGTGGTACCTAATGTACACATGTAGTACCCCCTGAGTCACCAACCCATCTGTTTTTTTTTTTCTTCTGAAATCAGGGTTTCATTTTTTCACGAAAATTTCAGCGTGTCGTTATTGCCAACTTGATTCAAAAACACTCAAATCCAACCCTTCTAGGGCATTTTACTAGGTTTTCTATTTCTAGCGCAATCCAAAAGTGGTTGCTTTGTCCTTAAGGGATTAAGAATGATATGTTTTTTTTTTTTTTTTTTTTTTTTTTTTTTTTTTTTTTTTTTTAAATTATTAACCAGTAATTTTTTAACTCAACTTGAAAAACTTTCTAAATAAAGATAAGGCCACTGTACATTCCAATTTTACAATAAGATCTTATTGAAACATGATTTAAGTCTCTTCTTAGATTATGAAACGTTTTTTTATCATTTCAAGGATTGTTTACATGTTGTTTGAAACTCTATGTCTTTTATATATATATATATATATATATATATATATATATATATATATATATATATATATATATATATATATATATATATATCTAATAAAAATTACACAAATCTATATATAATTTATTAAATGTAAATTTAAGATTCTATTTATTTTTATTAATGATGGAATTTCAAATTATTTTTTTAAATTCCATAACTTGATTTTATTATACACATGTTTAAACCTAACGTCAATATTTCAACTATAAAATAAAATAAAAATTTAATTAAAAATGAATATTTTTTATAATCATGTTTATATTTACTCATAATTTACATTTTTATAATCGTAACAATCTTGCATACAAACATTATATATTAATGTTTTTTCTTTTGACATTGGATTTCTTTCATTAAAAAATGGCTTTCAACATGATAATAATAATAATATTATTTTTTATTGGAATATAAATCAATTATTAAATAGATACGTTGCATGTTTTTTTATTAAAGATAGCCAATATGGATTTCAAAAATGAATTTGTAATGTAGGCACATTTGCCAATGGGTTGTATTGCCCAAAAGGCCACCATCCAAGATAGTGTAATTTATATCACACTAGTTTTGTCATATATAAGGAGATAAAAAAAATAATGTGACAGAATTTTGACTACGTGTGGAATGAAATGTCGTTACTATGGCAAAGATTTGTTTTGACAATTTCAAAGACAATCATGTTAGTCAATTGTATAAAAAATATTAAAAGTAATAAATGGGCCTAGTAGATTTCTCATCACCGCATGATATTGAGAATAAACAACTCTCATTTGGATAGATTTCTTTTTAAAATTTTGGTGGAAAAATAGATTATGGTTTGCTAATTTTTACTTTCATAGTTATTTCAAAGCTTTATAATCAAAATGGCTATCATGTGAAATTATCCAATCTCAAAGAATGTCCATTTTAAATCAAAGGGTTTCTAAGACTCAAAAAATAGTTAAACTCATTGATTTTTTCATTTGAATCTAAAATAAATAAAATGATATTTAAGACTTCATTCTTCAATTTCTAGATGCACCTAATATATCCACCATTCCTTTCTTTGCAATTGATTTAACTATTATATTAGAAGAGAATAAAGATAAACTGTGTTCGATTTGAATCAAAAACTACTATGCGCCCTTAGATAAATGCAATGATAACAAATGAGGCCATCAACAAAGGACTAGCAAGATAAATCTATTGTAGAAACAATGAGGAAGTGGGGAATAGGGAAAGAGATTAATGGTTTGGCATGTGGAGATGTGCTCTCAAAGTTCTTCATTAATCATTATATTTCTATATTGGCATATATTTTAAATTGTTCAAATACTTTATTTCTTCAACTGATGACTATAATTGATTGGCAAAGGATCAATGGTTAGAAACAAAAATCTCATGTTTACATAATGTAACATCATAGTTAGTTCTTGCACCTTCATTCATATATGTGTATATATATATATATATATATATATATATATATATATATATATATATATATATATATATATATATATATATATATATATATATATATGGTTTTGCAAAGAATACTTAAAATAGTCTCAAATCGCATAGAAACAGTCAAATATCATCAAAATAATTTATCCTTTAATAAATTTTCTATCTCCATTTCTTGTTTTTTTTCACAATTTTCACAATTTATTTTTTGGACAAACCTGCAATGGTGTAACTGGAACTATATCTCTCATATATCGTGGTAATGAGTTGAGACAGATAGCAAAGATCAGGTTGGATTAACTCACAACTTTTCAAACCTTTTGGGAAATGTGGGTCCAATATGTACCTTCAAGCTTGCGAGCAAGGCTCCCTGCTGCATCTAAGACTGCCCACATGTCACTCACAATTGAATCCCAAGCATCCAAAGCAGAAACCCCAGCATTGGTCCGAAACGGATGAGGCTTCCTTAGTTGCAGTTGTCAGCAGCAAGCCACATGTATCCCCCTCACACATCCTGCACTTCAGGAAGCCCCTCAAATCCCTCGCACTTCCCGGCCATGCTCACACTCCTTCATTCACTCCCAACTCCAGCCTTGCAAGCCACCAATTTATGTTTGTCAGCAACTAATTCATTGGCTCACGGACAATACATGAGTCATATCCTCCTAAAACCATGCTTGTGCGCATAACTATCATAGTACCATACATCCTTTTTTGTCGAGTCGCATGTCCATGACTCACATCGTTTCGTTTCATAAAAGTTGGTCTCTCCTCAAGCCCGGTACGCCTCCTTGCACACAAGAACACACCTGGGTCCTGCCCAAATAGGCAGGATTTTGAAAGCCAAAAATTGTTCTAAAATTATGGACCCCAACTAGACGAAAAGGCTGCGAGTACTATACAATAGATCACTATTGAAGAAAATGATGGCAAGCAGCCCTAGTGGCGTCCTCATCCTAAACCCAGTCAACAGGGCTATTTGTAGGTTGTGCATAATGCACAAATTGTGCAGTCACCAGGGTTCATCAAGATGACTTTTGACCTTGTAAAGAAGCCACCTCCCCAAGTCATTCCCCTAATTTGGGAAGGAAGGATTATGTAAAGAATGAAAAATTAAGTATAGATCTCACCCTCTAACATTAATTTACTCCTACCAAACTTATGATAAAATTGATTCCTAAACGTCATAAAACCATTTTACTATTCTGATGCTCACTACAGACGAGCTTGTGGGGAACAGTGCGATCTAATAGCCAACGAAGTCAGTGTGAAGAGAACAAGATTTTCATCCAAAGTGACGAGAACGCGGGAACATCACCCTCATAGACGGTACCGAATAGCATTACCACACCTAAATGGAAATATCTACATAACTGTGATCCTAAATATGCACATAATGAAGATAAGGCCGGTTGTGTATACAGAGTGTATTGAACTCTTTTAGATTCGTAATTACAGTGACGGAAGCCTGATCCATGAAAGAACCATGTTTCTGGATCCGTATCAGAAGCTAGTATCTATAATATCTACATCCAGGGTACACATGAGTTGTTGAAATCTACATAGTGTACAGATAATCTTAGTTTTAGGTGCAGTGACGGATTTCGGGTGTTGCCCTTGGTATTTCCATCGTTGAGCCAAGGAGCCGTCATGGAGCCGTAAACCCAATTCCATCACCATCATATTGACGCTGAATCTATGAAGGGAATAGATTTAGACGGGATTGAGTGTGATCACGGGTAAGCGTACTCTTCATGAGAACGTGAGAACTTCATCTTGGGGAACTTCATCTTGCAACGGAAAGGAGCCAGGGGATGAGAACGCCAAGGAGGGTGACCGGTGGGGGCCGGTGGGCCGGTCACCCTATCCTTGGAGGGGTGTCTTTTTTGCTTCGGAATCGCTCGCGCATCGCCTTTGTTGACGAATCCGTCTCCGACTCCGCACCCGCACCCGCAACCCCGCCTGCTCTCGCCTCGCGCGATCGATCGCCCGCTTCGCTCCGCTCTCTGCCTCCGCCCGCCGTCGCTGCGTCCGATTGGCTTCTCAGCGCCGTTTTCGCTGCGCTTTTTGAGCCCGATTTGAGGTTTTTCCACCACGGTTCGAGCAAGATAGCAAGCATCGACTGCATCTGCAGGCGATCTTCGCCATTTTCGTCGCGGATTCGCGATTGGTGTTTGTTTCGGTGCTTTGTCGGCGCTGATCGGGAGTTTCTGTGGGGCGCATTCGGGATACTGCGTGTTCTCGGGTGGTGGTGGCTATTGAGGGTGCTTAAGTGTAGGTATTTCTTGGAAAATCCTTTGGATGTTGTGTGCGTTTTGATCTTTGGGGGGAGAGTGAGAGTATTTGTGTTTGAGGAGAGGCGTTTTGGAGAGACGTGAGTGGAGAGGCGGATGTGTTGGTTGCATCGGTGGTATACTTTGTGTGATTACTTGGCTGTTGGTTTTTGCAGGGAGGGGACTCGTCGGAGTGACAGAGTCTGGCGTTTTGGTGTTCGTGTCACGAATTTTTACAGGGTAGTGAGTGTTGGAAGATTCTTCGTGCAATTGTCGGGGAGCTTGCGTTGAGGATTTTTCGTCCTTGCAAGGCGACTGAGGCGTGGTGGACAAAGATATTGCAGTCGTCGTAAAGGCTACTCGTTACGAGAGGAGTAGGCGAAGCCGCTTTGTGGTGGAACGATCTTAGGTCGCTTTTTTTTCAGAGACGACTCTGCTGCTGCTTTGGTTCGATTAGGGTACTGAAATCTTGCCACTCTCTCTCTTTCTTCCTCGGCAGTTTTGATCTTTCATGATGGTCTCCTCTGCCGCATGCATGTCTATAGAATGTATGGTCGTACGGTCAGAGTCTTTTTGGAGATTTCTCTTCCTCGCTGTGCTTTTCCTTTGTGGACATGCGATGCGAGCGTTTATTAGTGGTTATACAGCCTAGGGTAGGATGCTCTGTTCGGTGCATACATTCGTCACTGAGCATATAGACTTGGTTCTGAAAGAGACTAAAAATCTCGTGATAAAGTAGAACGAAATGAACATAGAGATCTTAATATATGGTAGCGAAACCCTGACATGTGTGCATTGTGTTTTACGTATGTGGAAAACAGCTAGCATTCGCATCGTTTCGTGTCCTGTCGGCATTCCTCTCGCCTGCCCTCTTTCGTGAGGGAACAAGAAAGTGATGAGCTGATATCTGGAAAATTCGAAGAGCGGACCATCAGCGCACCGAACGTAATCTTGACAGTGATAATCCCTTCCAGACTGGGACGGATGGCCGACAGCTACGGTCATAACGCAGGATCTCCAGAGAGTAGCCCGCATTCTGATAACGAGTCCGGGGGCCACTACCGGGACCACGATGCATCTGTGCGGGAGCAGGACCGGTTCCTGCCTATCGCAAATGTGAGCCGGATCATGAAGAAAGCACTGCCGTCGAATGCAAAGATCTCGAAGGACGCGAAAGAGACTGTGCAGGAGTGCGTGTCGGAGTTCATCAGTTTCATCACCGGTATGGCTTCGATCCTTACGTTGAGTGTGCGTGTTCACTGTCTTGGTAAGGTTGGAAGAGCTTATTGTTTCTGGTCTTTCTGTGGTGTGGTTGAAAGTGAGGCTGACTTGAGGTCGGCGAGTGCAGGGGAGGCGTCCGACAAATGTCAGCGGGAGAAGAGGAAGACTATCAATGGTGACGACTTGCTGTGGGCGATGAGCACGCTTGGGTTCGAAGACTATGTGGAGCCACTGAAGGTGTACCTGCACAAGTACCGCGAGCTGGAGGGAGAGAAGGCGTCGATGGCGAAGGGCGGGGACCAGTCGGGAGGGAAGGAGAGCAGCCAGGGAGGGATGGGGTCGATGGGGATGGGGGGCGGGATGAATGGGATGAACGGGGCGATGGGGGGGAACATGCACCAGCATGGGATTCCGGTGTCGATGCAGATGATGCAGCAGCCGTACGGGCAGCAGGCGCCTCCAGGGATGATGTACTCGCCTCACCAGATGATGCCGCAGTACCAGATGCCGATGCAGTCTGGGGGAAACCAGCCTCGTGGAGTGTAGGAGGTGGGGCGTTGGTGGGTGGGCAGGGGGGATGGCGGTGGAGTAGTAGGCAGGAAATGGTGTGATTACTGAGGCTAGGCTCCACAGCCTGGGGACTCTGGAGGAGTAGTAACATCGTCAAGCACATGAAGGGGTATGCGGGAGCATAAGAAGGGCACTGCGGAGGTGTTGGTACACAGTGTCGGGTTGGTCATGTGAATCATTGGCGACTGTAAAATGAATGTAGAAGAACTTAGAAGTGATGCTGTTGAAGCAGTTTTTGGAAGTGTGGGGAAGAGCACAGGTATGGCCGAGGCCAGTCCTAACGAAGGTTATCTGTGCTGATTTTTGCTTGGGCTTGGCATCATGAGCGGGGTGAAAATTTTGCTTTGAATTCGCCGAGATTTCAACCTTTTCCTTGTGGGAAGGCTCTGTAGGATGAAGAAAAAACATGAAAATGTAGAACGATAGGGGTTGATTTGTATCAATTTTATTTTGTGATTTTACTATTATGTTAGATTGGATTCTGTGGCTGGGTTTCGTGACTGCATGAGCTAGAGACTTTCCTCTGTTGTTGTGGAGAGGATGTGCCTCGTATGCGGGGATGCTTTGTTTTGAGGAGCCAGCCGCAGTTGTGTTTATAATTGAGCTCTGTACAAGATACTGAACAGCTTGTAGCGCATTTCGGATGATATTAACTCCAACCTCTTCGGCTGTTGTAAGTTCTAGAGATCGCTATGGAATGGGCCTCGGTTGTTTCTATGGGATCGCATTTGGGTTGGAATAGTCAGGACGTAACTGATATTAGTGATCCGGAACTGAATGGAGGAATTGAGCCTGGCTGGCTAGTTGTGCATTGTTAGTGTGTACAAATTATTTCAGTTATAGTAGACGTTTGTGTGGTTTATGTTATTTGATTTCTCAGATGTGGCTGTGGTTAGCAGTTTTTGTTCTGCAGCTTGTATGCAGCTCGGAATTCTAATTGCGATTTAATCACCATTCGTTATCTACTACCAGCGAGGGTATGTCTCGTCTGGGTATGATGTCTGAAATTTAGAATGAAGCATGCATCTATATTGAGTAGCGATTTCATCACTCATCCGCTTCATATTCATACCTGTCTTTGCGAGTTGTGAATATTTACTAGCACGGTGTATCAATTTTGAGCTGCTGCAGTACACTATGTGCATTTGAAATATTTCCATGTTATGTTGTGTACCATTTGTAGTATCTTTTTATATATATATATTCACTATGTTGGAATGTTGGACATCATCAGATATTCCTGGCTCTTATTCTGACTATTTGTCACCCTGAAGAAGGTAGATGTCTGCCTGGCTTCAGGCACAAGAAACTGGCACTCACAGAATCAGGGAAACTTTATGCCTTCATCTGTAAAACGCAATGTATGCTCATGGTTGGCTCTCACATGGGGCTTAATTTACTAGAAAGCTGGTGAATTTGGTTTGCATTTTGGAATAACATTCCTCATTCCCCTAGGATATAAATGCTCAGTTACAGTATACCGGATGTTTATCCATGAATTAAATCAAAGACATCTTTGTTACTCAATTATGGTGTTATAGAAATTCTGTTGACTATTTAAAGGGAGAGTAAATCTTTACTGTTAATCCTTTGTCCCTAGACTTAGATTCAGAGGATAAACACTTAATTCACGTCGGGCCCCTTCAGAGATTTGAGTTTCTTTTCTTCTATAGAATTTCTTTGGAAAAATACTTGGAAGCACTTGAATTCGAGTAGTATTAATTCACCTTCTCAGGCATGAGTGCTTCAACAAAATAAGGAACTGATAACAAAATAATTGAAGCAAAGTAGACCATATCAAGTACTTAATTTGTTGAACTCCGAAGTGCCTAGTTGAACAACCCCGAAAATCTTAAATAACAAAACAAGAAAGATATCAATATCATCTCTTTCCGTACTACTTCTAACTTACTGCACGTATGGTTCTTACAAATTTGGTAGGAAACAAACCAAATAAAATTATACATGTCCCGCTTATTAGATGCTTGGTGCAAGTTGTAATACGATATTATCAGTGGTACTTGTCAGCTTGGCGACCATCATAATTAGTGAGCTTAACTGATAGCTCATCCACTTCTCCACGCTTTACAAATGCCACTACGGTAGTCCCTCATCTCCACTCAATAACCATGTTAAGGTTTTAATGTGGTAGATGCCAAGTCCCAGACTCCAAGTGCTGTGGAATGATGCCCAAAGTTCCTCAGGTGCACATCTCTCTTTTTTCCAGCCTGGTTTCTAGTTACTGAATGGTGTACTGTGGGTACAGCCTTCAGCTATGCCATGAAGTCATTTCCTTTGAGTTTTTACTGACTAGGAAACTTGCCATGAGGGCTGGTTCACACTAAGGCCCACTTTACATGCCGTCTGGCGCCGGCGGGAAGGGTTGCCGAATCGCTCCCAATTCAGCCTACAATGGGGCCTCATTTCCGGCCTAAGGTAGGGTTTTGGGCCATGGAAACCTTGTCTAAGGCCCAAACATTTTGGCGTCAAAACAATGCCACGTAGGATGCCACATGGGATGAAATGGAGTTCTGGTCCGGCCTTAGTATAAAGTCCTTGGGTCCGATATGAAGAGTTTGGGTAGGCTCTCAATACGGCTCCTACTATAAACCGGCCCTAAGCCAAAGTCCAAAGACCTTCCGTCCATCAAATTTGTAACCTGGTTGTTGATTGTGGGACTTTGAAAAATTCCTATCATCCATAAATTAGTCGACAACAACAACAACAAGTGAATTTTGTTCCAAAACTGAATCAGTTTTACGAATCTCATTTCAGCTTATGCGGAACAATAACTCGCAGTAAGCACAGACAACTAGACACCAAGAGGCCTTTGCAATCCAAGGAAAGCCAACCTCCGAAGATGCCCTGCCCCTAAAACTAGGCAAACAGCATCCCATAACTGCAGTGCGGGGTTCCAACGCCAGCCCGTGAAAAAATATTAGAAAAAAAGTTCAAAAAAAAGTAGGACAGCGCCAGCAAAAGGTGATTTGATTCGCAGTCAGATGAGGATGAGTATGAGGGATGGGAGAACCCGCCCTTCCACGTCTGCACACCCACTCCAACATCCTCATCCAACTCCCCCCCTCGCTCCCGAAGCTCCCCCTCAATCGAACGCATTGGGAACGCCATGATGGGGAAGAGGCATTACTACACAGATGCGCACTCAAAGCCATTTCCGAATCCAGGAATCTACGCATAGGCATGATTTAGCACTTGAAGTGTTATATTACATAGATGGTGACGTTTTTGGGTACAGTGCGGTTTTGGGTAGCGAATGGGAGCTCAGTGTGAAAGAGACGGACACTTGCAGGGGTACTTACTGGGAACGCGAAGAGCTCCTTCATCTATAAGACTCAGCATTTCAATGATACAAAAGGGCCACTTGTACCATAAACCATCACTGTACCAAAAAACCAACACTATCCTCAAAATGCGTACATATTAAAAGAGAAAGCTACAAATACCTAGATATCACCCATTTTAGGTCCAGGGGAGAAAAGGACGGAACCTCGCCGGAACGCAAGTAGGGCTGTCTCGTGAAGGGGCAAGACAACGAAATAAAAGGACCACTTCCAAACCCACCTCAAAACCGTCACAAAACCTCAAAACCGAGTAAAATCTACGAAATTCCTCAACAAAACCGATCAATATGTAGAACCTGAACAGGTGACGTCGATTTCGGGTACAGTGACAGTTTCAGAGACGCAACAGTCGTCAGGGAACAGAAGCGGATCATCACAGGAACCGACGGGCTGAGCCGGGAAAGAGGCCACTAGACACATAGACCCCCTAAGCCATCACCACTCCCAAATGAAAGAAAGTCTATCTGTTTCGTACATCTTCGCCGCATGAGCAGTGGGATTTGGAGCCCGGGCGACCGGGAGACGGGAGATAAGCGGTGGGGAGGTCACCCTATCTTCTCCGATGGGGGGCCAAACGGGCAAACGGGGGCAGAGGGCATCCTCGCAAGAGCCGCCTGAGTCGAGGACGAATCCGTCGTTGCAGCGAGCGAGCGAGCAAGCGAGCAGGCAAGCACGCGCGCGCCAACTCTTCGGGTCGATCGTCGCAGCAGGCGGAAGGAAGCACCAGGTGCGCCTCCTTGTCGCGGCCCTGGCCTTCATTGGCTCCTCCCGCTCCCCTTTTCCTGCGCTTTTCCGCCCGCTCTCGACGTCTCCACAGGATTTTTTTATCGCGCATCGATCGGTCGGAAGGGCACTTGCACTCGTCCCTGGTTTCTGTGTTGTGATCTCGCGGTGATCTTCCGGGCGGACGGTAGTGGCGGCTCCTCAGCAGTCGGTGTCCAGTTTGATCGCGCATTGGCTCTGCAGGTGCGTGTTCCGTGGTCGTGTTGGATGTGGTGTGGTCGGGGAGCTTCGGGTGGGAGTGATTTCGGTGTGATGTGGACTTGGTTTGCGCGTGAGGGATGGAGAGAGGGTGTGTTGCGGGCGTGTGTTTGTTTTGGGAGTAGGATGAGGAGGATGTTAGAAAGGAGGCGGCTGTGCGTGGCTTCGGGAGTGTGGTTCTGAGGTTTGTGAGGAATTGGATTTCGATTTTAGGGAACCTGGCAATTGGAGGTGGCGCTTGTTGAGTGATGCCTTTTTTTTCTTTCCGGTGTTGGTGAAGGTTTGTTTGTTGTTTGAGAGGGGAGCTTGGTTTGAGTGACGTGTACCGTAGCGGGATTATTTCTGTGAGGAGTTTATGTTTCTTGGATCTTGGAGCTCTGTTTTGGTTTTGAGAGTATCTTTGTGTAGTGGAGATAGTGTTTTGGTTCGATCAGAGTGCTTGGATTTGTGGATGTTATTGTTTTGTGGTGACAATTAGTTTTGTGATATTTTCGTCTCCGCCATAATGGATTGTATTTCGTCATGGATATATGATCGAAGTCGCTCGAAATTTATTAAGGTGTCTCTCTGGACACTTAGCAGGACACTTACCTTGCCAACATAAGGGCTGCACCAATGATTGAACACGTAGTAACATTACACTCTATTACGCTCGCCTTGATTAGTCAGCATTTTGTTAAACTTGCTGTCTTAGTCATTATGCACACCTAGGCTCTCATCATGCTTTTTTCATTGCGATTGCAGCTCACGGTATCCAAGACAATTTTTCACTTGCGACTCCTCTCTTCTAACTTTTTCGTTCGTGGGGGATTAAGTGAGCGGTTATCTCATAGCCGGAAGATTTGAAGAGCGGACCACCAACGCATCACTCGCAATTTTGGCGGTGTCTGATACTCCCAGACTGGGACGGATGGCCGACAGCTACGGTCATAACGCAGGATCTCCAGAGAGTAGCCCGCATTCTGATAACGAGTCCGGGGGCCACTACCGGGACCACGATGCATCTGTGCGGGAGCAGGACCGGTTCCTGCCTATCGCAAATGTGAGCCGGATCATGAAGAAAGCACTGCCGTCGAATGCAAAGATCTCGAAGGACGCGAAAGAGACTGTGCAGGAGTGCGTGTCGGAGTTCATCAGTTTCATCACCGGTATGGCTTCGATCCTTACGTTGAGTGTGCGTGTTCACTGTCTTGGTAAGGTTGGAAGAGCTTATTGTTTCTGGTCTTTCTGTGGTGTGGTTGAAAGTGAGGCTGACTTGAGGTCGGCGAGTGCAGGGGAGGCGTCCGACAAATGTCAGCGGGAGAAGAGGAAGACTATCAATGGTGACGACTTGCTGTGGGCGATGAGCACGCTTGGGTTCGAAGACTATGTGGAGCCACTGAAGGTGTACCTGCACAAGTACCGCGAGCTGGAGGGAGAGAAGGCGTCGATGGCGAAGGGCGGGGACCAGTCGGGAGGGAAGGAGAGCAGCCAGGGAGGGATGGGGTCGATGGGGATGGGGGGCGGGATGAATGGGATGAACGGGGCGATGGGGGGGAACATGCACCAGCATGGGATTCCGGTGTCGATGCAGATGATGCAGCAGCCGTACGGGCAGCAGGCGCCTCCAGGGATGATGTACTCGCCTCACCAGATGATGCCGCAGTACCAGATGCCGATGCAGTCTGGGGGAAACCAGCCTCGTGGAGTGTAGGAGGTGGGGTGTTGGTGGGTGGGCAGGGGGGATGGCGGTGGATTTACAGGCAGGAAATGGTGTAATGCTGAAGCTAGGCTCTACAGTGATGGGGGCATAGGGAAAGTAGACTGATAAGTAGCCACATTGGGGGAATAGTGAGATCGTCAAGCACATGAGGGAGTACACCGGAGCATAAGGACGGCACTGCGGTGTATTTTGTTGCACAATGTCGGGTTGGTCATGTGAAAGCGTTGGCGAGTGTAAAATGATTGTAGAAGAAGTGATGCTGTTGAAGCTGGGGGGTGGTTTCAAGTGGGAGGAGCCAGCTATACTTGGAAGTGTGGGGGAGCGTACAGGTATGGCGGAGTCCATCCTGAACGAAGGTTATCCGTGCTGATTTTTGCTTGGGCTTGGCATCATGAGCGGGGTGAAAATTTTGCTTTGAATTCGTCGAGATTTCAACCTTTTCCTTGTGAAAAGGCTCTGTAGGGTAGTGAAAAACATGAAAATGTGGAACAGTAGTGGTCGTGTACCAGGTTTGTTTGGGTCCTTTTGTTTTTTTATCTTTGTTAGTTGAACTTTGTGTACGGGGTTTGGGACGGTTGGAGCTAGAGACTGTTCTCTGTTGTGGAGAGGATGGTCTGTGCAGATGGGAACGTTTGTTGTGAGGGGTCAGCAGCAGGTGTGTTTATAGTTGAGCTCTGTACAAGATACTGAACTGCTTCTAGTACAGCATGCAAGATATCATATCTTTACAGGATGCTTGTGTGTCTGAAAATGTTTGTCGTCTTGTGATGGGCCTCATTGAAACTTGTGTTGTAGGTTTTGAAGTGGTGCTGTAGTGCGATGTTTGCATCTTCTGTTCAGACTGATGCGCTACCCTCAAATCATAGGGGAGATGCAGCATAATGATGCATCATGAAGATTAGGGTGCTGAGTTGGTCCTGTTCGTGGTTCAAATGTAGAGTATATTTCAGTGCTAGCTCTGCCCATTCCGTGTCTTTCTATTTGAGTATCTGATAGGTTATCTTGGTGCTTGTGTTGCTTTGCACTTCGTATTGCCAACATCATCTGGTGCAGAAGATGTTCAAAGACTATCATCAGGGAGAAATAATTTGAATATCAGACTATCATTAGGGCGCTGATGTTGAACTTGAGGATACTCCTCTCAAGTGATTTGACGATGCTTTTGCATTTTGATCTATATGATGTACACTTGTACACATGTAGGCATGTAAATGTGTACCTGTTGAATATTGAAAGTCATCACTTGCCAACCAAAAATATTGACTTAGCTTTTGTACACTTTGAGACTCAAGGAATCTTGAGGTGTATGTCTCTTTCTTTGAATTTGTATCAAAAAACTCTGTTGTTTTGGTGTTGCCTTTTCCAAAACAACCTATCCAATGAGGCATCATCGAATGAAATTCTGATATCATTAGCATCTATATGGGCTGGGTCCCAAGACATTGGAAAGCCACGGGCCACTGTGGCTTTTCCTGACGTGGTTGATTCTCATTATTTTACATTTGACAGGCGAAGTGATCTGGGTCACTGAACATGCCTTCCCTTGCTGGGTTACATGAAGCATGCTGGTGGTTCGTAAGTGCGAACCTTGCAGATCCAAAGTGTCACGTGATAAAGTATTGAAAGCCATCTTACGTCTTGGCGAATGAAACGCACGTCATGCATTGTCACTCATAGGTGTATTTGTACATCTGCACTTGACATTTCTGTCGGCCGATGTGTGGGCCAGTTTCTGTCCTTTTGTGCGAGCACACGATTTGCATGAAATCTACAGTGCCTTGCATACCAGAATGAGATTAATGTGAAGATGGAATAGGACGACATATAACGTTAAAAATCTTCGCCGAGAGGCTTGCTTCTCTGGTTCAAGACGTCAGAAATGATGTCCAGATGTAGCGGAGATATACTGCTCGTGAATGTTGTGTTTGTTTGTTTGCTTTTGATTGGTTTTGTTTGTTTGTTTGTTTGTTTTGAGACTGGAAATTGTGTTAGGGCGTGGACAGACTCGAGTTGGAATTGCTTATCTGAGTAAAATTCATTACGCTGTGTCTTTCCAGGCTCCTCCCCAATGCACATTGTTTGCAGCACAGTTAACACGAGCCTTGAAAGATTTTTACAAACTTCTTTCCCCTGCAGCCCAGGCGACCACATTCTAGTTGCTGAAGTGCCTCAAATGCAAATAACCAGAAATCTGTAAAGAATTGGATTTTGAATTTTGATCATGGGAGTTGGAGAATTATCTTATACATCTTCTAGAAAAATAAAATTTCAATTTGGAGTTGTGCAACTATCAAAATTCTCATGTACAAAATGCAAAAATATTTGAATTATTTGAAAATACAAAAATATAATTATAAATATATAATATGTACAATGTGGTATTTCTTGTGTTTGGAGGTTTATTATCTTGTTCGGATTTTTTTAAATTGTGCTTCCTTGTCAAGTTGTAAAAGTTTATGTATTCGGATCTTAATCAATATACCAACTTCTACTTTTGAACATGTAAATTTTGGTCCTAAACATCAATGAATCATTCTCAATTTACAAAATTCACAACAACTATGTGTGAATTTATTCTTAACATGGAAAATTACGATGGAGAGGTGTTGACATAGGTCATTATTGCTCCTAGTCACTTCCATTTTTGAAAAATGAACCCGAACTTTGTTAAACTTTGAAAGAGTGTATTATATAATTCAAATACATACTATAAATCTCATTTTAAAGAGTGTATTATATAATTCAAATACATACTATAAATTTCTAATCCAATAGTCCAATCTTACCAAGATTTTATGGGCGCTAGTATGATTAAGGTTTGTTTAAATTTGTATGCTTAAATATCATAAATAGAATAAATATCATCACTAATTTCAACACAAAGTTTTCAAGAAAGAAGTCCCCCAAAACCGCGGTTTCTTGAGAACCACTATGGGTTGTAAAGGGTTAATTTAGCAGATCATCTACACACTCTGTGTAGTGGCTGAGAAGAATGCCTTAAAAAGCCTTAAAGCAGAAACGAAGACTGAGTAATATCAATAGTGTTACAGAAATTGCTGTTAATTCATGCACAACTTGGTTCAACACCAAGTAATTGAATTTTCAAGCACAGAAGCATGTAAACTTAAACGGGCGTTTTGATAGGATAAACCATGACCAACATGAAGCGTCTATCCAGTCCAGGTGTCTCGGACCTAGCATTTAACATGCAGTTTACAGTGTCCAGTAGAAGTGGGCTGTGTGAATATTACGAAGTAAACTGCACCGCTACAGTCTAAACACTCGCACATGTTGTATGATGACTCGTCTGAAGCTGTCTACTTCAGTCGTTGAATCTTCGGTGTGATTCGTAAAATAATTGCTATGTATCACATGTCAGGAGAGTAAGTAGTGAATTATCATAATTCGCCAATGACATAATAAAACAAACTACTAGATGTTAAGCTCGGTACGATGCTCGGTAGGAGCTTCATCATTACAAAATTTTGGTGATACGTGATCACAACCGACGTATAAGAGGTATATGACGAGTTGCTGCTCAATCCAGCAACTCTGAATTGGAAAAATGAGTTCTACTAATTTGCAGAAGAAATTTCCACGATTTCCGTAGTATCTCCAACAACGTCACCACCCATCAAGGTGCCTTCAGTTTGGTTGTGTGCCCCATCGTCTAATTGATCAGCCTTGCTCGGTGCCGTTCCATTCTGGGGCTCATTTATGCTATTATCTTTCTGACCATTCTTGCTAACATTCAGCTCACTTCCAGCATCTACACTGGTCATATTCCCGCCTTGTGAAGCTTCCACCGCGACCACTGCTTCTTCAGATCTCGAAACATCGTCATCTGCAAAAGAGATGCGCTGGTGCATTTGATTGGCCTCTGCTTTAGTTATAAGAATGCCTACATTTGATCTCCCTTTCCAACATGCCACAGCTGTACCCACAGCTCCGGAGTTGATGGGAGCGTCAGGACCCTCTGCAAACGGAGGTCCATTAACGTTAGTATACAGATTCTTAAGCGAACGAGGAAATAGAAAGTACATCTCCGAGGACATAGCATTACACCCGAATCAGAAATCAGAATGCAGAGGTATCGTAGCCTTCCAAACTTACCGGTAGGCAGGGTGATAACGCAGCATCCATGAGAAAGCTCTCTGAGAGCAGCTGCAAAAGTGGAATCATTGAAGGCTGAAAATTGTACAACCTTTTCTGCAAGTATAAGTCTGAAATCTTTCCTATTAGCTACTATGATCTGCTTTGTCATGTGAGGTAACAACACTGGTAAGCCCTCTGATGATATCCTGAAAATACAAGTAGAAGCTTCCTTCGTTTGTTGTCGTTCCTGATGCAAAAAACAGGGTACATGGAATCAGTATCTCATAAGTGACAAGCGCTATAAAGGAGATTACAGGTTATTAATACTGCGAGCAACGAAAATTAACATTGCACTAACAAGATGGCCAAAGAACTCACAAAAATCTTCAAGCCGGCAGAGGTGATCTTCATCTGTTCACCAGCCCGGAAATTTTGCTGAATAGTGTGGGCTACAGAAGCTGATACATAGTAAATACGTTTGCAACGACTGACGTCTTCACTTCTGACCACAAGATGCTGGTGAACAGGAAATGTCTCTTTGATTCCGTAGAACTCCACCAGACTTTTGATAATCTTCTCGTCTTTGAGAAAAAGCACAGGATCAACCCCTTTCCACCGTCCTTGACGCTGAATCCGACCAATAGCATTCGGATCCTTTGACGCCGCCAACTTCTCTTGTCCTTCTGAAACAACACTCATACTTAATTCTTCTCCAGCAACCTTGGAACCTTCGGCTTCCTCATTGTCTGTGCAACGTCATAAGACACATGATAAGAATTCATAGATGAGCTACATATGATGTACTAAGCCAACCTCGGCAAGATATAAAGCCGAAACATTCTCTAGGGAAATTAGGAAAATGTTTTGAAAAAAGTGGACTAGAGAATTAGTGCTATTTCACCCATACAGCCTCAGCCGTCAAATAATGTGCTAACGATTCACACCACTCGAGAGCAAAATGAAAATTCTTTCATACCAGAAACAGGTTCTTCCGCTTCAATTTCATTCTCGACCTCAGTCGAGTCTTCAACCTGAATATCCAATAAGTCGCGTTCAGGAGGAGCAGGTAGGAATGGCGGGGCAACGATGGAATCTGCATCGATTGGTGCAGGTACCAGCAACCCTGTCTCCCCCTCTGCAGTAAGTGCCTCTTTCTCTGCAGAAAAAGAAGCACGATGAAAATTTAAGCTACCACAAAAACTCATGCAGAGCATTATTAAGACATTCTCAGAAGACGGTTCATTAAGACATTCTCAGAAGATGTGCAGTATTGTTTGTCACAGGGGTACATTCTAAGCTCGTCTATCATCATGACAACAAGAATGTAGAACTTCGACGTAACAAATATCGGTGGTGTCAAAATATTAACAAATTGAGGTTCGTACAAAGTCAAACCTGTTCGTAAGATCCGAGATTTGTGTGACTCTTTGATCTTGGGAATAGCTGCACAAACCAAGAAACAGAATAACAAGCCTATCATAGCTGAAAACATAATACACGTGAAGATTCAATTCTCTAGAAACCACTCAAGTAACTGCAATAGAGGAAGTGTAAAATGTAAGGGGCGTGCCTAGAGATCCACAGACAGCGTGATTGCAAATCTATAAATAATGTAATTTGAAAAACAACAAAACAACAAAATCAACAAGTGTATGTGTTGGAGCGTCGATATGTACGTTCTTCTGCAATAAAGGACTCCCCTTGAAAACCTTGAAAAGTATCAGTGAAAGAAGTACAGCATGAATCAGAGTACACGTAACTTACCTTTGAATGGGGCGACCTTGCGGAACACAGCAATAAAAAAACCACCTGTGTCTTGATCGTGGGGAAGAAGCCTCATACATCGCTCTAGTGGCAAGGTAGCCACTTCAGGTGGACCTTCATCCTCTTCTACCTCCTCTACATCCTTCTTTTCGGCATCATCTTCAGTATCTGTATTGAGATAGTACATATTTAGTTTTTGTTTCAACTTTCAGGATGCCAATAAAACGATCGTCACAGAATGAAAAGAAAATTGGATCCAGTGTGCCTTGGTCATATAACTAAGAGCAAAGACACTAGAGCTATTACACAATGTAAAATCGAAGAGAGGTTGTTCTTCCTGTGGAAATAGCATAGAAATAGCCACTAAAAAGCTTCAACTGCTAAAAAATCAAAACCCTAGAAAATTTACATTATAAACATTATCCATAAGAATAAGACACTTGCCTGTAGGGGGAGAAGAGACTCCAGTTGATGGTTCAAGAATATCTGAAAGATCCCATCCATTTCCGGATGGAAACATACTCGGCACCACAGCACCAGCTCTCTTTCTATCAATCTGTGAAGCAGAACAAAGCCACCTCTTCCTGTCTCGGATCTGGCAACAAACACAACGTCCTTGAGGAGAAATAAAACAAAAATAAAATAAAAATTGATCATTTATTCATAAAGATCTTCAAGGACTTTCCCTTAATTAGATTCTACATTATGGAAACAGAATACATGTTGGGCCATTAGAAATTCATGACAAGATAGGGACAAAAGAGTTTTGATCCATGTAATTTCTAATAAATGGATACTGATAAAGAACCCAAAATCTTGCGAGATTCTAGGGCACTGGCTTAGAATTTAAATAATTATTAATAAAGGAGAAGAAAAGTGAAATGCCCACCAGCCAAGAAGTAAGGCCTGGTCGACGTTTAAGCTCAGGTAGTTCTGAAGATACATCCAATAGCTCTACGCTTCCACGGCTTTCTCTCAAAATCTAAATAAACACGAGTCACCTGTCAATGCTTGCAAAAGTGAAAATGATGAGAT
This sequence comes from Ceratodon purpureus, assembly GCA_014871385.1. Taxonomy (NCBI): domain Eukaryota; kingdom Viridiplantae; phylum Streptophyta; class Bryopsida; order Pseudoditrichales; family Ditrichaceae; genus Ceratodon; species Ceratodon purpureus. The sequence continues at coordinate 7,496,034 of CM026428.1, read as the reverse complement.
TAGGTGAATCCAGAAAAGTACATTAAGACAAGTACAAAATGCTGATTGACAAAGTAGGCATAATATTGATAATACCTCCCCCACAACTGCCTCATCCTCCACAGGATTTAGGGAGCATGTCGAATACACCAACCTCCCACCAGTTCTCAATAATGCCACACCTGAAGCCCACAATCAAGATACTTCTTCACTACAACAAACATATGCGGGATATCTTGGCGAAGGACCAAAAATATGAATTCTGCCACATCTAGGTCTTCCTGTATTAAAATCCTATCATCTTTTAAGTGGATATTCATCAACGCCTTAGATGTAAATTATGTGAGATAAGCAACAACTATGCTTCGTAAATACTTCAACCCTGACTCCATCATCAAATAAATCAATCGAAATAAGGGGCACTTATACTGTACCACGCATCGCTATTTGAATTTGAAGCCGATGCAAACCATTTGCGACACCGCAATTCCTGGTGAACCACAAGGCTTAATATTTCAATCTTTGATAGACAAAACCATAAAAACCTTAAAGACAATCGAGGTTTTCAGCCAATCTAAAACATGATTAAAGTGATTACACATATGACAGTATAAGTATCCTTCTGTCGATGTGAGGGATTTGCAGAAAGGCATTATGATAAGCATAAAAATATTGTACCATTTCCTCCAAATGTCTGGAGCCTTGCGAAGAGTACCGTCTCCACTGCAGGGAACATCACACAGGATTCGGTCAAAATATAAACCATTGGACTCCTCTTCCCACATTTCGGCATCTGTTGATGTGGTCTCCAAGCGGCCACTTCTGTCTTTCAGTCCTGGAAAAAGCTGAGCATCATGGTTTGTGACCATGATGTTTGGGCTACACATGCGCTTGGTTTGATGGATCAAGAGATGGCACCGCTGTGTGTCAGAGTCATTGGCAACAACCTGCACGCGTCACGCAAGAAGATTCGGGCGTCACTAAACAAATTACTATCCGATTACGTAGCTTACAAATAAGCAGCAAGAGTAGATAGATATCGTCCTACACAGCTCTCATGTTCCACAAGAGCCATATGATTTTATGAAAGCACACCATGCCGTCTGACAGCTCCCCAGGTTTGACATCTCGATGGATCATCTCTAAGAGCTGGAAGGTCTTGGATCCAGGTGCAGCACACACTGCAACACAACAAACAGCCTATAAATAAAGGCTACAACAATTCGCGGAACACACGATTAATAAAGTTTCATGCTCACTGCAATTTTTCTAACCATCAAGTTTTGTTAGCGACGATGTGTACTGGCACACCCCACCTGGAGAGACATTGACTTCCAGGAGAGAATTATAACAACATTCATCTACAATTATCCAGACTTTAAGGGTAAAATGGCCACTACCAGAATTAGTCAGCATTCACTGTTCGAGTAGTGAACACTGATGATGGAGTTGTCATTAATATCTACTAATAATCAACTACGGTATCTTGTATGGCATCAAATTCAAGAGTTAGTTTCGTACTACCCAGACAGGATATGATATTAAGCATCCTCTTCATCCTTTTAAGTTCAGAGATATAAAAGTGAATGAGGAGTGTGACTTACTATCAAGAACCTTATGATGAGGCTGCACATCCAGAAATAAAGGAGGGATCTGCACAAAAAGAAGAAGGAAAAAAACACATGCACTTCTTGAGAAAAATTACATTGACACATTGCGATGTGCACATCAGGAGTCGCTCCAAGCACTCCACAAGCTCTTTCATCACGGTTAGGTACCCCGTGCACATAAAATGAGTTTTAAGATGGATATAATGGAAATTCATTTTATGTACCGTCTAGGAAAGAAAAACAACGCAGAGGATCACATCATATACAAAGAGCTTACCATGCTAACTGCTTCTTGGCGAGTGATACTTCCAATCTCATTCTCCAGCTTCAAAAATTCGTGTATTCTGGTTTCATATAAAAAAGGTATTACGATTTCGCTGTTATGTGCTTTGAACGCAGTTCAAGACATCATTGCCGATCATTCTGAAATACGGCAAGGCATTGGCCAAAAAAATCTCTTAATACAATACGCACGTATGTCCATGTCAATCCATAATGGCTATTTTAATCAGAAGCATACCGCTCAAGAATGGGCATCTTTCGGATCTGCATGCGGGAGTAGTTGAGGTGCCATGCCAAATGGTCAGGATACCAAGGCAATGCTCGTACAGGCTCAATGACTTCTCCATCCACCTGTTACATGATAGAAAGATGATATAAGTGCGGAGCATGCATGCAGGAAATCATACTTTCATCTGCTCAGTCCCTCTGACACCAAAGCAGAGCACTGTGTTACTTGAAAAGTTTACTCTTGCCCAAGCTAAACGAATTGTCTTCCAATTGACTATGCATGTATAATGCTAGTGGATTCTGAAACTTAAATGTGATCAGCTGAATACATTCTAATCCCCCGTGCTTGAATCCAGACCAATTCTAGCGACTTCGACCAATGATATCACTAACAGCTTATTCCATTCTTAACACTCAAGCTCACCTCAGCCCCACTCTTCAATTGGTCGAAAAAGTCGCGCTGCATCTGATCTCTAATCTCATGTGCGAACTGTCCACTACAAAATATAAACAGGAACAACATCAATACATGATACCATTCTCAGACAACACCCACGAAGAAAATAGAATGAATTTAAAGGAACCCCAAGTCACCATCATAAATGCAGTGCCAGTAATTCTAAAAAAAATAAGCACAACTGGCTTGTAAGAATTTTTACAGATTTGCACATCAAACTTTATAAAACAAAGAAAAAAATCTCCAAAAATTTACCTGCCATTGATACGAAACGTTGTTGCTAGGGGCTTTCGTAATGTAGCAATAAACGCGTCCCACTCCTCCTCGGGTACAATCTTCTGCTTCTGTTTAAATTAACACAAAACTTGTTACTCATGAACACATTCTTGAATCAAAGACTTTGAAAGTGCAGAAAAAGCGTCTCGAACTTGTAGATTTCTAACCATTCGCGAAGCACAAAAATCGACCTCAAAGACCACCATACCAGTGACCATGAACACTGATAGCCGAGGAATTCCTGACTGACAGTGAACACAACATTGACAGAACAAGGTGTAACAATAACAACCAGACTACTCTCTTATTTTCCTTCATCCTCCAATGCGAAAACTTTGGATTATGAAGAACCTGCTGCAAGTGCCTTCAAAATTGACCAGAAGAATCCGGATTGAATAAATGGTAAACTTATCACCAAAACCGAGTGATCGTATTCCCTAAAAAGCACTAGTGAAGAGAATTCAACAAGTAGGAGCAAAAACTGAATAGACGCTCTACAGTGCACCTACAACTGAATCTCCTGAATTTTCCAGCTCGCATCAAAATTGGAACAGCTCGTCTCCAAAAAATCCTTAGAATCGTCACGTCTCAAATGTATTCGTATAGCTGATAACTGCACCGCTCTCATCCAATTCTACACTAACCGTACACAAAAACTAAAACTAAATAAAACGCTCACAGCTCCTAATGCTCCTCCAGTCCGCGTCAGTGCTCAGACTCCTCTCTCACAGTCACGAATTCCAAACGCCACATACTGGGAAATTCAACAATTGCTTCACCAATGCGCAGACTGCGATCAAGAAAAAGGAGAGACGTCCAGAGTATTACCTTATAGAACGCTTCGTACGCGGGACTCTCCATGACAAACGGATTCCAACCAGACTCGGAGTTTGCGTGCCCCTCGGACGCAGGCCGCGAGCGCTTCCACTCGTTGGGACGTCCATCCTTGAAGTCCCGTCGCTGCGTCCGGTTCCGCTTCCCGCCCCGCCCTCGCCCTCCCATGGCTCCTCTCCTCTCCTCTCCTCTCCTCTCTCCTCCCTCGCACAGTCAAGCCTCTCCAGAGGGGTACGCAAACCTGTCCTCGAACCTCACATGCACCATGAAAAAACTCCAACAACAGCAACAACAGCAACCACTCTGTCCGCCATTGCAACTCCCCAAGCCTTCCATCTTCGGAATCCCATGGTTTAGGGTTTTATGGGACGACTATACCAAAATCCGTCACTATACTCAAAGCGAACGTCATCTACATACGCTGTACATTAAATGTTTATTATCTACTTAATTTAGATTTTGTGCTGCTTTGGCGTTAGGTGTCGGTTATGTGTTGGCTGCCCTGAAGAATCATATTCTGTCTTGGGATTGTCTGGCGTTTATGTCTTGACTTTAACCACGGGTTAGTTAACCAAGGGTTTATGTCTTTACCTTAACCACGGGTTAGTTAACCAAAGCTCGTTCGGCGATTGCGGTATTCTTTGGTGAACTCCGCGTTCCCCAGACGCTTCATGGACGGGAACGTGGATTGGGAACTTCATCTTCTCCAATTCTTCAAACCCTAAGAAATTGGTACTAAACACCGTAACGGTAATGCAAGACAATCTGTTTGTAGATTTTAGGGGAGAAATGTACCCTAGGAGCAGATGTTCCTGGTTTTGGGAGATTGTGACGGTTTAAGGTGGACAATCCCTGAGAGGCTATGGCGAGGATTTTGTTCGGGAAAGACGAGTTTCAGGTTTTGTTTTCACAAGGTTTGTTGTGAGTTGATGAGCTTTTTGATTCCGCACTTTGTAAGTTAAGCTGGTTGGCGACCTGCCTTTGAGGTTTTTCGTTGAAGTGGAGTGGAGTGGATGTGTGTGCTGGGTTGAATTTTTCGTTTTTTTGGAGTACGTGACGACGTTGTGGTTTTTGCGTTCTGTTGTAGGTGACGGTGTGAGATCGGAGTGGTAGGAAGGAGGGAGTAGAGATGAAGGTGCGGGCGGCGGTCCGCCGCTTGTGCGAGTACTGCAAGGTGGTCAAGCGCCGGAACAGAGTGTTCGTTTTGTGTACCGTGAATCCGAAGCACAAGCAGCGTCAAGGGTTCTGCGATGTTGCTTATGAGACCGAGCTTCCCGTCATGTAATTTCTCTACTATCCTCCCATTTGTATCTTCCTGTTTTTTTTCTCGTTTCAGGGATGAGTTTAAGCTTCTGCAGAATGTAATGTGGTTTCTTTTTCCGGAGCTACCCATTTGTTCTCACTATGGCGGAGATGATGTGAATTATAGCTGAATTTTATCTTGTCCTTTGGCCAGAAGCATTTTAGAATTGGGATCATTGGTTTCTCTCTTTCTACCTTCTGGTGTAGGGTTTAGGGTTTATGCTCAAGACGTTTCGATCTTTCGTCTGGTTTTAGAGAGTAATACTGGGGGATTTTGAGGGTTATGGCACTATTAGGATGGCCTTAGATTCTCCTGCTGCTGCTTGAGGCTTTACATTCTGCAGAAGCATAAACTCATGCTTAAGTAGAAAAGTATTTCTTGTTGGGGCCGATGTGGTGGTGCGCATGCTCGCATTGAGCAATTGAATTTGGGGTTCGGATTTTATAGAGTTGTGCCTTTCAATGTACCGAGTTCCTAGTTTGCACTACAGCCTCTGGGTTACAATTTTTCAAAGTCGTTGTGAATGCGACTTTCGGAAAATCTTCAGATTGCTAAACATTTCATCCTGATGGTATTGTTGAGATACAAAAGGCTTCACAAAATCGTGTCAGAGATGCACGCATTTCTTGTGGAATTGCTCATGTCATCTGTGTGGTTGTGTGATGCAGGCCACTTGATTTTATAAGGCGAGTTCCGAAGTCTTACAGTTCTCAGCCCTCTGATACAGTTGTTAGTCGATTTCAACCTGTGGAGTCTAATGAGGGCGTTGGATTAGCATCACTGTTACCTAGCTCTTCGAAAGATACAAGTTCTTGATTGGTTTTTGTTACAATATCTTCATAATCATCTCAATAGAGTTGGGATCTTTTACGAATTTAGGTAGGACTTTTCCATGTGGTCCGTCACAGTTCTGGTGGCTTTGTGTTACTAACGTAACCATTTATGAATTTGACTACTTTTTAATATTCGTAGTCCATTTTTGGCAAGAATCACACATTGGCAACGCTCTCTTGTGTTTCATCATTGTAAGAAAATGTGTTTTGAACTTCCAACTTGCACTGTATTTTGATTTCTTGAGCTGACTAGGAGTCCGGGATCGATACATCAATGTCTTACTGTCAGGTCTGAAATGCATCTGAAGGGCCAGATGATCAAAATGTGGAGTAGAAATGATTTCATTACACATGAATAATAATAGGAAATTTGCACAAAAGTTTACGTCCCAAGGAATAACTGAACAGTCTGGTCCCACTATGTACAAATCATAGTAATTGAACTCTACCTTCCGGAAAAGAATGATGCTACGTGAGCTGATATACAGGCTTTTATACAATTATACTTGATGTAAACTTGTGCAAGGACCGAGCAAGAAACTCACTATCTCCTCCACTACCCGATCAACCTCCTTCGAGGGTCTGCCAAAGTCCAGTGTGTTGGTGCAATCAACAACGAAGACCGGCCGACCTTGAATTACCGCAGGTATCTTTGAACTGGTGCCGAAGTATCCCACCTGTGGCTTGCCACCCCAATTTCCTGCAAGGACATACTAAATATTAGTTGGATGATGTTTCACGTAGAATGCTTAGCACCATCATTTCCTCACAAACCCTGTAAGCATGAGCGTAGAAGAATTGATACTGCGAGTTGGGATTTCTTTACCGTTTCCAGCATTCTTGAAAGCATTCTCTATGAACCAGTTTTCATGCTTGGAGTGAAGTGACCGAAGATACTCCAAGCTGACCCCTGCTTCCTCTGACCGTGCTCTGGGAAACGTACCATTTATATGTATAAGTATCTCAACAAAACCATTTGCATGTGATCTTCACATAAGATGTATACAGAACAATGATCAACATAAAGGTGCAATACTGAAGAGGAATTAGCACATACAGAACAAGAAATTCTGTTATCGTTCTTCTAAACAGAGAAAGTAATCCATTGACCATGAGCTATGACACAGGACCAAGCTTACCGTGCTTTCAAACGATCATAGCACACATTTGGATCAGCTCTTAAATACACAAAAGCATCAGGCACCTGCCAGACACGTCAAGAATCATCACAAACGAATCAACCAGCCTCAACCGAAACAAAATCAGATCCGGGACAAAATGAAGGACTGTAGCTAAAAGCATCCTTAAAGCACAGGAATCTGAAATGACTTGCATGCAGATAAAGAGGCCATGCTTGTGTTGTAGGACAGGTACGTACCACATTTGGAAGAGTGCTTACAACGCCGTCGTACCAGACATCGTAGGCGGCGGCTTCAAGTGGGTTAAAATATCCTTGCTCCGTGGAAGTCTTCACAAAGACACATCGATCAGTTAACACTGATCGCTCCATCAGCAACAGATCCGCTTTTGATTCAGATGCAGCTTTGTTTTGCTGCAGAAACCTAGTAGTAAACACGAAGCTCTGAAACAGGTAGGCATACCTGCAACATTCGTGCACATACTTTATTAGCAATCATACTTGCAAGTCCACAAAAATAAAAGAAATTAAAAGAGCATCATTGCACATAAAGCAACGGACACTCAAAAGAGACCAAACAATATGAAGGTAGCAAGGAAAACCTTTTTGGGTCTTTATAGAAAGCATCCAACATGTTGAGGCCCGTTCCCTTCACATTCTGCCACTCCCAAATAGGCTCCTGCAATATTTCTGTAATTCTGCAAGTGACAAGCTCAAGATAAATATCAAACTAAAAATTGACACATCACTCTCCTACAAATTATCATTTTCAAAAACACTGCAACAACCGCAGACACCATTAAGTAAAATCTCTGGAACACGATACTATCAAACTGTTGAAGTCATATTCAAATGACGAAACACACCATCAGATGTATCAATTGCACAGCAGAATTCTAATCTAAACTACATAAGTCTTGCAGTACTACGCCCATTTTGAGAAACATCACCATGGCATTAAGCATTCTCAGAGCCAACACAAAGCAAACCCTAAATGGCAGAAAAGCACAAGCATGTGAGAGATTACTCTTGCAAGCGGGGATGCGACTGCAGCAGCTTCAGAATTGTCGACTTCCCTACTCCAATGTTGCCCTCGAAGGAGACCCGCACAGGCTTCAAATTCCCCTCCATCAAATCCCTACTCTCTCTATCCCCTGCAAAATTTCTCCCTACTCCAGCGCCCTTCCCAGAAAAATAATACATATACTGCTCATACACCACCCCTACCTCGTCAGCTTGCGTCCCCACATCCGCAATACCTCCATTCCCAAGCTCCTCCTCCGCACTCACCAACTCCCCCTTCCCTTCCACAACCTCCATAAACCTCCTCAAACCAACTGCATCCACATCAATATCACATAAAAACCACCATCCAACAACTCCCCACACATAAAATCATCACTGAAATCCCAAGTGTCCAATAATGCAGCTGCCCCAAAATGCATTCATAACTAAAAATCTAAAACTCCACATGAACCACAAAAACAGAAACTTGCACACATAACGAACCAATTAAAAATTAAATAAATTTGTAAAAAAAATACAAGTAATAATCAAAACCTTAAGAAAACTGGACCTCAGCTCCTTCACAACATGCCTCTAATGCCAGTCAAATCCAAGCAGCCTCTGGTCTATCCCAGATGATGATTCACCTCAAGTGGAAAAAGTGGGCATATGTAAGAGAATTGAGAGCAGATGACATGAAACTCCTGATGGTTTTGTAGAAATGCACTGTTTTGAATTCCCTGTACAACAAGTGTGTGTGTTTTTTTTTGGTGGAAGTGGAAAGTTGAAGAGGTGAGTCAAGGGTGGGGAGTTCCAAGTGGCTAGGGTGGGCACTGCCACGTCAGGCGGTCATGTTTAAGAAAGTATATTAAAATCTGCATATGTTAGAGTTGTTCATATGGGTTAGGGGTTGCCTGGAAGTTTTAGTGCGAGTTGCAAAGATATGGTGAAATTCATTGTTAGTGTATCGTGGTTGATATGTATTGTTCAGTGAATTTTGTGGAATAAACCATAATGGAGTCATCGTGCTTCATTACAATGCTTCACAGATTAAAATGCTTCACGAAGCTATTATCCATAGTGTTGAAGCATATGACTAGTGCACACTAATGTACTTTGAAACAACCGAGTGTACAGGAGGGTCTGTATACCGGTAAACACTCAACACTGGAGGGCCTCAAAGTATGCTAATCAGTTGAGGTTGGTAAAGCTTCCATTTTTCATAAAGCAACACAAATATCAAATATGAGGATATTCCTTTCAGTATTTAATTCTTCAGCTTTGGCAGAAGATTCCATTCATTGGCGAGTCATGGTGGAAGACCACAGGGTGGGCATGGCACAGTATGTGTGGAAGTGGGCCAGTGATATGTAAGTTACCTCTAGGTCTGTAGACAAAATGGCAACAACCCCTGGGCCCTGAATTCCTGATGTCATGGTCATTCCTCCAATGCAGCTTCTTTGAGTGCTCAGAATGTGCAACCACTGAGTTGAAAGCAATCTTTAGAAGAATGGACCATCTCTTTTTCTGTATTAGAGGAGGTTGTTTGTTCACTGTTGAAATTAATATCCTTGAACCATGAGGAAGCTAAGGGCCTCTTTATACTAGTGACCAAGGGCCGGGACAAATATTTCTCTTGGTCACGGCCCTTGGTCAAGAGCCATGACCAAGAGCCAATTTTCTCATCCCTTGGTCACTTCCAATAGTGTAAAGTGAACTTGGACCGGCCGGCTAGGTGGGCTGAAATTTATAATGTATTTTTGAAAAGAGTAGATTTGATAACTTACATTTCTTGATATTAACTCAGATTTGATAGCCATGTGCGGTTAAATCCTCTAATTCCCACGACCATCCGAGCTTGTAACTTAATTTATGTGTTCACCCCTATGGTAAGAGAGAGAAACCACCAAGAAAATGTCAAAAAAATTAGCTCCTAAAAAACTAGGACAGCACATGTGGTGGCTCTATTTAGCATAAATAGAAGTGCGAGGAGATTGTGGACACCAAGAAAATAGGAGGAGGTGGTGGTGGAGGGTGTTGAATCTCTCTCCGCGGTGGAGAGCGGGATTCAAACCCACATGGTGGGTAGGGGGTTATGGGGCCGGTGCCTAAGGCCAAGGGAAAAATGTCTAAAAAATTATTATTAAAACAATTTCCATTGGTTCTTTGTTTTTCAGCTCTTGGTCACCCGGATATTGCGGCGAGAGAACCTCTTTTGGTGGTCTCGCCGCATTATCCAGGTGACCATGAAACCTTATCCATTTTAGGACATGTAGGATTCCATGTCATTTTCTCATCCATTTTTCCTCTTGGTCACTTCCTCCTTTTATGGCTAGTGTAAAGTGTACTCGGACCGGCCGGCTCTTCTCCTCCAATCATATTGTAGATTTTACCTTGGCCACGGCCTTTGGTCACTAGTGTAAAGAGGCCCTAATTCCATCAGGCTTCATATTATACACTCAAAAGAGCTAAAACAAATGAAGAGTGTATCATACAAATTCTTAGTATTATAATAATTGAGTTTCACAATATTTAAGAGTTATAAAAACTACAAAATATTAGCAAACTAAAACCATATTTCTCTTCAAGGAAATTGTGTTGTCCATGGATGTGCTGAAGATCACTGTCATACTTAACCTCTAAAATTCCTTGACTGTAATCTCACAAAAAACCATGATAAACGAAGCATTTGGTTGTTGGAGAAGAAATAATATGTTTTTTTTAGTTTTTTCATCATTTAACCGTAAGGTCTAATACTCAACTTGGTTTTTCATGTGAGGGGAGAAGCACAATAAAGTGAACCAAAAAGTGCAATGTGTGACGAGAATACAGTGAAATTTCAGTGCCGACTTGGGGGACTTTGGGAACGTGGGGTTTGCTGAACTACCAAATGACAGGGATGGGAAGCAGTGACACTTGTTCAAGCGGAGGGTTGGACACAGTTGCCAAGCAGGGTCACTTCATTGCGCAAAGGAGGTAGGGTTGAATGCTCCGCAGCCGTTTCACGATAGCTGCAACAATTGCCATTTTCGAGGAAGGGTGATTGATCCTGCAGGTGTGCCGTCGCAGCCATTGATGCCGTGGGTCTATGTTTGTGGATGCCGGGTAGGGTTCAATTGCAAAGAGATGGATATTCCGCTGTCCTAGACACTTCACTGTCATCACACTTTGTCAACAATCAGGAAGGCGCAACGTGAGGGTTTTGTCGGGAGGGGAGACTCCAGCGTCTACGGCGATTGTGCTGTATGCTTGATTTGTAGTTTGCTGCTTTTAGCGCAGGTGTTCTTGCGAATTGCTGCGTGTTTGCTGATTTGGGATTTCACGAGAGAAGGGACGTGTGTGCGAGAGGGAGCAACTGCCACTCTGTTGATTTTTACGAGGATTTCAAAGGCTCCCAACTACGGTGCCCACAGAGCGTGCATTTGTGCGCCGTTAGAATCAGCGTCTTCTCGTTCTCTTGCGAAATCTCTGCACCTGGGATTCAATTGGGTTTCACCTGCGAGGATACGAAGCCCTGGACAGTGCATATTGGTGGTGGTAGTGGGGTTAGGGTTTCGGGGTGTCAAGTACTTGTGCTGGTCGAGAGTGTTCGGAGGTGGGCTGAGTCTGATTGCGCGAGTTTGGTCAATTAGGGTTCCGCATGGCATCAAAAGTGATTTCTGACAAAATTTGCACCATTTTCTGGGCACTTTTCCAAATCACCGCATTCACTTTGTCGCACTTCCACGTACTCGTAGGGCATCATAAAAGCCGCACCTTCCGTCCGAAATTTCCAAGACTACGGATATCCAAGTCTATTTGCTATATCCCAACTCCTTCTCTACATATCAAAAACATACATGGCACTTTTCTTAGTGTTTCCGACTATGGCTGAAATTGGCTTTGAGCTAAGCACTTTTTTGGTTCACTTTATTGTTCTTTCCCCTCACGAGCACAAAATTTGAGAGCAAGATGACCATTCGATTCTTAGATTATAAGGATCAAAGTTGCAAAAGAAGATTTTTTGGGATTCAATCTGGTGACAAATTTGAACTTTAAAAATTAATATCTTTTTTCAGAATGGATTAGAAATTGATTGAATGGCAAGGCCATGTTAACAATTGACTTAAGTCTTCAAATATAAAATCTTGTAAGAAAAAAACTAATATTAATTTTTTCATAAAACAATTACTAGAAGTGGGTACAAAATGGAAGGAAATAGAAAATCATTTATAATTTTGACATGGAATTGTAAGATGTCAATCTTAACGGTGAGAATGTTGTACTTAGAAGTCTTCACCTAGTGCTTTTTATTTCATTAAACAATATTTAAAATTGAGTTTAGAAATGAGCTTCAAAGTTTATTTTGTCGAAATTGTCCAAGAAACATATCTCCTCATAACTTTTATTCCATTGCTTAGAATGGGTTGATTTAAAGCTTCAATTGTAGATAAAGATCAATCAATCATGAATCAAAAAACAAATTCCAAAAAAAAAGTAAAAAATTAAAAAATTCTTGCTGCCCGATCTCGCTTCAAAAACTTCAAATGCTTATAACTTTTACAATACTTATCAGAATGACGTGAAACAAAGTGCTACATGTAGAGTGTAGTTTTGGAAACTACACTAAAATTTTCATT